>CM021244.1:31144019-31744019 GCA_010577795.1 Isatis tinctoria | reverse complement strand
CCCCATCATCATGGTTTAAGAGGTTGTTAAGTTTCTGGTCGATTCACTTAAACCCAGTGAAGTAAAGATTAGCATATGTTAGTCGCATCATTTGCATTTGTAAACTAACTAAGGTTTGGTATCAAATTGTCTGTTGTTGTGATCCTCCTAAAATAAGGTTTTGGGATGATTAGTGTTAAGGCGTTCATTATGTGACCCATGATTAGGCCTTGTTGGCTGATTTAATTTGAAAGAACTTTACCTTGAAAAAAAACAAAACAAAAAAGTTTCGATGCCCACTCATGTGATCAAGTTATATTATATAGTAGAGTCTAGAGTGTAACAAAACGAGTAACTAAAGAGTGTTGTGAAATCATATATCTAACTAGAAAACAAACAAAATTTGATCTTGCAAACAAAATTTGCATTAAATTTTTTCCAAATTTTATTTTGTTGGATTTTACATTTGGATAAATTATTTAAAATCCCACTTCACTGGATTATTTATTTGCACGAATTTTTACGTCGTCCTTCCCTGAAATGGAACTTTCATGCTAGTTCTTGCTTCAGCATGAAAGTCGATCTAAAAGCACATTTTATTGGATTAATCATTTGCATAATTTTCTCAAATAACTTAATTTTTTAAGAACCTACACAAATTTCAAATCTCTTTATTTGAAAAAAGTATATAAACCGTTTTCAGTTTTTTAATCATTTTCTTTCATTTTTATTATTAAACATTCAAAATAGTATGAAATTTATAATAAAAAATAAGAGTCTTACCAAAACCACAACTATCTTCAAAATCCACTTAAATTCCAGCAAATGTAAAAATCTCCAAAATCTTTCATACCCCTACGGCCCTACCTAATAAACCCTATGTAGTTTACCCAAATATTAAAAACTTCATGCAGAAATAAACAAAATTAAGTTTGATGGTTAAAGCTTGAGATTGTAGTTTGGGTCAAAGCTTGACGAATGAGAGTCGGGCAGTTGAGTAAAAGTAGCAATTTCATGGTTAAGCACAAAGATTGAAAATTTGCTCTGACGTTTGCTCGGTTGCAGCGGCGGAGTTATAGACAACGCGGCTCAGGTCTTGCTCGGTACTTGTTGACACATGACCACCACTCATGCGAAGATTCTTCGTGAACGATTGCTTCTGTTGTTGGTGATGAGGAACAGGATAGTGTGGAGAAAAGTTCATCAAAGGATCCTCGAATAGTGATGAAGAAGAAGAAGGTAAGTCATTCGGAAAGAAGCTAGGAAAGTAGTTGTGGTTTTGTGCTGATAGTTTGTTCTGACGTGGATGATTGAACGAATCTGTTGTTGACACATCACACATCACCACCACTCATGAGAAGATTCGTGAATGATCCTGCTTGTTGTTGAAGACCCTGAAAAGGATCGTACGGATAAACATTCATCAAAGGATCCTTCGGAAAGAAGCCAGGAGAAAGCACAAGAGCAAGGCGGCTCTGATCTGTCTCCTCGGAGTTACGAATCTCACGAACCCTTTCTAGCAATATCTCTAGTTGATTTTCCAACAATCCCTCAAACTCTAGAATTTTCTCTGTGTATTTCATTCTTTTGTTTTCGTTTTCAAGAGATGTTTTCTTGTTGTCGATGAGTCTCTTGTTTAGGCATTGAGAAAGATTTGTGTTTTTCTTAAGTTTTTCTTGGGCGCTCAATCTGCTAAACCTTTCGGCCATGTCTCTGACTTTGGACTGATCCTCAGGCCAAGTGCGGATGAGTTGTCCGTTGCGATCGTAATGGATGATACATACGTCGTTGCCGCAGAGAGTCGAAAGCTCGTAAGCTTTCTTGAGCATCGTCTTTTCTCTTAGAGCCAAATTCGTCTTCTTCGTCGAAGAGAAACACGAGCTCTTGAAACAGGTCTGGTTTCTCACAGATAATTTTGTTGGGGAAAATTCACAAAACACGCGAATGCGCAGCGGAATAAAGTTCTCCGCACTTGTGTGAACCTGTGAGGAAAAGATTTAACTTGAACTATAGTAGAAATGAGCTAAGCATGAAACTAAATGAGACAAATGTTTGAGTGTTACAACCATGTCCTACCTGTTTCTACAGAACAGATCCAGAGACTAAGGCTCAAATAGAGCAATCTCCAACAACAAGAGAACTCAACAAGAGAGCAAAACAAGCTAACAAAACTAGCAGATACAAACGACCTCAGCTCACTAGGATTCCGGCAACCAGAAGACAATCCAACCGTACAAATCCAAGATGAACAAGTCAACAACACCTCTGCCAATTTTCAGCTCAATCAGAGAAGATCTTACCGTCAGATTTACCAAACTCTCAAGACTGCAACTGTTGAAGAACTGTAGCGACCAGCTTCACTAAAACCCAGATCCACGAGAAACTAACCGTTGAAACGACAATCCCACCGTTGAATCTCAAACCCACTGAGTCACGAAGCTTCCCACAAAATATTAGCCAGATCGGACCACTTTCGAGCCCCCAAACGCAGCCTTGACAAATCCAAACGAAAATCACCTTTCTTCTCTCTTTCTTGACTCTCTCCCTTTTGTGTGTTGTCTCTTAACCTAAAAAATTAGGCCACACACAACTTATAAAGGTATTACAAATAGGTACCTTATAAAACCTTATGAAGACTTTATAAAAAGAACCTTATAAAGACCTTATAAAGGAATCTTATAAAGACCTTATAAAAGGAACCTTATAAAACCTCATAAAGACCTTATAAAACTTTATAAGCACCAGTTTGGTTTTTCTCTTAACCAAACCCAATGGTTTCCCCCACTAGGAGGAACACTAACAAATTTGGGTTCCTTTTTTCTCGAAGAAGAAACAGAAGACGAAGAAGAAGGCATTGTTTAAGGCAAAACCAAAAGCTAGAGAAGAAAAGTTTTTCAGAAGAAGAGAATTGTGAGTGATTAGCGTGACGAAGGTTTAGGGCTGCGGATATTTATACAATTATACTATTCGCTTTTCGTTGATAGTTTCCTTTTCTGAAGTAATTTCCATTTTAGCCGTTGGGATTTCTTACAATATATTGTTGTTGTTTTTTTGACAAAATTGTTGCTATTGGATACATTTTTAATAATGAATTAATTAATTGCATTTATATCCTTTTCTCTCACTCTCTCTCGTCGTTACTCGCAGTTGAGATAGATTCTATCAGATCTTCATTCCTCTGATGTTGTAATTGTTGGAATTTCATTTATCGCCTATATTTTTATCTTCTTTTTTTTTGGTCACCAATCGAAGATTTTATTGAAGAAGAAAGATCAAGTCTCGAGCTCAGAAAGGGCTCGTTTGGCCAGAGAATCAGCCATACAGTTCAACTTGCAAGGAATAAAAGAAAACGAAACTAGACTGAAAGTATTAACCATGGCAAGAACATCGACGAGGACGTTAGAAAGCTCACTATGGTCCTCTCGATTGTTCAACAAACGGACTAACACTTGAGAGTCAGAGAGGATATGAACCTCTATGTAGCTACGGGTTTGGGCAATCTTCAGTGCCTCCATTACCGCTAAAGCCTCAGCCATCAGAGGTGAGCTTACATAGCACTTAGTTGTACCAGATTGGTAGAGAATAACATCCATATGATCACGGAAACAAATACCTAACCCACAGTTCTGGGTAGTAGAACTCCATGCCGCATCCACATAACATTGTAAACCCGTCCCCAATAAATGAGGCGTAGACACGACGTCAAATCCTCCCTCAGCACCATTACGGACAACACTCGAACTATTCTCTTGAGCTAGCTGCCATGCTCTAGCCTGACTTACAGCCATCGAGACAATGTCATCTGCTAAACAGAGTTTGTTCTCAAAGATATACCTATTCCCTCGCCTATCTTTTTATCTTCTTTTCATTTATTTGTTGTCTAAATTATTCTCTTGGAATTGGTTTAAAAACCTTGTTCGTTTGATATATTATCGGATTTGCATGATTTAATTTGATATCTTTTGATTATCGGATTATTTTCTCTTGATTTCAAATTTAGTCAAATCAACATCTTTTGATATCCCTTTTGATGTAAACATAATTTCATTTTTTTAGTTATATAATTTCATTTTTTTAGTTATAATAAAATCTTTAAAAATATATATTTTGATCTCTTTCAACCTTTTTTTCTAAAAATTAATCAACAAAATTCATAATTAATATTAAAATATAATCATTACGTAATAAATTAATTTTGATATTTTAAAATTTTAAAATTTAAATATTTATATATAATATATAGGCATAATAAAATTATTAAACTAATATTGCACGTAATTAAATAACTAAGTAGACCAATTATTTTTTATAAATCATAAAATCAAATTTAATTAAAGATACACTAATTACTTTTAGATATATTTCTTTTTATAAATAAATGTAAATACTCTGAAATTAATTAACTGAGGAAGACTCTAGATCTACTAAGTCTGTAGTTATAGATTTCTCCACAACTCAACTTAACTGAACGCTGTTTGCGTAAGACGAATTCTAACAAGGAGATCATGGTCGGTGACATCTCTTCTCCTGAATCAGAGTATTCAATTTACCACCATAGCTAGTTAGCAATGCTTGCATGCTATGATGATCAAGATGGCCCAAAGATTTCGTATGCACCAATCTTGACAATATGGTCGGCACACCAACTGTTGAGAAAAACACGTAGACTTTTCCGTTGGATGTAAACTTCCTCAGTGTAAAGGAGGAACGTCCGAGTGAGACACAGCTTCTCTCCTATAACTGGAACTCCTCTAGATTTAACTTGAAAGTGTAGAGGTTTCCATCAGAGGAAGCGCACAATATGTATGATGATTCTAGAGAACAAAAAATTACATTTGTCAGTCAAGATAATATAAACATTAAATTTAAGAAAACCCAAATAAAATACATGCTACTCCAAATGTACATACAAGGATACATCTCGGTGGAAAAGGTATTTGCTCTTGTGCGAGAAGATTTAACATTGGAAACGAGAAGATCTGAACCTTCTTACTGTCCACGTTGCAACCGCAGCTAGTTTACTTTGATAAGAAGAATTCTGGTGCATAAGAAGAAGCTAGTTACCACTGTCACAAGTTTTTGTTCTTGAATACGAACAAAACGTAAACGGGGAAGATATAGAACCACAGTGGTAATTATTTTTTCATCTAGTGCAAAAATAGCACATTCATCTAGGTTTATGATCTATTTGTTCAATTTCCAAAACCGGCTTTCACTGAGATTACCTCGCTTGTTCGTTCTTCCTTCAGAAAATGCATCCTGTCTTTGTCGCTTGTTAGCACGATCGGATGGAGGCGGTGTGTTTTGTCGCTTGTTAGCACGACAGGATGGAGGCTGTGTGTTTTTCACCATCGCGAACAGAAACAAGGACTGAAAACCCATGACGGTCATCATATACAAAAGCATAAGTAAGTCTATAATATAAGTAAATTTACCATGACATATTTTCGGAATTTATAAACAAAAAGTTAGGAACTTGGCGACAGACTTGCATAGTTTATCGCATATGATCACCTTGTAATATGTCAAATTATACAAATGATTGCATTAGTTTAGTATTTTGCAGAGACAAAAGAGAGTAGGGGATTATAAGTCTTTAGAAGTTCTTCGGTTATATTTATAGCAGTATTCGATTAAAAAGATATCATAGTGGAGACAAAAGCATATCAGTCATATTCGTATTAAAGTGTGGTATGAGAGCCAAAAAGCAGTCCATAATATTTAATCGATGAACAGCAAAAATCATAATACAAGTTAATAACCAATGATAGAAATTAAAAACAATTATTAATTGGTCAATTCTCAAAAATACCACACTTTCATGTTTTTGTGACAAAATACCATACCAATGTGAAAATGACAAAAATAACATTTTTTTAAGAGAAAAAATACTATTATACATTTATTTTCATATGTTTCTTCTCAATCTCTTAAACCTAAACCCTAAAACCCAAAATCTAAACCATAATTAATGACTTTTGAACCCAAATTTATTAATTTAATTATCTTTAAACCATTAAATAAATGTTATTTTGGTCATTTTCACTTTGGTGTTGTATTTTTGTCACAAAAACATGAAAGTGTGGTATTTGAAGGTATTTCTCTTATTAATATGCACATAGTTTTTAAATTTTTTAAAAATCAAAATTATAAAATTACGAAAAGGGATGTGATTTTATTTTTTTCATTAGAGGAGGTACAAAATTAATTTATGTTGGTTAATTCCATTTTTTTCTTTTTTACTTGTTAGATAATTCCTTTGATTTGTTATTCGTTTGTTGTTGTTGTAGAGAATAAATTTCCATTTTGATTCACAGACTCCTCCTAGTTTTACATGGGTTCGGTTTACTCACCGAGATCATCTCCACCGTACACGTGGATATATAAACGAGCATCGTCGATTTTCGATGGGCTTTTCTTTTTGTCTCAAACTTTAAGTCGGTTTCTGGGATCTCTATTCTCTCTATAAAGCCAAAGAAAGAAAATAGACTGACTTCAGTTATCTGTGTGAAGGCGAAACGGAAGTAGCTAAAAAGATGACTTCAGTTATCTGTGTTCCTAACTTTTTGTTTATAAATTCCGAAAATATGTCTAACTAAATTTTTTTTTGAAGAGCATAAGTAAGTTTTTATAAAAGGAATTATACTAAAAACTGTATAATTCCTGCTGACGGTTACAAAAATCAATATCTAGTTTATGTTGGCTTTACATATACTAGGTGATTATCCGCGCGGGTTTAATGTCGTTTGATTCTTTTTAATTTGTTTGTAGCATATTCAATTCAGCAGTTTCTATATTCATGGAACATGATAAAATAAATCTAACATAGCAAAAACTTATGAAGGAACCCATACGTGTGTACTTAGCAATCGTGGTTTGGTTGATATCATGGTTTGTGACGTACACAAAAACATCGTTTGCTTAAGCTTACCGTTCATAAACTCCATGTTAGACTCTAATTCACTCCTTTAGTATTGCCTTTTAGGCACTCTAGATATTTTATAAACCTCTAGTTTGAAGATTGTAGCTTTCTTATATGCGTTGTTTGAAAGGATAAAAAATGGAAGAGAGAGAAAGAGAGCAATAGACAATTCATAGACAGTTATTAACCATGATATGCTTGCTTCCTCATCTTAGACTACATGCATTTTTTTTTACATGCCTCTATTGTCTCTGATCAATCTGCTTTGATTCATATTATTCTGATACAGTAGCAAAATGGTAGCCAAAATAAAAACTTGCAATTCATATCCACCAACAAAAGCGCACTCTTTTAGATGATATATACATCTTTCAAACCCCGTCAAAAAGAAACAAGATAAACCGTTCAATTCTGTTGCAATGGTAGTGATGCAAAGGAATACATAGCTTAAATCATAGAAAGCATGCGTCTGGAATTCATAAACCTTTTCTGCTTTGCCGGACCTTCACTCTTGAAAAAAAAAATACATAGCAACAAAATATAAATAATTTTCTTCGAGGTCGTGTAAAAACATTTGTGGCTGAATGAAACTGAGAGGGAAAAAATAAGAGGATTGCTCAGGAAATAAAGCGAATACCTGGAACATATAAAGCAAAATCTGACACATCAGCTCACGAAAATCTGACAAACCACATCTATACTATATTTGTCCTAAAAAAGTTTAAGAGTTTATAAAGCTTTATAAAAGAGTGTACAAATGAAAATGATTTTTTAGAAGTACAAAACTGAAAAGTGTACCAAAGAAAACGCATTTTTGAAATTTCCACGAAAATCATCCTGTGCTCTCACAGTACGACAAAATAATTTATGAATTCACATCATAACTTTAAAATAAATTTTTTTAATCAAAAAATTATAGTTATATCAAAAAATTTATAAATAAAATAAATGTATGTTTTTAATAGCAAAATTATTAATTATATCCCGCGCACTGACGCGCGGATCCGAGTCTAGTTTTATATTGTGGGAGTGAACTGATAATTGTGCATAAAACAACTATTAGAACCAAAAGCAAAAAGAAGTCAACATACCTCATGTCCAAGTTTGACAACCATCTCCCACTTTCACAAGAGGCACGAAATACAAAGAATCAGAGAATTATTCCGTCTGATTATTTGATGTAAACTTGTTACAAAATGGTGGTGGCTATTCAGAGAAACTTACCAGCTGCGTCTGCTTGTGGAAGATTTCGTAAGCGAAGCAGCGCATCAATCCTTTGCTGTTCCTCACCAGAGCCAAGTTCAGTGTTCAGGAACATGAAATCTCGTCCCTTGCAACTGTGAGATGTGGTGGATTACCAAACAAACTCTGAAGAACTTTACTGCCAGAGGATTCGAAGACACACATCTAACATCTTCACCAAACAGCCAGACCTTAACACATCAAACAGTCGCCATTTCCCATATACAAACAGATCCATCAGTTCAACCTATGATGAAAGAAAAAGGGAATAGAAAATTTAGAATGGTGAAAACAAACCGTAGCTGAAGAAAGGTTTCAACTTTGTCCACGATTTGTATTTTTTTTCCCAATTAAAGAGAAGCTTTAAGCCTGATTAAATTGGAAATTGAGAACTTAACTCTTAAATTTGTGAAAAACGAGATTCACAAATGGTACCTCGATAGTGGTGCAAGCAATCACATGTGCGGGAAAAAAACATGTTTGTGGAGCTTAATGAATCGGTGAAAGGAAACGTGGCTTTAGGAGATTAATCGAAGAAATATTCTCATTCGATTGAAGAATGGAGATCATCAATTCATTTCCAATGTTTACTATATTCCAAACATGAAGACCAACATCTTGAGCCTAGGACAACTCTTAGAGAAAGGTTATGATATTCGTTTAAAGGATAACAACCTTTCTATAAGAGATCATGAAAACAATCTCATCACCAAGGTACCGATGACAAGGAATCGAATATTTGTCCTAAACATTCAAAATGACATCGCACAATGCCTTAAAATGTGCTACAAGGAGGAGTCTTGGCTTTGGCATCTCCGATTCGGACATCTTAATTTTGGAGGCCTAGAGCAACTTTCCAAGAAGGAAATGGTGAGAGGATTGCCTTGCATCAATCATCCAAATCAAGTTTGTGAAGGATGTTTACTTGGAAAGCAATTCAAAATGAGCTTTCCAAAGGAGTCAGAGACAAGAGCATGGAAGCCATTGGAACTCATACATACAGATGTATGTGGCCCAATCAAACCAAGTTCACTCGGTAAGAGTAACTATTTCCTTCTCTTTATTGATGATTTCTTAAGAAAAACATGGGTTTACTTTTTGCAAGAAAAATCAGAAGTATTTGAAAAATTCAAAAAGTTCAAAGCCCATGTTGAGAAGGAAAGTGGCCTTATGATCAAAGCCATGAGATCTGATCGTGGAGGAGAGTTCATGTTCAACGAGTTTTTAAAGTATTGTGAAGATAACAGTATTAGAAGACAATTGACGGTGCCTAGATCCCCTCAACAAAATGGAGTAGCGGAAAGGAAGAATAGGATTATCCTTGAGATGGCAAGAAGCATGCTCAAAAGTAAGAAGCTACCAAAGGAGTTTTGGGCAGAAGCAGTTGCGTGTGCGGTTTATCTATCAAACCGATCTCCAACAAGAAGCATCTTGGGAAAGACCCCACATGAAGCATGGAGTGGAAGGAAGCCTGGGGTCTCACATCTAAGAGTATTTGGAAGTCTTGCTCATGCTCATGTTCCAGACGAGAAGCGAAGCAAGCTAGATGATAAAAGCGAGAAGTACATCTTTATTGGGTATGACGCTAACTCCAAAGGCTACAAGCTATACAATCCTGAAACAAAGAAGACAATCATCAGTCGGAATGTCATCTTTGATGAAGAAGGAGAATGGGATTGGAGATCAATTGATGAAGACTACAGCTTCTTCCCACATATTGAAGAAGATAATTTGGAGCAACCAAGAGAGGAGCCACCAGTTACTCCACCAACTTCACCAACACCAAGTTCTCAAGGAGATGAGAGTTCTTGTGAAAGGACTCCACGTTTTAGAAGTCTTCAAGAGATCTATGAGGTAACTGAAAATCAAGATAATCTCACTTTATTTTGTTTATTTGCGGATTGCGAGCCCATGAATTTCCAAGAAGCTATGGAAAAGAAGACATGGAAGGATGCAATAGATGAAGAAATAAAGGCGATACAAAAGAATGAGACATGGGAGTTAGCTTCACTTCCAAATGGGCATAAACCAATTGGTGTAAAGTGGGTGTACAAAGCAAAGAAGAACTCTAAAGGAGAAGTTGAAAGATACAAGGCAAGATTGGTGGCAAAAGGATATAGTCAAAGAGCCGGAATCGACTATGACGAGGTATTTGCTCTCGTTGCTCGTTTAGAAACTGTTAGATAATTTCATTGGCAGCCCAAAAGAGTTGGAGGATACATCAAATGGATGTCAAATCAGCCTTCTTGAATGGAGACCTTGAAGAGGAAGTTTACATTGAACAACCACAAGGCTACATAGTCAAGGGAGAAGAAGACAAAGTGTTGAGGTTGAAGAAGGCACTTTATGGGCTCAAACAAGCACCAAGGGCATGGAACACTCGGATTGATAAATACTTCAAGGAGAAAAACTTCATCAAGTGTCCATATGAGCATGCACTCTATATCAAAACTCAAGACAATGATATATTGATTGCATGCTTGTATGTAGATGACTTGATATTTACAGGCAACAGTCCAAGTATGTTTGAAGATTTCAAGATGGAGATGACAAAAGAGTTTGAGATGACCGATATTGGATTGATGTCCTACTACCTTGGAATTGAAGTGAAGCAAGAAGAAAATGGAATCTTCATTACTCAAGAAGGATATGCTAAAGAGGTGCTTAAGAAGTTCAAGATGGATGACTCAAATCCAGTTTGTACGCTAATGGAATGTGGAGCCAAGCTGTCAAAGCAAGAAGAAGGAGAGAGTGTGGATTCAACACTTTTTAAGAGCTTGGTTGGAAGCCTACGTTATCTGACTTGCACAAGACCAGACATCCTATATGCAGTTGGAGTTGTGAGCCGATACATGGAGCATCCAACAACCCACTTCAAGGCAGCCAAGAGGATCCTTCGCTATATCAAAGGTACCATAAACTTTGGCTTGTATTACTCTGTTTCTGATGATTACAAGCTTGTTGGATATAGCGATAGCGATTGGGGAGGAGATGTAGATGACCGGAAAAGCACAAGTGGATTTGTGTTTTTCATTGGAGAAACCGCTTTCACATGGATGTCAAAGAAGCAGCCAATTATCACCCTTTCTACTTGTGAAGCGGAGTATGTAGCGGCTACTTCATGTGTGTGTCATGCTATCTGGTTAAGGAATCTGGTGAAAGAGTTGATTTTGCCACAAGAAGAGCTAACAAAAATCTTTGTGGACAACAAGTCAGCAATTGCATTGGCAAAAAATCATGTCTTCCATGATCGAAGTAAGCACATTGACACTCCGTATCATTACATTAGAGAGTGTGTTACTAAGTTGGAAGTGCAATTGGAGTATGTGAAGACAAACAATCAAGTAGCTGATATCTTCACCAAGTCACTGAAGCGCGAAGACTTTATCAAGTTGAGGAGTTTGCTTGGAGCGATAAAATCAAGTTTAGGAGGGGGTGTTGAAAGTTAAACTTGATTTGGGTCAAGTTTAATTATTGGGTTAAACCCAATAATGTGATCCAATTTCTAGAAGTTTTCTCCACCTCCTTAATCTATATATTTTGTGAGAAAAATCTAGATATTTTGTGAGAAAAATCTAGATATTTATGATATAAAATTAAGATATTATGTTAGAATTTTTTAGATTTATGATTAAAATATATAAGATATTTTGTAATGTGGAGGCTATAAATACCTCCACTCCCCTCCTCATTTGAAAACAAGTGAAGTTTAGAAGTTGTGAGTTGTTTTAAGTGACCATCTAAGAAATAAAAGTTTTGTTCTTCCTAATACTCTTTTGTCTCCTAAATTCTTAAACACTTTCTCCATCACTTCTAAAATAGTTTCCTTTCCAACAATGCATTCTTCATTCTCGTACTCATATTTGGTACACAAACACGTGCATTATCCAATACACTACAGCCAATCTTTCACTATGGTACCGAACCATACACTACTTCTCTTCTTCTTCTTCTTCTACATTATGAAGAACCACACTCGTCTTCCAAACATACCCTGGTTTCTTCATCCTCAAACGAGTGCATGGAACTCATCCCCAGCCGAGAGAGCATGAGTCTTGTTCTGAATTCGTCAGCCTTCCTTGTATATAACCTCCGTTTTGTTGATTGCCCTAGCGTCCGCGTCCTCTTCTCCGTCCGGAATCCACCTCTACTGATATGCTCAAATTTACCCTAGAGCTACTCTTTCAAATTAAGAGATCAATTGTAGTACTTAAGGATCGATTTCCACAGAGACTCAAGATTCGCACAATAGATTATAGTATTCGAATTAAGCTAAACGAGAATGATTGTAAATTAAAAACAACAAGGCAATTAAATTCGCTTTTAAGATCAGATGGGAAAAGCGTCAGGCTCAGGGTATTCTCAGGAAATCAGGAATGCAAGCTAATCAGTCAATCAAGATTCTGCTATGTTCTAGAACTCGAAACACAATATTCAAATCAATCAACTCTCGTTGCAGAGATTTCTATGTCTAGATCCTATAATTCCACATCTCTTTGCAAATTCAAAGGCTCACACATGCATTAAATTCAAGTTCGATATGTTCACAAAATCTCTAAACCAAATCTCTTTGCTGATAGGAATTTTGCTCATCTAAGGTTCTTTCTAGCTAATTAACCAACTTTCGTTGCGAGAATCAACCTATGATCAATAATTTAACTCATCAGTTCAGATCAAGCATTAATCACAACCTAGATGAAGAACTAGTGTTCCAGAATCCTTAACTAACCAATCAACTTAGCAATCCATGAAATCCCTAATCAGAAACCCTAAACCTAACTAGCAAACTACTCAGACATGGAGATTGAAACAATAAACATGTTTGAATAAGATTGCATAAAAGAAATAAGAATAGAGATTAAAGGAGTTCTGAATCTTCTCTGAAGGAGTCTGAATTCTTCTCTCCAAAACTCTAGCTTAGAATCAATATATTGGTCTAAACAATGACCTTAAAAACCCATAAAAATAGTCTAAAAATATGGAAAATACGTTTAGCACTTAATTGTAAATATTAGGAGCTTCAGGGATCTGTTTGCAACTCTGCAAAGCTTGGAAAACTCGTATTGAAATTGTCGTCAGGAATTGGTGTCGACCGACACCAGGTGTGGTGTCGATCGACACCATCTCTATAATTCTCCTCCGAGTTGAATTCTTCAGCGCAGCTTCCTACTTAACTCCAGAATGATCCATAATCTCCAAATAAGCTCCAAACGTACCTAAACCTGTAAAAGACTCTAAAAGACTCCAAAAACACTAAAAAGACTCTCTATATACAACTTATATCATGGCTAAAAACACTAAAAACCATGATATATCAACTCCCCCAGACTTAGCTTTTGCTTGCCCTCAAGCAAAACAGAAGACTAGACGTGTGAAAGAGGTTTGAAAACATAGGAACTCATTTATCCTTTAGAAGACTGAATCAACCAACACCAGAGTAAAGCCACATCAAACAGTACCAACGTAAGTTAAAACCTCTAGTAATTTTCCGCAGACTCACTAACCATCCAGATTCTAAACCACAACCCATAAGAGTAATCTGAAATCCTCATTGCTGACCTTATTTTAAGTTTTAAGTGCAGTCTCATCGAGGGAATATCGATCTAAAGACACATGGACTCTTACTCACCCAAAAACCTGAATTTGTGGACAACCTGCTTCTAGTTTCCTTTCTCCATCTTTTCTCGCTTCCAATCAGTCGATTTTTCCCTACTAGAGTATCATTTTATTTTTTTATCGACTGATTGTTCTCTTTCTTTCTCTTTTTCTTTTCTAGAAGTATCGAATGATTCAACTTCTCAAATTAAATCTTTTCAAAGCTATGACTCTTTTTTTCATTCTTTTTTTTTAGAGACAATAAAGGAAAGAGAGAGGGAAACCATAATCACAGACTAATCCTATCAGACCTAAGAAAGGAATCCGATTCAAAGTATACCAAGCCCCAAGATGAGAAAAATTAAGTTATTATATCTAGGCCAGCTCTGGATCATCTAAATACTCAAACAATATGGGGATATTGGTAGATCAATTTACCTTTGGAATTTCATTTGGGTAGAATCTGTTGTCAACGGCTGTAAGAATGGTCACTAAAGTGGTAGCTAAAACAGTTTGTTCCAAGAAAAGCTCATAGTTCCCAACTAAATTTTGACTCAATAAAATAATTTTTGACACAACTTGACTCTAAAACAAAACAAAGCAAAATATATTAGTATTTTCCTCCCCCATCTTAAGTAACATTGTCCCCAGTGTTATCAAGTCATAGGATTGGAAAGAAACCAAAGTAAAATCAAATGAACAAGAAAATTGGAAAAGACGTACCTGCTCGGGTGGTGTCGGGCGACACTGTCTGGGGGTGTCGGTCGACACCAATTTTTTTTTTTTTTTAAGATTTTTTTTTTGACACAAGAAAAACAAAACTAAAAATTAGTAAGAACCAAACGAAATTCAAAGAAAATCCTACTTAAAAGTGGGTTGCCTCCCACTCAACGCTTATTTTCAGTCATTAGCTTAACTATGTTGGAGCTTAGGCATCTGGTGGATCAGAGAGTGGCACCGAATGCCTCTGGAAAGAGCATCTCTTCATCCAAGGTGGTGTATAGGCAGTTTGTGAATGAAATCGACCAAGGAATGAAGGAACAACAGTAGGGCGGGACATATGTTTGGGAGGTAGACTTCTTTTTCCTGCAGAATCATCAAAAGAAGAAACAAGCGCTCTACGATAATCTCGTGGCTTGATTAACTGTGAGACAGCTTTTGCACTTTGAAAATTCTTAATGATGATATCAGGAGGTTTAGAATTAGTAACAGGAAGTGCATACCTTTGCTCTATTGGAGGTGAGTGAGGTGTGAGATGTAGAGTTTTCTGTTTAACAACAGTTGATGGGTCTTTTGGACTACAAAATTTCTGAAAACTCTGAGTTTTAGGCGTCTCTAGCTTGGCCTATAGGGGGTGTCGACCGACACCAACAGTGGTGTCGATCGACACTGAACCTGAAACTCGGGACTCTGCACTTTTTCTGCAATTCAACTCTGCAATCCGTGTCTCCATCGAAAAAACATCATCCTCCATCAACTTGTCGTTAAGTGGACCCTTATCTTCGACCCTTGTCCTAAAAAGATGATCTCCACTCCAATCTTCAAGCCCAGCAGTTTGCTTAGAAATCTCAACCAATTCCGTTTGAACAATCAGCTTGTTCACTTGCTCCGTAGCCTCCAGCTCCTTGACATACCCAGCAGTAATGTCATCTGACTCCTCATCCATGGCAACCTCTACAGAAAAGGTTTGACCATCAATGGTAGGTTTTCTCCTCAGCTTCTCCATGTCAAAGTTCATGACCTTATCTCCCAAATCAAGCTCTATCTGCCCTTCTCTGACATCAATAATAGCACCTGTTGTAGCTAAGAATGATCTTCCCAAAAGAAGAGGATCCTGAGGTTCTTCACCATATTCCAAAACCACAAAGTTTGTGGGGATATTGCATCCTACAATCTGAAGTGGAACATCCTCTAAAACACCTTCTGGAATCCTCTTAGAACGATGAGCAAGGACAAGATGAATCCTTGTAGGCTTGAAGTCAGTCAACCCAAGTCTTACAGCAACAGAATAAGGCATCAGATTAATGCTTGAGCCAAGGTCACATAGAGAGTGAGGAAACCTTCCTATTGAGATGGAGCAGTCTAGCACAAAACTAGCTGGGTCAGGTAACTTCTTTGGAATCCTACTCTGAATCATAGCACTGACCTGTTCAGACACTCTCATCTTTTTCTCTTTCCTTGATACTGTCTTTTTCAAGAGGATTGCACTAATGTCTTTTGTGAGCAAAGCTGCTTCCTCAGGACTTATACCATTCACAACCATCCTCTTAACATACCTCTTAATTGGAGGTGAAAGCTTGACTGCATCAACCAATGGTATCTCAATCAGCACCTTGTCCATTATTGCCCTGCATATGGCCTCTTCCACCTCTTGTATAGACAGTTTCGGCTTCGGGTAAGGTATCTTAGGTTTGTAGACCCTCTCTTTAATGGGTGATGGGGTTTTGGGATGATCAGCACGCTCTTCTGACGGCAATTGAAAAATACACGATTGGTGTCGATCGACACCCGAATTTTTTGTCGAAGTGCATCGATTTTTTTCCGTCAGAACCAGAGAAATCGCGATTTTTTCCTGGTGTCGATCGACACTCCTCCTGGGTGTCGACCGACACTGATTTGGTGTCGCTCGGGTCGATCGACAAACGTCCGTCACGGCTCGAAATTTCGAGATTTTGGGGTGGTGTCGACCGACACCCATCAGTGGTGTCGATCGACACCAAGTCTGTGACTCCAAAATCTGCATCAAACACTGCAGAACCCACAAATTTTTCTTCTTCCCTCACCATGATGGCATCAACATGATGTCTTGGATTGATATCAGTCTTTCCAGGAAGGAATCCTTCTTGCCTTTTGATGGAATTTGCAGTTTGGGCAACCTGAATATCCAGCTTCTTAACATGAGCACCCAAAGACTCAATTTTCCCATTCAGATCAGAATACAAAGCATCCAGCTTCCCATTGAAGTTCACAGTCATCTTTGTCTGACCTTCCAAAACCTGCTCTAGCATTTACTCCATCTTGTTATTCTGCTCAGGAAGTTTTTGGTAGGATGAAGAACCATAAGTCCTTGTCAAACTGTTGTTCTGAAAAGGTCTCTGGTAAGTAGAACCATAACCTTGATGATTCCCAAATCTCTGTCCTTGAAACCCAACTTCATTGATGTAATTCACATCCTCTTCCTGTCATTCAAAGGTTTCAACTTCTGCAGCAAATTGAAATTGCTTCTTTCCCACAATGAGATTATGGACAGAATCTAATTTATCTTTCACCTCAGCAATCTGACCTCCATCAATGTTTCCAGCTGTTTTCTTCCTCTCAAAATCTGCATTCTTGGTACTGTTGCTAGATACAAAGTTCTCAATTAGCTTTTTGGCTTCTGATGGACTCCTAGTATTGAAGTTTCCTGCACTTGCAGCATCCAAAGCCATCTGATATCTCCAATCAATTCCTCTGAAGAAAATACCCAGAAGTTGAACATCACTAAACCCATGATGGGGACAGTCCCTCTGATATGATCTGAACCTCAACCAAGCAACCTTTAATGCTTCAGTAGTTCCTTGAGAAAATGCAGAGATTTTTGTTCTCAGCTCTTCTGACCTTGCATCATCAAAGAAGTTGTTGAGGAAGGCATTTTTGGTATCATACCAGGTGGTTAGAGAACCTGGTTGCTCATTCTTCAGCCAGTAAGCTACATCTCCAGCAAGAGAATATGGGAAAAGCTTGCACAGCAGATAATCCTCTGAGACTCCATTGAGCTTAATGCTAGTCACCAAGTCTTCAAATTTTTCAATATGGTCCATGGGATGTTCATGAGGAAGACCATGGAAAGGATGCTGGCCCACAAGAGTGAAGTAAACAGGCTTCAGCTCAAAGTCATTCCTTTGGAAGGGAGGAGGACGAATTGCAGACCTGTTCTCATAGAATAGATCAGACATGTTAAAATCAGCAAGAGTCCTCCCTCTAGCAGGGTTCGTAGCAGCGTCTTCTTGGAAGACATTTCCTTGTTCATCAATTCGGTCGCCGTTTTCGTTGTAGGCATGACCCTCTTGGTCTCGTAAGACTCCAGCAGCATCAGGTCGAACGATAATTCTTCGATTCATCTCTGCTGATCTCTTTGCCTTAAGGTTCGTTCGTTCTAACCCTCTCAACTCTTGATTCGTAAGATTCAAAAGTTTAGCTTCCTTGTTGCTTCGGGTTTTGCGAGTATGCATAAACCTGAAACAAAAGAAAGGAGAAAGAAAGAATGTGAGTAAACAAAAAATAAAATGTTTAGTCTAAATTCTATTCCTAATCTAATGGCGAATTCAAAGAGTCCCCGGCAACGGCGCCAAAATTTGATATGCTCAAATTTACCCTAGAGCTACTCTCTCAAATTAAGAGATCAATTGTAGTACTTAGGGATCGATTTCCACAGAGACTCAAGATTCACACAATAGATTATAGTATTCGAATTAAGCTAAACGAGAATGATTTTAAATTAAAAACAACAAGGCAATTAAATTCGGTTTTAAGATCAGATGGGAAAAGCGTCAGGCTCAGGGTATTCTCAGGAAATCAGGAATGCAAACTAATCAGTCAATCAGGATTCTGCTATGTTCTAGAACTCGAAACACAATATTCAAATCAATCAACTCTCGTTGCAGAGATTTCTATGTCTAGATCCTAGAATTCCAAATCTCTTTGCAAATTCAAAGGCTCACACATGCATTAAATTCAAGTTCGATATGTTCACAAAATCCCTAAACCAAATCTCTTTGCTGATAGGTATTTTGCTCATCTAAGGTTCTTTCTAGCTAATTAACCAACTTTCGTTGCGAGAATCAACCTATGATCAATAATCTAACTCGTCAGTTCAGATCAAGCATTAATCACAACCTAGATGAAGAACTAGTGTTCCAGAATACTTAACTAACCAATCAACTTAGCAATCCATGAAATCCCTAATCAGAAACCCTAAACCTAACTAGCAAACTACTCAGACATGGAGATTGAAACAATAAACATGTTTGAATAAGATTGCATAAAAGAAATAAGAATAGAGATTAAAGGAGTTCTGAATCTTCTCTGAAGGAGTCTGAATTCTTCTCTCCAAAACTCTAGCTTAGAATCAATAGATTGGTCTAAACAATGACCTTAAAAACCCATAAAAATAGTCTAAAAATATGGAAAATACGTTTGGCACTTAATTGTAAATATTAGGAGCTTCAGGGATCTGTTTGCAACTCTGCAAAGCTTGGAAAACTCGTATTGAAATTGCCGTCAGGAATTGGTGTCGACCGACACCAGGGGTGGTGTCGATCGACACCATCTCTATAATTCGCCTCCGAGTTGAATTCTTCAGCGCAGCTTCCTACTTAACTCCAGAATGATCCATAATCTCCAAATAAGCTCCAAACGTACCTAAACCTATAAAAGACTCTAAAAGACTCCAAAAACACTAAAAAGACTCTCTATATACAACTTATATCATGGCTAAAAACACTAAAAACCATGATATATCATCTACCCAAACCATAATTTCCTTGACCATCTTGTTGATCTTCTTCATCAAAAATTCTTTCCTCATAAGCTTTTAACCTTCCTACGATGTCTCCAAAGCTTAGTGTATTAAGATCAAGAACTTGTTCAAGGGCAGCAATGATATGTATGTATCTTCTTCGTGGTAGACTATTAAGAAACTTCTTAACAAGTTTTGGTTCTTCAATATTGTCTCCCAAAGTTGATGTTTTCTGGGATAATTCCGAAAGTTTACCAACAAAATCATCGATTGTGTCAGTTTCTTTCATCTTCATTCTATCAAACTCACCCATCAAAGTTTCTAGTCTAGCCTCTTCTATCCTATCAGCTCTTGCTTTTATTGCATCCCAAACAGCTTTTGAGGTCTCAAGGTTTCCGACTTGTAAAACTAACGTTGCCGGTATGGATTGGAATAGAAGTGCTCTAGCCAAATCGTTCTTGTCTCCTTGGTCTGTTCCTGGCTCCATAGTCTCCCATACTTTATGCACCTTGAGCGCTACTTTCATTCGCATGGACCATACTGTGTAATTAAATGATATTGAGCATCGGACAGTGCTTCTCAGGGCTCCCCCCTGAATAAGTAAGGCCCAGTCATGCTGGAAAAAACAGGGGTTTCGGCCGGTTTTACCTACTTAGGCTTGTTTGTTGCTGCAACTATATCACCCATGTAGGTGAATTCACTCGCTTAGTCTTGTCTTCTCGGTAGGTTGCCTCAACGTACTCTGTTGTGACCGTTTGAGCTTTTGAGGCAACGTCGTATATTGCTCTGGTACCAATTATTGAATCAAACACTTAGATCAAGAATAAAACACACATTTATTGCTTTAGAGAACTAACTCAAAAACTAAAGCTTTCTCAATCTCTGGTAATCTTGTAAGTTATGCCACAACTTGCCATATCCTTATATATAGAGAGAGAATTATAACAATTCCTAATCCCATTGGACAATACATATATTTAGATAGCTCCTAAATATACTCTCTAATCATAATCTCTTTAGAAACCATAGCTCGGTAGGATTAGGATAACTTATGACTCAGAGCTATTTTCAAGCTTTAAGTTAACAGTGATGATCGTATTCAAGGAAACCAGATCTCTCACATTCATATTATCAAAAGAATGTCTAGCCTTGACAATCTTCTTCTTCTTGAAAAACCTACCAAGCAAGCAGTTCCATGAAACCAATGCCCAAAATCTAACTTGACTCAAACAGTTACAAGCTTCAGCAATGCATTCCAAGAGACTTGGTTCTTCTCAGGCATTCCATCAACGATTCTCCTTGCCTCATCAACACTAACACACCCGTTCTGAGCGGATCCAGACAATATTACATTCCACAAACAAACATCTTTCCTCGGCATTCTCTCAAACAATTCCCTTGCTTTTCCAAGGTTTCTGTTCCGCACATACCCTTTGATCATCACATTCCATGAAACTAAATCTCTCTCAGGCATTTCGTCTGACAGTTTCCTAGCGGTTTCAAACTCGCCGTTTCTCAAGTACCCATAGATGGTGGCGTTGTAAGATACGGCGGTCCACCTACGCATATGGTCAGAATCTTCAAATGTTTCAATGGTCATAAAGATAAAGACAGACAGCAACTATCGATTATTTTCTCTGGTATTTTCAAGAAAAGAACATAACTTGGATCTCTCCACTTTGGTTCTAATGTCAGCAGAGAAAACTAGTCTTCTAAGTTATATACCCAAAGTTAAATCTTCAATGCTGCAATGAAACAGTGAGAGCAAGGTAATTTTATGAATTTAATACCTTGGTAATAGCTTTGCGAGGGTAGTCTTGCATCGACGCGTTGCTTCACTTTTGTCTTTCCTGTTGTTGCCTGAGACAACAAACATATATCTCTAAGTTACGCCCATTTGCGCCCATTTCACTTTTACTACTTCTTTAGTTTGTTTTGACATCCTTAGTTTCGATTCTATAGGCCTAAGGAGGGTTTTTGTTTTCTTCATTCCAGCAGAACAAGGCCAAATAAGTACACATCATTGATAAAATCATCTAACAAATGCTTCTGTTTTTGCTTAGAAAGAAACAAAAAGAAAAAGAATCATAGAGTGGTTTGGCCAGATTGAGCCTGTGCTTCTTCTTCTTCTTGGTAGAGTAGCACAAGGCTAGAGTCGACGTTCTCCTCAGGCTCCCACGTGGCATCAGCCATATCAGTCCATTTCACAAGATACTCTGTTTTGCCATCGTCCCCCATCCTCTTCCCCATCACCTTCTCCGCTACGGCGTACTCCAAACCGGCCTCGTAGTCCTTGACAACATCTTCCGCCACGTGTACGCCTTTCACCCAGTCGCAATCTCCACCGTCCTTCCATTTGACCAGATACTCCACGTCTTTGCTTCCTTTCCCTCGCTTCTCAAGAATCTCCTGCACCTCGGCGTACTCGAACACTTGCCCTTCAAGAACACTGATCACCTTCTCTAGCCCTAACCTCCGCCCGAACTGCATCGGGTTCCCTTTAGGCGTCGTCTTCAGAATCTCCTTCGCCAGCTCCAGCGCCGTCAACCCTCTTTCGTCTTCCACTTCCACGTCGGCGCCGAGCTCCACAAGCGCTGCAACCGCGTCGGGCTTCACGTAACCAGCCGCCATGTGTAGAGCCGTTAGTCCTCCCCTGATGTCCCGGTGATCAAGATTGGCTCCAGCCTCCGCCAAAATCCTTACGCACTTGTCCGAGCCTAGCCCCGCCACGAAAAGGAGCGCCGTCCTGCCGTTCTCGTCCACGGAGTCGACGTCGCGGCGGCCGTACTCGGAGGACTCGAGGAGCTGAGCGAGGGCCTGGTCGTCAGCTTTCCTCGCGGCGGTCCACCAGGGGGTCTCGTACTCAGACACTACGTCAGCTGCGATGTAGCTGGACGGGACCCACGAGGGAGAGTGGCCGTCCTTCCACTCGATGAGGTACTCCATGGCGGCGCCGCCTCCTTCCTCCGCCGCCCGGCTTCCGATGATCCTGTTGACTTCTCCGTACGACTCATCGTCTTCTTGCTCAACGAAGGAGGCCGTTTCGTAGTTGTTTCTTTGTACTGAGGCTCGGAAACAGAGCTGCTTGTGTCTGGTCGGAAATGGTTGGAGGGAGGAGAAAGAAGAGGGTTTTGGTGCAGTGGAAAGTTTGGTGATGCGAGGCAGAGACTGATGATGGTTGATTACGAGAGAAGAAGTTTCCATGGCCATCCAGATTCGCAAAAGATCATCACAACGAATGAACTTGTCTTCTTCGCAGGAGAAGAAGAGAGTTAACGAACACTCTGGATTTTCTAGTGGATAAGGAATCTTAGCCATTCAATCATCCTAGGCCCATTTCATTTGCGAGTTTTCTTGGGTCGGGCCCACCAGAACTTGAAGAAAAAACACAAGATCGTAGCTCATTTAGTTACACACTTACACTCCACTCTTGGTGTGGTTATGGACAGTCAACAAGGAACTTTATCTTGTTGTACCTGTTGAATAAACCTTCTTGTTTGATGGTTAATAGTTTGTATGCTTCTTACTAAAAAGAGAAAGAAAACATAATCTACTTCTAAGGTTCTGATTGTATGCCTTAAGAATCTTGCCTCTCTTTTTTATGTTGATGTGATCACACTATGTTGTGCTATTATGCTCGCTTAAAGAACAACAGGTAAGTGTCTCTCAATCCGAGATCAAAAGTGGGTCTTGAGTGAGATAAGTTATGTAGGAATACGAAGCTAATTCCCATAAAGTTACACACATATACAAAAACATAATGAATACACATTTGATTGATCATCATAAAGCATATGAGATGTGATTGGATTATCTGATCAATAAGGGTTCCAATGTGGAGTCTAAAAGAGATTGAAGTGCCTTCACCACTGTGCTCATGTTTGGTCAGAAATTTTGATCATATTGCACGCACACTGCAGCCACTGCGGCTAACTGGTCATTATATCGCACCATATGATAAGACTCGTCAAATTTTTCAATTTTCCATAGAGATGAATGCTGACAGCAACTATTTCTTGTTTTCTTTGGCATTTGCAAGAAGGTGGAATCAGAGTACTAGTCTTCTAAGTTATACCCAAAGTTAAACCTTCAATGCTGCAAATGAAACAATGACAGGAAATCAATGTTATGGGATTAATAATACCTTGGTAACAGCTTTGTGAGGGTATTCTCCGAGTAGTTTTTCATCAACGCATTGCTTCACTTTGTCTTTGCTTAGTTTAGGGGTTGCCTGAGACAATCACACAAAATCCATACTATTTGAGTAACACTATAACAAGACTTTGTTTTCTTTGAGGTTTTCAATATTTTCCATGTCAGTTTTTAGTCAAGTAATTTATAAAGAAATTGGTTTTCTTAAAAGCTTCTCTTATTAGTGCAAGAACAAGAATCAGAAACAGAGAAGACTGCATCTAAACATTACCCATGTCACTAGACTTTGTTGTCCACGAGCTAAGGTATGATCGACTGGTCTACGACCAGTAAGGAGCTCCAGCAGAACAACGCCAAAACTGTACACATCGCCCTTTGTGCTCAATGTTCTCGTCATTGCATACCTGAAACACGTAACCCAAAAATGTTTAAAGCTCTAGATTCAGTGGGGAAACAGTGTACAGGTAAGAAGAACAACGATAAGAAAAGCAAGATCCAAGTGAATGAATTAGTGTCTCCTAACTTCAGAGAATGAGAACCAAACATTTTTGAATGAAGACGTGTAAGCCCATGGATTAGTCTGAATGAAACAAACCGAAAAGCGCAATACTCTGGAGGTTTAAAGTTAGAGGCTCCTAGTCCTCTCACACAACATGAGCGTGCAGACATTTCACGGGCTTGGTAAGACAGATCGAAATCAGCAATCTTGGCAACATCATCATCAAACATAAGCACGTTGCTGGATTTGATGTCACGGTGGATAACCTGAGGGTTCGCCTTCTCATGCAAGTACTCAAGTCCTCTGGCTGCACCAACAGCGATTTTGACTCTCTGTTGCCACGTCATAACAGGACCTGGCAGTGCACCTGCGACACCTTTTCGGCCTGCACCAGAAAGACACCACGTTTCATTAGTTTCAAGATGTTCAATATTGCGTAACTTGATCCATATCCAAGGCAATGGTTGCATTAATCACTCACCATGAAGGATATCATGAAGAGATCCGTTAGGAGGATATTCATAAGCAAGAAGACGGAGAGGTCCATCAACACAATAACACATAAGTGCTATAACATTGTCGTGTCGCAATCTTGAAACCATTGATCTGTTACAAAGTTACAATGTTAGTATCAATATAAAAGTAGACAGAGCATTCCCAAAGAAGTGGTTTGATGCTGGACCATTTGCACATTGGTAAAGTTAAGCTGGGTCAATTCTTTTGGGCGATATTCTACGAGATGAGGGCTCGGAAATAATGTGCTTTATAGTATCTACCTGTGAAATAAATTCTTGATCTGGCTGCTTACTAGAGTCGAGTTTCTTGCTTACAGTCTTCCATACGAACCCTCACCGATCAAGGCCTTTGAACCATAGTTATAGGTTATGTCTCTCAGTTCATCCACTGGAAGGGCTGGTATAGCAATAGGCTGCATCTGAACTAGTAGCTGGTTCATGGGGGGATCAGCTCTTTGATAGCGACCTCCATTGTAACCTTAAGAACAATTAACATGCCACGAACTAGTAGAAGCCAAAGGATGGACACTAAGAGAAGCACTGACAAGTAATGCAGTTGAAATAGGAACTGGAGCTACCTGCTGGGCTGTGCGTTAGCACTGGTCCGGTGTCGGCAGCTTTTTGAAAAACATCACCCCGACACCAACTGAAACAGCTCATCACACTCTTCTCCCACGCACGCGCAGCAAACTAAACTGCAACATTGTGCGCAGAAGAAAAAGGTGTCACGGAAAAACAGAGATAGAACTCTAATAAACAGATAGCACCAAACCTGTATGCATGAACAATGACATGTGAAGAGTTTTGCAGAGAAAGATTCTTGTAGCGGATTGTACTAATGAAACTGTATGTATAAACAATGTAATATATAGGCACAGTAAACCGTTTTGCAAACAAGATTTGGCTATCTAAGCTTGTGAAACTGGTTACCACCAAAACCTAGCAAAAAGTTTACATGATAAAATTATGCATTTCTCTAAGATGCGCTCATCATGTTGTATGCCTGTACATTAAACATGTTCAGTTCTGACACAAAGTTTTGTCTTTTTGGAAAAACATCAAAGAATAGTTATCAGGATGATGTTTGAGCAACAGAATTATCGAATTTCAACAATTTTTTTTTGTAAAAGTAGAATTGATATAAAAAACGAGAACATGATAAACCAATCAAAATTCCAAGCACCATATACAACAGAGACATTATGTTCCGTAGATGTATAATTTCCCAAGTCAACGAACTCATCCCAAGATACGAAGTTGGAAATGAAAAAATCGAAATCACATGAAACTCGGAACCTTGGAAAGGAAAGTATCAAAAGGGAAACTCGTACAGAGGAAGAAGAAGAAGGAAAGCAAAGCATATTTACCTTTTTACCTTTGGCTACGTGACACACTTGGAAAGTAGAGAGATAGAAAAAGATTATGTGGTTAGCGTCGAAGCTTCTATGGGTTTTTTACCCTTTGAGACGATCGTCAACACTTTTACACATTCTTGTTGACCATTCTTGGTAAACTTACTTGGCCAGAGTTTGAATTAGTCCAATACACTTTTTAAGCGAATGAACAATTGTTTTCTCTGTGTTTATATTCAACTTTCCATGAGTTTCTTTCCCAATGTCTAAATCAAAGGCTTCTATCCCGAGTTAATTCTACTATGAAACTTGAGTAACTTCAGCAAGAATCAAATCTTGTTCACAGACGAATTAACTTTTGCTTGGTTGCTTTTTTCCATTATCTATCTTCTTTATCTTTTTCACCGGATCAAATGATGTTTAATGGTGGATATTTCGATAGAAAGATACGTGCTTTTTACATGTTCCTCGCGATAAAGATACATGTATGAGTATGACCAATAGATGAGCCGGTTTTTGAATGTTTCAATGTATGTCCTTTTGTTACATATACAAAAGCCACCCCCAGGCAAAAACTATGAACGAGGTTGTACAAAAACTGCAAAGCAAATGGGGCACTGATTTTTTTATCTCTATTGGTCTGAAATATTTCTCAATCCGAACAAGGTTCAGACACAAGGTAATTTGGTTGTGGTTCAGTTGGGAGGCTTACCCATTTCCCGGCCTCAAATGACAGTTTGTTCATGTTCTTCCACTTGTCCTTGAGGTCGCTGGGAACACGTTCTTCGTGAAACACATCCCGCCCAAACTCCAAGATCTTGCGCCATGGAATATTCCTTAAGCCAGGGAATTTCTGCACACCAACCTAAAAGAAAACAAAAGTAAATCACCATTGCACAGTGGTACACAGAATGACTCTAAGCTCATCTTCACCCTTTAATTTTTGGTCTACAAAACCATTGCATTACGACTCAAAAAGAAATACAGCCTCTTACCAGAAGCAAAGGGGTTCATTTCAAGATTATAAACTTACAAAAACTAGCTATCCCTGGGTGTTGATTAAAACCGGTATAAACCTTCTGCAAGTGTTCACGAAAGAAATTTGGTATATACCTTGAGCATCTCTTCTTCTGCCTGCGTCCAAAAAAGTCTTTTGCGTTTTCGGTCACTGCTTAAAACAAACCTCCTGCACATCAAACACTTAGCTGCTGGTTAGGTTTCTCACGAAAAAACAACCATTACGCTAAAGACAATTTAAATGCAAACAAGTTCCAAAAGAATGGGAACCTTTGTTCAGGATCATCAGATGCAGTTCCCTTCTTCTCCAGGTACCTTTTGCTCCTGTATCTACAAGATGGTTTCTCTGGAGGGACAGAGCGAAAAGGTTGTGCTTCGATTGGCTCTTCTTGTACACCAGGGTGAATGATCAAAGCTAACTCTTGGGAAACTTTATTAGAGTCGTTAATATTTTCTCTAGTGACAGGAGATGATGCAGAGTTATGCTCCATCTGTTTATCCTTCCCGAAACCATTTTCTTCCTCATTGAAGGTTGCACTGTCATTTCTCATATCAGAAGCCAAGTCGAACTCATCTTTCCGCTTTCTGCCTCCATCCTTAGAAATGCGTCTTCCCTTCCCTAATTCAGAACCGTGCGACACTCTTTTATCACAGCTTTCAGTAGATGACGCTTTCTGTTGCTGGTTATTCTCATAGCAACATCCTTGTCCGCTTGTTCCCTCACCCAAATCAGAAACGCTAGCCTCTGTTTCTTCATCATTGATAACGACGTCCTTCTCATGAGTTCCTGCAAATCTTTCGTTTTGCTGACTCTTCTCACTGTGTCTCCCTTGCTTTCTTGTATTGACAGCCCCAAGAAAACTGTGCACTTGTGCTGTTCCATGGTCTATTACATGGCGTTGTCTCTGCTTCTTTCTTTCCTTATCGACATCTAAATTACACACTTGTACATTTTCATGGCCTTTCTCACTGCACCTTGCCCTCCGGTTTCTTCCCTCACCCGCATTAGAATTGCACGCATCTGCAGTTTCATGATTCTTCTCACCAAGTCTTCCTCGCTTCTGTCTTCCCTCATCATCACCACCACCCTCCGAAGCTTCCTGAGACTGAGTTTCAGACGCAACTTCTTTCATTCGCAGATCTTTCTCCATCGACATGAACTTCTCGTATGACTCATCACATTCCCTTCTATTCCCACTAGGATTAACAGTTGTTACTCTTCTACCTTGTGAAACATTTACATTATCTATATCTTCACAAACTCTATCCATCATTAAACCCAAATCTACTCCTCCTAAACTCTCTCTACCTTTTCTAGACTTGTCAATCACCAAAAGCTTCTCTCTTAGCTTCGAAGACTTCACAACTAGACCCTTATACCAACAGTAAGGACAGTAAAAATTTCCGTACTCATCGTAATCAGGTTCATCAGATGTACAACTTTGATGAATGGAGATAAGACATTCCTCTCCGTGACATACCAAAACCCAATTGTCTTCTCCATCACACACGTAACAAGTATTAGACTTTACCCTCTTTTCTCCATTTTGACCACCAATCTCGTGAGTTTTAGGGTTTCGTTGAACTTTATCGTCCTGCGTACAGTTACCAAAACGCCAATTAATCTTTCAAAAGTATTCAAATTCACCAAGAAAAATGAAGCTTTCGATAATTTCTCATGTGGGTATCTAAAATCAAAAGCCTTTTCCCTCGGAGAAACGCAGGAGAATTACCGAATCGGAGGCAGGAGATAAGACTCGAATTTTCTTCTTATCGACGCTAGTCATACTTCTTCTTGTTTGCAATCAGGCGAAGAAGAAAATTCTCCACAAATGTCTCACGATTTCAAGACACAAGAGATCGAGATTGGTGTCGTGTCAGGATTTTAGTTTGTACTCGGCTCCAATTTCAAAAAGGGTTTGCTTTTCAATTTGACAACTGAATGAGATCATTCATCAATCCTTGGTTTAGGTGTAATTATGGATCTTTGTGCTGGGGGAAGATCTATGGGTCGATAGAGAAACCGGTTGCACTTTTCAAATACAAAAGAGAAATAGGGTTTAGATTCGATATGTTTTTAGGCCCTAACGGGAAGGAAAAAGAATAAGATTATGATTACAAGTCGCCTTTGTGATTAGCTGCGCATTCACTAATTGGTTTTATGTTCCTTGTTACAGGTGACACAGCAAGCAAGAGTCCAAAGTGTCTACCCTCAAGGATCATGATTTGAGAAGCTTCTATTGACTATTTCAGTAGGTTCATTTAAGTCAAACCCAGGAAAGTAAAATGATTAGCATTTAGTCTCATCATGCATTTAGTATGTTGTCGTGATCTTTTCTAGATCAAATATAAAATAATGTGAATGGATAATCATTTAACACATGTTTTTTAACAAAGATGGCGTTTCTCTATCGAAGAAGAAGAGATTGGCGTAGCGTCGTTTTAAAAAAAAAAAAAAAAAAAAAAAAAAACAAGAGAAAATGCTGTGTCTAATAAGGCCCAAAAAAAACCTATTTCAGCCCGAGACTTGGAGACCAGAGACTAAAACCCTTGTCGATTAATACTTCAATTCGAAAAGAAGCAAAATTTCAAACGAGAATCCGGAAGGAGGGAGAGAAAAACCGTAGATGGAGTTGAGAAGAGGAAGAATTAGTATACTGTTTTTGAATTACATGTGGTAAACACTAAGGGCTGATGTGATTCTTGTAGATTTCCAGAATGGTAAGAATTTCTTTGGGTCAATGCATCATTCGGCACAACTTTCAGGGAGCTGGAATCAGATCCAATAGAGGTTAGTAAAAAAAATTGTTATATTGGTAAGAATAGATGGGGATGTGCACAATTTACATCTCTTTGGCTAATATGACTAGTTGTGGCTACAATACATATCTGTTACAGAAATACATGGAATTCACCTTCTTTTGATATGATGGATATGAGCAAGTGACAACACACAGAAGAAATCAGAGGAAAGTCATAAGTAAAACAAGCACATTTGAAAGTCACAGATAAAAGTGAACCGGAAAACAAAAAGAAAAATGCTACTCCATTAAGATATTGTTAGAATCATAACAAATTCGGCAGATAAATGTTAAGGACACAAAGAGGAGAGAAACAAACTAAAGAAACAACTAAACTGAATCCCCTATGTTGCTCTTAAAGGAGTAGACATCGTGTAACCAAGATCAATCAGCTTTCTGATCAACACTTTCTCAGCTTTTGCCTACAAAACGAGAATGAAAAACAAAGCTTGTTACTTTCCCATTTTTGCTACGAAACAAGGCAGTTCCTATAGCAAATGGGTAAAAAAGAACCTCGAGCAAGGGGTTGTTTTTAGGGATGTTGCAAGCCAAGATTATATTGAGACCAGTCTTCATCACTACACACACAAACGAATGGAGTTTATCAATAAAAAGTGTCGATTTGCAATTGCAATTGTGTTACGTAAAGATTCTAACCTAATCTACGCGCAATGCCAGATCCAGTGTTATCAGATGTTCCACCAAGTACCGAAGTTACACTTACTGTATTGCTCTGCCATAATAAAACAACAACCACAAAAAGATTCAGGTAACAGAACACTAAATTTGGAAATTCAAAACCCTAAGAGTTCAGGTTTTTGAATCCAGATTCTTGTTGAACTCACCGGTCGCTTTGAAGCGGCTGCGTACAAATTCCCAAATTTGGCAGAATTACAACCGACCCATACATAAATCTGCAGTTTGATTACGGCTGGTTATGAAGATCGAAGACCTGAGAATTAGCCAAAACCAAAGAAAGCATAGTGAAGTTATTGGCGGGAACCTGTTTGGCGAGACGGATGATCTGGAATTGGAGAGTAACGTCATCGAAAACTTCAGTGAAGCACGAGACTTTTACGCCGTCATCCTCGCCTCGGTTTACATCTCCGGAATCACCGATCTGGTCGGAGATTTTAACCTGAGCGACGGAGCGAAGAACTTGGTCGTGTTCTGTCTCCATTGTCTCTTGAGTCCGAGAAAAGACACTCAAGTTTTTTCTTCTGAACAGAGAAATAAGCGAATCAAAATCAATTTCAGTTTATACCGGTTTAATACGGTTCAAGTTAGATATTCCCGTTTAACCCAATTTCCTGTATTAAGGTTCGACTCGGTCAACACTCGTTCGGAGGCCCATTTACCATAGCCTCGGCCCAAATACAGAAAAATACTACGTAGACGACGACATTGTTTTGAATGGTAAACTCAAATTTTTGTCGATTATATTTATACGAGTAAAAAGCATACAAATATTCGAGTCTCTAGAAATTGATCGTCGCTCGTTGCATTAGCTTCGAAGTTTTCTCGAATAAACTAGGGAAAACGACCTATTTCTCCCTCGGAACTATCATATAGTAACAGATCCACACAAAGTTTAAGCCTCGTCCCACGTCTCCATAGTTTCATAGTTCGAAACTTATGTCCCCACGGTTTAATAGTTCGAAACGTATTACCACACAATACCAAAGATCGAAACTAACCTCCACACAAACCGTAATCGATCACGGTTTACTGTTTACCGTAATTAATGGTAACAAAAAAAAAAAAGATTAAACCGGATTAGATCCGATTAGGATCCGAATAATAAATGGGTAAACCGAAATTAAAAAAACAATTGTGATTTAAAAATCGAAACCATCCTTAAAAAAAAAAATCCCAAAACTTTAAAAACCTAAATCCTGATTCCTGATTTTTCTACCCCAATTCTTCTTCCCAAATCTGTTTCTCCTGAATCATCTTTCTGAATCCTCTTCCCAGATAAGTTGATGATGGATCGGCGACTTATTCCACAAAAACCGCGATGGATTCATCACCGTCAAGGAGCTAAGCCAAGCTCTATCCCATCTCAGCCGCAACGTCATCTCTCCGATCTCAAATCTACTGTTGAATCCTACATCCAGCCTGGAAACACCGGTCTCAACTTCGACTACTTCTCCTCCCTCCACAAGATTCTCCGACTACTTCTTTGACCGAGCCAGGGAATACGACGACTCTTCCTCACCGGAAACCGCCGCCGCAGATGAATCAAATCTCGCAGAGGCGTTTAAGGTGTTCGACGAGAACGGCACGGGTTCATCTCCGCCACGGGTTCATCGACGAGAACGGCATGGGTTCATCGACAAGAACATCACGGTTCAAATCTCACAGAGGCGTTGCAGGTGGTTTTGAAAAAACTTGGGTTGTCTGAAGGAGGAGAGATGGAGAGAGTGGAGAAGATGATCGTCTCCGTTGTTTTTCATTTCTTCTTCTTGTTTTTCATTTGAAGAAATTTTTTTTCCCCAGAAAAATATTTTGTTTCTCGCTCAATTGAATTCATGTAATAACAAATTGCAGATAGATTTATCTAGATTTATCTATGTACTATGATCGGATTCAAACATATATTTATATAAGTTGTTATAATTTGGAGAAAAAAACACACAGCTTTTTAATTCGGATGGGGAGAAAATGGCTTAATGGAAGCAATTGGGAAAATAATACATGGGTTCAACGTAAGAACTGGAAAATAATTAATACACGGGTTCATGGATTTTTTGGACTGGGACAGGTTTTTTAATTTGGTTTCTCCGGTATATGTGTTTTGTTGTTCGGTTTATGTTGTAAACCATTAAAACCAGTAATTATGTGGTAATACGTTTCGAACTATTAAACCGTGGGGACATAAGTTTCGAACTATGAAACTATGAAGACGTGGGACGAAGCTTAAACTTTGTGTGGATCTGTTACTATATGATAGTTCAGAGGGGGAAATAGGTCGTTTTCCCAATAAACTAAAAGAGCTGTTTTATTTGAAGATTTATACAAGACACGTCACACGTGTCGCGAAACCAAGTCGTAAGAACGCCACGTGATACTCTTTGCATGCACCTAGCTAGTTTGAACATCAAGATTCTCTTTCTCTCGATTTTTCTGACTTTCACCGAACCTGTAAGTTTGTGATCTCTATTTAACCGAACATCAACTTACTACTATATCCATCAACACATAAATCTGCATTTCTATAACAAGAACAAAAAAATGCCAGGGATCACACTAGGAGACACGGTGCCAAACCTAGAGGTTGAGACGACACATGGAAATTTCAAGCTTCATGACTACTTCGCCGATTCGTGGACCATCCTCTTCTCTCATCCCGGTATATAAAAAACGTTCTGATATCTTCATTAATCCGGTTGAATCCGGTGATCTGTTTCGCATCTCCAATTAATTTACTATATAACCTAACTGATGGACACATAGGGGACTTCACGCCCGTATGCACAACGGAGCTCGGTGCGATGGGAAAATATGCTCACGAGTTCGAGCAGAGAGGTGTGAAGCTCCTTGGTTTGTCTTGTGACGACATACAGTCGCACAAAGACTGGATCAAGGACATTGAGGCCTTTACGGTATATATATATATAAATCTCGAACATGCATGATGCATGTTACAATACAAAGCTAATTGATATTTGATCTAGCTAGACTTCATATTTTGGTTTTGGTTAATTTTGATGAACACAAGTGTTTTTTTGTGTGTGTGTGTGTGACATATAAATAATTAATATAGCCCGGAAGCAAAGTGACGTACCCAATAATCGCGGACCCGAACAAAGAGATCATTCCTCAGCTTAATATGATCGATCCAATCGAGAATGGTCCGTCTCGTGCCCTTCACATCGTTGGTCCTGATTGCAAGGTAAATAATGATTTATAATAACATAATAGTTTCATTATGTCTCATTATTTATTGCATATAACTAGTATTGGTTGGTTTGTGAATAGATAAAATTAAGTTTCTTGTATCCGTCGACCACGGGACGTAACATGGATGAAGTGTTGAGGGCTTTAGACTCGCTGATGATGGCGGCCAAGCATAAGAACAAGATCGCCACTCCCGTTAACTGGAAACCGGACGAACCGGTTGTGATTTCACCAGCTGTGTCAGACGAAGAGGCCAAGAAGATGTTCCCTCAGGGTTTCAAGACTGCCGATCTTCCCTCCAAGAAAGGCTACATACGTCTCACTGATGTCTCTTGAAATACCAAAACTAATCATGTTGTGCGAGTATTGTATAATAACGCGTATACTATGTTGACAAAAATATAAATAACTACGTTTTGTAACGTATGGTTTGGTAACACTCACGAGGGTATGGCCTTATGTTAATAAAAATACCGTATGTTTTATATCTGCTACGACGTGAACTTTTGTACCTGAATACCAAATTGAGCTTTTTTTTTTTGTCAACTGATGAAATATATAAAGATGGATCAAAAACCATCTATAGGAGCCATTACACACAGACAAACACAAGGTTTCCAACACATGAAACCTTAGCCATGTGTCCGTAGACATAAAGCTGGCTGTCGAAACAAACGACACCAGAGACTAAAGCCGGCGGATATACAATCCCCAGAGACAAAGTTGTGTGAACGAATTAATATTCGATGATGTAAACTTTTTATTTTTTAAAGATGATGTAAAGTTTGAATCGGTTTAGTAAAACCGATGTAAACATTTGCGACAGTTTTTTAAATGTTGTTTTTTTTTAGTCGGTTTCCTCAATCGATTCAAACTTTTGAATCAATTCTATGTAATCGTTGTATAAAATTATATCACATAAGTTTAACCATGGTTAATGTATACGTCAGTTAATAGAAACGTTGTGATTTTTTAATATATTCTAATAAATATTTAATTTAGGAACCGTTATTTTGTTATATATTAATTTTATAAATTCGATTTTTAGTTAATAAAAAGTAATTTGTCTACTCAAATTAATATAATATTATATATATTTCGTAATTCATTTATTTAATACTGGATACCTAAGAATATTCCTAAGTATCTAATATATTAAAACAGGAGTCTTATATGAAAAAAGACAAAAGGACCGGCATATTACTTTTTGTGCCATCGGTCTTCTTTGTTTTAAAAAAAATTCATTAAAGGTAAAATGGTCTGAAGAAAATTGGATAATCATGTTTTTAATTTTATAAGAGATCACGATTATATCAATCTCTATTTGTGAACAATCGAGGATCCAGAAAGAAGAATAAAAAATATCAACAACGAATTGGGATCCATGGGAGATTGAACAGGAATGGAGACCGCGGTCTTCATGGGAATTGGAGAGGGAGAAAGGTGAGAAGTCCGCCGTCGTCATCGGAATTACTTTGTCAAGAACAGAGAAACTTTTTCATTTCTCAGATTTTTTCTCTGTACTGCTTTGCGGATAGGTGAGAACCCAGCCATCTTCATCGTTGATATGATCATAATCATATTTGTGTTCCTTGAGAGTTTGGATATTAACAGTGGAGTTAGGGAAGGTGGAAGTCAGAGAAAGGAATCACACGAAAAGAAAAAGCTTTTTCAGGGCAATGATTTCGCCTCGCCATAGCAACAATGGTAGTGGCCCAGATTTTACACAGGTCAAGGCGTTGATTCGTCCAGGAATGGAGAAGCAAGGCAGCGATCCAAGAGCTCAGCTCCAACACCGATTAAACCCGAAACCTGGTAATGAGAATAACCGTGGGACGCAGCCCTTTCAAAGTCTTGAACGGAAGTTTCGTGGAGGATATAACAAGGCTAGCAAAAGATGAAACAGAAGCAGAGGATGCAGAGATTGCCAGACATCGAGAGGTTAGCAACAGAATTGGAAGCTTGTGCTACAAGAATACTCTTCGTTTGGGTTTCAGTCTGTCGATATGAAATCTGCTAACTCTGTATACAGAAGATAAACACCATCTACGACACAGTCTCACGGTTTTACTGATGTTATATTAACTTGATCATATTGTGTTTTACATGGATTCACTCCCACTTTGGGCATATGTTATTCGTTATACAGGAAAAGGGGAGGACATGCCGTTTGTTTAGTGTTGTTGTTTTCCTTTACTTGAAAGAGTTGTTCCTAAGCCTCAACTTCTCCCCGTCTCAGTCTCTATTTTGGAATCAGGTTACATAGTTTTAGTCGTGAGCGGTTTTATCATAGTAGCCCATCGAGTTTTATAGATCAAAGTGATGGTTGAGATAGCATGTGTGGCTTGGAAGTTTATTTTTGATCTTCTATTTCGTTTATGTTAATGAATACTTGAGGGGTTTTATCATACATATAATCACATTTCTATTTTTGATCTTCTATCTTCGTCTCATATAATGTTTGTAAGGAAGAAACTATCTTATGGGTTCTGTTCATTTTCCTTGCATCTGTCATGAAATGGCTGAATTATTGTCTAAACAATCTGGGCATATCATTTTTCGTATGTTTCTGTCACCACCAGAAAGTAATTGTGGGTTTCTTTAGCTGATTCGTCTTTTGTTGTTTTTGAATCAGGATGGTAGGCATGGTAAAGCGTTGGGAATTGTTCACAAAGATGGTGAGTTATGTTTTGTTCTACATGCATCACTTGCTTCTTCGATCTCATTTGTTTGCCTGAAACTCTTTTGGGGTATCAGAGAAAGAGGAAAGATAGGAGGAAGAGGACGAAGAAGAAGAAGAAGCGTGATTATGACTCAGATACCGAGTCTCAGTCTGGTTCTGATTCCATGTCTGATGAAGAGAGTTCAAGAGATGAGCCTGAAACTGTTGTGAAGGAGATGTTGTTGGAGTTTCCTAACGTTGGCAATGATTTGAAACAGGTAATATGATGTTTCAATGGTTTTGTTGTTATATTACATCTGATGATGTTTATGTTTTGATCATTTTTGCTCTTTTTCTGTAGCTTTTGAAAAGGATAGATGATGGTCAAGCGGTTGATATACAGGGTATCTCGGAGAGTGCTCTGAAGAAGAGGTTGAATAAGCTGTTTCTTTTGAAATTAAAGGAACGTGGAGATAGAGTTTTTTGTTACCACCAGGTGCTTCGAAGAACACTGGTGAAGAAGAAGAAGTTGAGAAAAACCTTGACGACTCTGCCCCGTTAAGAACACTGAAGCAGCTACTACTGTGAATGATGGGGCAAAAAAGGGTTTGGCAGATGAGAACACTCTTGGAGCAGATGATGTTGATGTTGCTAGTCCAAAGAAAAGGTGATTCACGCTTTGAATGATTTTATCTAAAAGTTGTTTTGAGAACAAACATGATGGTGTTGTGATTTGATTGCAGGGTGATTGGTCCTGCAATGCCATCGGCTGAGCTACTTGCAGCAGCAGCAAAAGATTATTTTATTGGACCTGCTCCACCAACTGTTACAGCTGAAGTTGCATCGTCAAACGAAGCAGAGCGCTTCGAAGAGGTTCTTAGTTTTCCTTTTGGCATTATAATCACTATTATTTCGTTTCTTCTATCGATTCAAGAGGTTCTTAGTATTCGCTAGAGAAGCAACTCATACTCATTTCATAAGCAGGTGACACGGATCATGGAAGCTGAAGCTAATAGTCCATACGATGTTTTAGGAGTGAACCACAATATGGCTGCTGATAACATGAAGAATAGGTAGGCTATTCCAGCACAGCACACAGGATGATTTCCTTTTGCCACTTTGTCGGCTGACAAAATAGTTTTGCTTAAAAAATGGAAATAATATCTTTTCGAATTGGAAAATCCGTTATATAAGATTTGATAAAAGAATACCTTTTCCAATCCATTATATATAATATAGCTCTTAGCACAAAAGTAATAGGCCTTATAATACTTCCAATAGATTTTTTATTTTTTTAACAGATTTTTTATGGTTTAGTTATGTTTTTAGTTAAAAATGGAAAGAATATCTTTTCGAATTGGAAAATCCGTTATATATGATTTGATAAAAGAATACCTTTTTGAATTGGAATATATATACTATAGATTTTATATAGTTTTAAATTTTGAATATGCAGAATATAAGCTTGACAATATAAGGTTTGGTTATTTTTTGAATATATTACATGAATTCCTTATGTTTTTGAAGTAATTCTTAAAGGTTTGGTTATTTTTTGGCTTAAAATATCTATATCTTCAGCTTATAATTACTCATATATGTAATCATGATACATTACATGAAAAATATATTTAAAGGTTTTCAGATAAACCCGAGTTGTTATTTTAATTAGTTTTATTTATTTAATTTTATATTTCAATAAATAAGTTTAAAGAACCTTATAAATATAGATATTAATTATATATTTTTAAAAATTTCAAGTTAAAAATATATTCTGTACTAATAATTTGTCTCCAGTAAAAAATTATGGTGTTTGTATTTTAAAACTATAAATTTAGTTGATTAAAATTAATATCTTCTTAGCTTTCAAAGTACATGATTATTTTTGATAAAAAACAAAGTTTTAAATATAAGTGAATTAAATATTTTATTAAATTTTAATCTGAGCTAAAGGCGAATAATATTTTAAAGTTTTTTTGGTTGCGGAGGATATTTCAATCACATTAATGTAATTCATAATTTTTTTCACCAAAAAAAAATGTAATTCATAATTTTTTGCCGTTTCTCTTTTTTTTTTTTAAAAAAAAAAACCACTTTCTTTCGCAATAAAAAAAACTTTACTTATAATTTCGACCAAAAGTTTCAAGTATAATGTTAATGTTTATGTGTAATGTTATTGATGTCTTCTGATACTTTTATAAATAATATATATATTTATAAAATTATAAATTTATAAATTAATTTCTTTAAATACAAAATTAAATAAAATCTCGCGCTTATGCGCGGGTCCGGTTCTAGTCCCTATTAAATCTCTAACTAATTTTTGTACGTACATGGAATATATGATTTCATATATATACACACAAACTGTTTCCACTTCTTCACACCATTACCGATGTGGATGTGTGGGAAGTGTTGAATGCGTTAGTTACTTGATTTTACAACATATAATTAGATTCAATTTACAATTTAATTATTAACTTATCTAATTATTTATTATTTGCAGGTTTTAGCCAATTAAGTGGCAATTGTTTTATTAATACAAATTAGTTTTATTCAGTATCAAATGTTTTTAACTGACGCAAATTAAGATAAAAATAACATCATTTTTATTTAATTGATGTTAATAAAAAATATTTACACTAATTATTTTTCACAATTGAAGTTATTTTACATTATATTTTAGATATAATTTTTGCTAGCTTATATCAAGTTATAAAAAAATCAAGTAAATTGAAATTTTTTTATTTATATTTTTGGATAATGTTATTACTAAACTATGTCATATAAGGGACAAAAAAAACAATGTCATATATGTGCCATGAAATTTTTTTTTAAATTACAACATCATATATTTAGAAATTCATTTATGATTGATTAAAAATGAAAAGTTTAAAAATATTAAATTCAATTAAGTAGAAATGAGAAATTTAGTGATATCTGATCCAAAAAGTTACATTATTTTAGCATCACTTTTAAATTCAATTAAGTACATTATTTGTGAATGCGATGTAAAGTTTTTTTTCGTATCAAAACTTTTTAGATGATGCAAATTAATATGGATTTGTATCATTTACAAGCAAATGATGTTAAACATGTTAATTTTAGCATCACTTTTAATAGATGATGTTAAGTTACTTAGTTTGCATCATTTATAAAAAAGTAATTTAAAAAAGTATCACTTATTTTTCTGACGTATTTTACTGAATTTTTTTGCATCATATGTAATTGACGTAAAATATTATATCACTTAGAAGAATTGATCTTAACATTTTTCAAAAATACATTAATTATGAAATTGATGTAAACTTATATTTCGTATCACATGTCCCTAAGTGATTCAAAATAATATATAGAATTGTATCATTTACAATAAAATGATGTTAAACATGTAAATATTAGCATCAATTATCATAACTGATGTTAATCCACTAATTTTGGATCACTCACTAATAATTAATTTAATAAAGCATCACTTACCTTTATGTTGTTTTTTAAGTGATCTTTTATGACCATTTTTTTGTAGTGATACCTGAACCGACTACTGAACATATGCCCACCAAATCTTCAAATAACGGGAAGACGTCGTAAGAACCTGAAGAACAAGCAAACGAGAAGCACTGGACTTTAGCACTCCACCAGATAACCGGGGAGATGCAGCAAGAGCTAGACCGAATGCAACCAGATATCCACAACATAAGAGAAGATGGAACACACCAAGGACAAGCAAAGGAGCAACACCAACTCGGACAGAAGCAACGAGATGACCATCAGAAGAGAAAAGCTCAAAGAAAACTTTGAATAACAACCGGGAAAACGCCAGAAAGGACCAACCACTCTTACATACGGACACTCGCGTACCAATCTGAGCCACCTACAGACAACAGACCGGCCACCTCCTCGCAAGAGAAGAACAGCTGACCGAAAACACTGCATCGTCATTGAGAATCCCTCCAAACCTGAGAAGAGATCAGAGGGAAAGCAAGTAGATGCCTCTGCAGCACAATACCATCAAAAAGGCGAATCCGAGCCGAAGCCTAACTCAACTCAAACCATCAACAAAACAGGAGCCCAAGGAGGAGCAGAAGAGCCAGAATACCAAATTGAGCTTATATCATTCTTTTTATATCCATAAAACGAAAATAAAATTCATGTTCGAGCTTTAGAATGAATATTCATGACATTAAAATAAATTGATGGTTAGTTGAAAAAGAAAAAAAGAAAAAAAATTCGATTACAAACCGTATCAAACCGATATAGGGAGGACCGAACTTATATTTAGACCGGAGGAATGTAACTGTGGAGCACCAAACGACACCGTATCTGTTTTAATTCGCACATTCTCGTGTTCCAGAGGTGAGTTTGGGTCTTTCTTCGCCCGATCTGGTTTTATTATCGATTAGGAGGATCTCTTCTATCAACTGTGAGTCTACACTCGTTTCCTCCTCAATCTTGTGTTTGTCTGAACTGATTGTCGTTTAATTTGGTTCACTGTAGATAAATATTTCATTTCGGATTGATTTGTTTGGGAATTTATATTGATTTTGCCATGGATTTAGCGTGATTTGGTTGTTTTTCGTGGAGTGTGTAATCTAGTTCAGCGCCAAGCTTCCATATGACTTTTGTAAATGTGTTTTCCAGTTCTGGAAGATGGACCGATGTTTGCTTTTGGTTTGTAGCAGCTTGGGTTATTTTGAATTTAGTCTAAATGCTTCTTGGGTCTTAAGGAAAAAAAAAATGTTTTGGGAAATATTGCGCCAAGGGCTTACTGTGATCTGCATTAGATATTTTGATATTGATTCTTTATTGGATGTTTTTGAATTCTTGGAAGCTTAACACAATTCTTAGATGTTAGATTTTGCTACTTAATTTTGAGTTTTGAGTTCTTGAGTTTTTTTTTTTATCAGTTCCAATAGGATCTGATCATCTGAAAAATTGGAAGTCTTGTTTATGATGTTACAATATTTCTATTCAGAAACATGAATAGGGTCATGTTTCTTAGTATTAAGGTTTCAGTAATCTTTTTTGTGCGTGATGTTTCTAGTTCCTGATGTTCCTTAATACAGGAAAGTCATTTTTTGTTAATCCCAACCAGAGGGGACCTGATCAGTGTCTTAAAAATATATGTCACCGCTAGATTCAGCATGACTTTGAGTTTAGTATTGTTTTCTTCTTAGGGAGTTGAGTTGTTGACCAGTTTGGAGACGTAACGGATTATTTGTTGATATTGTTGTCCAGGTGTTCATAATTCTCGAGATCTGTAATGGTAGCTAATGAACTTGCGAAAAGTTTCATTGATTTATTAGTTCTTTATTGTTTGCTCGCTGAGTGATTCCTTGTACATGCTCTACAACTTCTAGAACATTATGTCAATCATATCTGCATTTCTTTACGCGGCTATACTTAACACTTTTACATAAACCTTTTTATTTGAAGGGAAAATGAAGCATATAGTAAAGATTTTGAGCCTGTTGGTGGCAATCTCTGCCTTCTGGATTAGTCTTTTGCAAGCTGCAATCGTTCCTCGAAGCCATACATGGTTGGTGAGTAAACCAACAGTTATGTTTTTTTCCTTTTGCTTTCTTGAAACTACGATTGTGTTCTGATTTAGTAGTGCCGCCGGTTTCTTTTACAGCTACCGATCTATTTTTTAGTATCTCTCGGATGCTATGGCCTATTAATGGTTGGTATCGGGCTAATGCAGTTTCCTACCTGTCCCCAAGAAGCAGTTCTCTTGCAGCAGGTATTTCTTAAGACGAGCTTTTTGTTTGCCAAACCTGGTCTGGTCTTGCTGTTTTTTGCTAATTCTGGTCTTGCAGGATATTGCAGAGGCCAAGGACTTCTTCAAGCATAAAGGGGTCGATGTCGCATCAGACTGATACAATATGCCTTGTTAACGACCAAATAGTAGAATAGTTATCGTTTGTTATGGCAAGAGATCTTAGTTGACTTTAAAAGTGTTTTCTGATCGTTACTGGAGGAAAAGTGGCAAACACTCATAACGCAAACAACAGCTAATGATATTTTCTGTTTCTTTTTGTCATTCGTCCTTGTCTATTGATGTGATGATGCCCAAAAGGCAAATACACAGTGATGAAACCAACAAAATCTTTTACATCAGCAAACACAATTTTTGTGTTCTCAGCAAGTTTTGGAAATTAAAAACCATAGAATCTGATGTGATGTAGAAAAATGAAGGAGAGAGATAGAGAGGGCTTGTTTATCTCTTCTTCTTGCCACCTTTGCCTGACTTTGAAGAAGTCCCAGCGGTTGAAGTTGTGGCCTGAGGTTCCTGCTTCTTTGCTTTCTGAGATTCCTGCTTCTTCACTCTCTCTGGATGTCTCGGTACCAACTCTGCAATTTTCTGCATCAGTTGCTTTCCTGCAAATATATTACCAACACAGGGAGAACATCATGTATCTGAAGGAACACATCGAAGTGCTATACAGGTGGAGTATTTTCAGGCAAAGCATGTAAAGCTGGAAAGCCAAATGGATATCATATATTCAATCTTTCATGGGCATGAGGATAGGATTAAAGCGAGCACAAACATCTGAAGAACAATAACTTGGACAATGGTTTTATGCTCAATGCCAACAGAAACACATCAGAAATATTGCAAATTGCCAAAAAGATTACTTAAAAACAATCAAGTTTCCATATAGCTCATGTCTGCACCTCCAGTAATCATATGCAACAAAACACAAGAGCCTATCAAAGGATGAACTGGACAGTGAATTAGTAACAATATTATAACAAACATAAACGTCCAGGAAGTCAGATAAATGCTACAACTTGGTAAATAACCTGAACTTTTATATGCATTAAATCGATATATACAAAATAAATAACAGCTTGTTTCCGCACATGAGATTCAGGTAATAATGATGCTGGCTATAAATGAAAAATAAGGGGATCCCTAGAACAGCTTACCGAGCGTCCAGATCAAATCTTGAAATTGGTGCTGGCATAATTTGAAGATCAATGAAGATTTCAAATCAAGAGATATGATGAGATACAAACATCGTTTTCACAGTTCATATCAAAAACCAGAATTGAATACCCAACTACTGTTTAGATAACAAGCAAGCTGGAGTCAGACAACATCCGCAGGAAGGTTGGACACATCAACACATGATTCACAAGGAGAAATATTAACAAACAAAACAAGTGTTATTAATGGCAAAAGAAAGCATATTCTTCCATGCAAGTGTTTCCTAGGTCAATGAAAATTGGCTTCTGATATCTAGTCAGGTATACAAAACTGCAAGCTCAATTCAATTGATCACAAAGAAAAGACAAATATACTACAGCGAGCAAAGATAGAAGCAAACCAAGAAAGCAGATTGTGAGGTCTTACTTGAAGTAATAGCTGGATTGAGTAAAGTCCCATCCTCCCTTTTCAACTGCACTCTCACTCTCCCTACTTGCATGTAATCACGCGGGTACGCTTTGTCAATCTGGAGAATACCACAAGAAAACAAATCATAAACCCTGCAAAACTAATAGAAAGACATACGTTTTTTCCCCGTAGAGAATCCAAATTGGATGAAGGGATTACCTCGACGGCACTAGGGAGTTTCAAATGCTTGCAACAATCACTAATCTCAATGCAATTAGGGTTCTCACATGCTTTGCTCAAACTGATTCTCCTTCCCTCGGCTACAGTTTTCTTTGAGTTAATGTAGACTGGGTACATCACTACCCATTTCTTGATGTTGAGCGTTCCACTATCCATCTACAAATCTAGGAAGAACCAAAAACAAAACAGATTAATCCAACTTTTTAACACCCGATTTTTTTTATAATTTCGGACATAAACAATGCAGTAGAAAAAGGTTACGATGAAACAGGACATTAGATTGGGTAATAAAACCCAAAATCTGAACCTAACAGTTTAAAATTCTAGAAACATACGGCCTAATACGGGATTATTCAGATAGAAATTATATAGATCTGTTTCGATTTCTAGGAAATTCCCAAGCATAGAGACGAGACCCATTCCACGAAAGATCACATGATGCTTAGATTGACACAAAGAGGGAGATAAACGAACCAGAGAGATTAGATTCGAAAGTATCTTAAAATCAAAGCTTTTTGACTGAAATTGCCTCGGACCAGAAAATCGTTGAGGAAGAGCAACGAAGGAGAGAGAGACGGAGAAATTTCTCAGTGAAAATTTAGCTTTGACCTCGGATTGATTTTGACTCTAATAAAACCGTCATTTAAATTGAACTGTACCAAACTGGACTAAACCGGAATATCTGGTATAAACCGAAACGGAGCATCGGCGCAACCGCACAAGTGAGAGAGATTGAATCCTTTCCGTGAGTGGGGTTTTTGCTCACCAACACGTATCTTGGTCTAATTAGCCTTAGAGAACTTGTGATTCCTGTGTCGTCTCTCTCGTTTTCGTCGGGAGTTGAATCTGAAACCAATCTTTAACGGTGAAAGGTTTGATCTTTACTTTGTTCTGTCAATTACTGTCTGCTTTTCAAAACCATAACTTTCTTCGTGGTCTCTTTGATATCCTATGTTCGTCGTTCTGTTTGATTCGCAAAATTGTTTACGTGTGTTTTACTGTTTTTAGTTTCAATTTTGATACACTCAGATAAGTTAAGAACATTGGGATTTAAAAAACTGAGTTTGCTTTGATAAATTCTCTTTAGCATAGATATGCCGAAGAAACCATTCTCTACTCAGCGATAACTAGTTTTTTAAAAAATCTTAACGATCAGGTTTCATTGTTTACTTTCTTTGGTGAAGCCAAGTTTTTAAGTAATGGCACTAGTGAAAGAGGATTGTAGTGAGGAGCCTCGTAAGTATATGGGTTTTGCTCTGCACCAGGTAATACTATAGTACTGGCTCCATAATACTGAAAAGTTTGTTGCTTTTAGAGTTACAGTGGTTGATGTTCCTGGACTGCAGGCTAAACTTGCTCTGGAGGCTCTTGAAGTTCCCGTGGGGTAACTAATTTTTGCCTTTGCTTCCTCCAATTTGTGTTGCGGAGAAAATATGCTTCGTTTCATTTTTCTATCCTTCCTGTTTGTCTGGATCAGATGTGTCATTCTTGAGGACGGTAACATCATTGCTTCAGGGCGAAACCGAACAAATGAGACACGGAATGTAATCTTTCAATACACAAACAGAAAACAATGTGATGATATAGAGTATCTCTTCATCTAATTTACTAAGGCATTTGTTATAATTTTGTTTGAAAAGGCCACAAGACATGCAGAGATGGAAGCAATCGATGAACTTGTTGGACAATGGCGGAAAGATAGGCTCTCACCTTCACAAGTCGCTGAGAAATTCTCCAAGTGCGTTCTGTACGTAACATGTGAACCTTGCATTATGTGTGCATCGGCCTTATCGTTTCTCGGTATGATTCCGTGAGCTGCATTAACATTTTTTCTATGTTTGTTATGTTCTTGATGAGAAATTATATGATCTTCTCTTCATGGAAGGTATCAAGGAAGTGTATTATGGGTGTGCAAATGATAAATTCGGGGGATGTGGTTCCATATTGTCGCTTCACTTACGGAGTTCTCAAACGTCAGATATCATGTAGGTCCTGCGATCACTAAGACCTTATCAAGAAACTGCCTTATTATTAGTTGAACTATGTGATCTCTCTGTTTTTGATAGTGAAAAAGCTCAAAGAGGGAAAGGGTACAAGTGCAGAGGAGGAATAATGGCAGACGAAGCTGTTTCTCTTTTCAAATGTTTCTATGAGCAAGGCAATCCTAACGGTAACCACTCTCATAGTCTCATCTTTACATGCAACTATGTTATTTGATGAAACATCTTTAAAAGTTTTCTTTTTCCGGGTTTCAGCTCCAAAGCCACACCGCCCTATAGTTCAAAAGAGAGAAGACGGTGAACATCATGTTCTGAAGAATGGGGTTTTATAGGGCTATGAATTGAAAATTTGCTCTATGGAACAAGAAAATTAACTTTCACTTTGAGTATGGAGAATTAGGTGTGGCATTTATCAATGACCCTTACAAAGTTACAATGTTTATGCTACTGGCACATATAATATTATAAGCTATATATCTTTCAAAATCTAATACATATGTATTTACTCCTAATTTGAAGATTTTTCAGCTTGTCATATATGTTTTCTTTAGGCAAGCACCGACGTTCATGTCTCAAACTTAGACATTGAAAGTTGTAACTCGAGCGCATTGTTCTCTAGAGATTAAGCGACTCGGTTTCCTCTTATTGTATACTTAAATCTTAGCTGGCTGGTGTTCGTCTTCGCTAAGAATGTCCTAGCAGAAAGTAAAGATAATGTATTCATGTGGAAATATAAAAAAAAAAAAAACTGATACAGAATGCGCTTTCTTCTTATAACTTGTCAAAAACACAACACATGACTCTTGACTTGTCACCACAACATATGCACATCTAACTTCCAATATTTATTAACTAATCATTAGTCATTACATAGGGGAGCGTCAACAGATCAGTGCATATATCAAGCAAGACAGTCTACTGTACGGAGATAAGTGGCATTTGTGATAGAGGGCAGATTCAACAAACATGAAGATCCGGAGAGATCCAAGTGTTCAAGATTAGCGGCATTTTCAATACAAGAAAAGCTCCACCAAACTTGAGGATTCAATTTGAAACAACTCCTTAAGCTTAGTGGCAGTTGAGAGGGTCTTATCTTACATCCACTGTTTACTTGCTACTAGGAATTAGAAAAGATCACGACAACATACTAAATGCATGATGAGACTAAATGCTAATCATTTTACTTTCCTGGGTTTGACTTAAATGAACCTACTGAAATAGTCAATAGCTTCTCAAATCATGATCCTGGGGGTAGACACTTTAGACTCTTGCTTGGCTGTGTCACCTGGAAGAAGGAACATAAAACCAATTAGTGAATGCACAGCTAATCTCAAAGGCGACTTGTAATCGTAATCTTATCCATTTCCCTTCTCGTTAGGGTCTAAAAACATATGGAATCTAAACCCTATTTCTCTTTTGTATTTGAAAAGTGTAACCGGTTTCTCTATCGACCCATAGACCTTCCCCCAGCACAAAGATCCATAATTACACCTAAACCAAGGATCGATGAATGATCTCAAAGCTAGCAAGCCCTCTTCAGTTGTTAAATCTAGAGCATGTTCACAGTGGACTTTATCTTTTTGCTATTCTACGGGTGACGGAAACACAAACATGACTCCAGTTTGTAGAGATATGTAATGTAATCAACAAACATCTAAGACAAAAGTTCTATACAGATTAATTGGTAATGAAAGCAAAAGAGTGAAGGGTGAGGATAATTTACCAGATTGAGGGGTTGTGGTGACATCTCCATAGATGGCCTTAAGCGTGGACAGAGGAACAACGGCGGAAGTACCAGCAGAGGAGGCTTCAGCAAAGAGTTGCTGTTTCCACTCCCACATTGTGACTTTCATCTCCTTATTAGACTTGAAGAGCGAATCCTTCTGCTCCTGTAAGGCCTCCACATACTTTTGCTGCTTATCGGATCTCAACCCCAAAACAACAAACGATACTCCAAGACACGTGTTTATTACAGCGTTGCTGTTCATTGCTTCCGAGACAAGCATCGCCATCTTGTTCGCCATTCCTGTGTAGTCAAATTCATTCATAAACGAACAAAAGAATCTACTGGTCATACATCTATCTTTATCGCGAGGAACATGTAAACGCACGTATCTTTCTATTGAAATTCCACCATTAAACATAATTTGATCCGGTGAAAAAGAAAAAGAAGATAGATAATAGAATAAAGCAACCAAGTCAAAGTTTTTTTTTTAAGTAGTCTGTGAACAAGATTTGATTCTTGCACAAAATAATGAAGTTACTCAAGTTTCACAGGAGAATTAACTCGGGATGGAAGCCTCTGATTTAGACATTGTGAAAGAAACAGAAACTCATGGAAAGTTGAATATAAACACAGAAACAATTGTAGGAAAAAAAAAAACGGAACTCAAAAAATAACGGGAGAACTACATACACTATAGGTTTGAATGTAAACCACATAGTTTGTTTTGTTCTTTTTTGTTTACAACATTCGAACACACTTGTACGATTGTAAAAGTATGGAATCACCAAAACACATTTTGTCTGAATTGTCAAAATGTGCAACGTACATACAAAAAAAAAGAGATTGAAGAAGTAATGACAAATTAACAAACGGTACGGTACAGAAACCCAGAAAACCAAAGAAATCTAATTACAAAGTGTCGACATTGCGATAACTTACGCCAAAGGACTTGACAGCAAAGCTCCTGCGAAAATTGCAGCTGCTTGAGCAAACCCCGAAACAGTTGGTTACCGAAATTTATCAGAACTACTCGATATCTCTAAGATGAAGAAGAGGTTGAAGCTGATATTTCGAAGAAGAGATCGAAGAAGAAGAAATTGAAGATGGCGTCGTATACACTAGGGGTGGGCGTTCGGGAATTCGGGACGGGATTTGTCGGGAACGGGACGGGAACGGGAATTTCGGGAACACAAAAACTCATCCCATTTATATCCCGTTTAACATTCGGGACGGGAACGGGATAGGACGGGACGGGAACGGGATGAGAACGGGAATTCCCATTTTTAAAAAAACTTATAATTTAAATATATTTATTGTATTCTTTTTATTTATTATCACAGCATATATGTTTTAAACTTTAAATTATGAAAAATACATCAAAGAATATTCCATGTAAATTAAAAGTTTGAAATTTTGGTGATTGTATTCTTGTTCAACTTTATAATTAGGTTTAACTTCTAAGCAATTAAAGAAATTTTTTGTAATATATTATAATATATTTATATATTATTATATATATAAGATATGATTTTATTTTACATAACATATGCATAGAATATATGTAAACTAAATATTTATATTTATTAAATGGAATTTCGGGAATTACGGGAATTCCCGTTCCCGTCCCGTCCCGTCCCGTTCCCGATTGGGAATTGAAAACTTATCCCATATGGGAATACGGGATGTATATGGGACGGGAATTCGGGAACGGGTACGGGATGGGACGGGACGGGTCGGAACGGGACGGGAATTATGCCCACCCCTAGTATACACTATACAGAGTATCTTTTACATTTGGGCCGAGGCTATGGTAAATGGGCCCCCGAATGAGATTTGACCGAAAACGGCGTCGTAGTAGTAAAAGATCAGATCCTCGGAGCGACCTAGAAGGATTAGAAAGTGGTTAAGCCTTTCGTTGAAGAAGCCGAAAACTTCTGTCGGATCTGGAAGCTCTCTCTTTCTGTTCGTCCCGCTTAATGCTTCTCTGCTTATTTCCTCTTTGTTCCTCTGGTATTGTTTTTCAAACGTCTTTTTTTTTGTTTTCCCGTTGCTGCGTTTTGTTGCTGATCACGGACGCTTCGCTTTGGTACGGCCTCTAATTCTAATCTCACACACGCTTTGGTTTCATTAATCCGTTCCTTTCATCGATTTTCGGAACCTTTTTCTTTAATTTGTTTATCTCTTTGTGCTTTCTGTGCATATGAGTAATTCGCTTGATTTTTCCTGGGGATTGGCTTTCAAGTTGATTCCTCCCAGCCTAGGGTTTGTTATGTTGATATCAAGAATTAGAAGTTTTCTTTTTGAGTAATTTTCTTGTTTAGTTACTCATAGTTCGAGAAGCTCTTGGGAATTTAAGGATTCAGCTGTTAATTTTGATCGGGACTGTACTTAAAGATAGCTTCTTTGTCGAAATATTAAGTAGTTGAATTTCTTTTTATAACGGTACTTTAATTTGTCAAAATGATAGAGAGAAAGTCAGAGAATTCTTCTATTGAAACGATGATTTTTTAGTTTCTTTTATGCTGTATATTCACTGAATCATTGGATTGATGTCATCTGCCATGTATGTAGATGGAGCTGCAGAGCCTAATAAGCTTTGATTTGGATCCTGGCCCTGTTGATCAGTCCATATTGGTGTGGCAGCATGAGCATAGATCAGCTGCGATATGGGAAGATGAGGTGTGTTGTAGTTTAAGTCATTGTCTTGTTCTTGTTTAGCTTATAAAATCTCGAGTCTTGCTTCACCTTCAGGTTCCTCCCCGTGAACTGACATGTCGGCACAAATTATTGGGCATGCGAGATTGGCCTCTGGAGCCTCTTGTGTGTCAAAAACTTATCGAGTTTGGGCTGTATGGAGTGTACAAGGTTGCGTTTATACAGCTTGATTATGCTCTGATAACAGCTCTGGTGGAGAGATGGAGACCTGAAACGCATACTTTCCATCTTCCTGCTGGAGAGATTACAGTGACTTTACAAGACGTGAATATATTGTTGGGTCTTCGTGTGGATGGACCTGCGGTAACTGGTAGTACGAAATACAACTGGGCTGATTTATGTGAGGACCTGCTAGGTCTCAGACCAGGTTCTAAAGATCTACATGGTTCTCATGTGTCCTTAGCATGGCTGCGTGATAATTTCCGGAATCTACCTGCTGACCCTGACGAGGAGACGTTGAAGTGTCACACTAGGGCTTTTGTGTTGGCTTTGATGAGTGGTTTTCTTTACGGGGATAAGTCTAAACATGATGTTGCGTTGACGTTTCTCCCTCTGCTAAGGGACTTCGATGAAGTGACTAAACTTAGCTGGGGTAGTGCTACTCTAGCACTTCTCTACAGAGAGTTGTGTCGGGCAAGTAAGAGGACTGTTTCCACCATTTGTGGTCCACTTGTTCTGCTTCAGTTATGGGCATGGGAACGGCTTCATGTTGGCCGTCCAGGAAGACTCAAAGATGTTGGCGCGTCGTATATGGATGGCATAGATGGTGCTTTACCAGATCCATTAGGCTGTAGGTAAAATTGAGATGTATCTTTTTGTATTCAGTGTGTTCGTACAAGTTTGATTTCAATTTCTTTTTCGCTTATGAAACTGCTTGAAAACTAGGTGGAGAGCTTCTCTGAGTCATAAAGAGAATCCTCGTGGAGGACTGGATTTTTACAGAGACCAATTTGACCAGCAGAAAGATGAGCAGGTATGAAACTGTTTTTTTTTAGCACCTACAATTTAAGCTATGATAGAGTGTAGTGATGGGATATCCAAAATGGTATAGTAATACTAATATTGGTTGTAGTGGTTGATGTAAACGACTTGAGATTTTATTTTATAATGTGGATGTAGGTGATATGGCAGCCTTACACTCAAGATCTTCTAGCAAAGCTCCCTCTTATATGTCTTAGTGGTCAGAACATATGGCGAACCGTCGCACCCTTAATTTGTTTTGATGTTGTTGAGTGGCATCGTCCTGATCGGGTACTTAGACAGTTTGGTCTTCACCAAACAGTTCCAGCACCTTGTGATAATGAAAAAGCTCTTCATTCTATTGACAAAAGGGGAAAATCAGAATATGATTGGTCAGCACGTCATAGTCGACACATTGGATTGTGGGAGGCACGTGAGTCATCTGTGGTTCTCGGTGAACCAGAGTGTAGCCCAATGGATTATAACGATCCTTATATGGAGTGGTACCGCAAAATTACTAGAAGAATTGTAAGTCCTATGAACGAGAGGCGCCCTGGGCAATTTCTACCCACTGGTTTCGCTTTCCAAGTGCTTGTAAGTTATGATGATCACCTTCATAAGACTCTACAACTTGTCTGCTTGCTTTGATCTCATTAGCCAATATAAAATTGCAGGTCCAGAGAGTTGCAGCCATTCATTCTCGATCTAAGGCTTCACTTGAAGAGGAACTTACTGTTGACACCGCGAGGCAAACATTACAAGATATCGTTGATATGTGTGCAGGCGCCCTTCAACTCAACGCGCCTTTAGGCTCATTATCTAATGGTAGGATTCCTAGTTCCGTAAGAACTATTAGGTAATTTTTAGGCTACAATTCCTTTTCTTAGTGATTTCTTCTCTTAGTGATTTGGTGATGTATTAGATTGTAACCAAGAGAAGTAAGGAATTGATAATTAGTAATTGAGATGTTCCTTTTCTCCTTAGATTATTAGATATTACTTAATTCTAATTATGTCTTCATGATATAAATAATTAGTTTAATCACAGCTGCAGACCATGCTACATGCTCGTGTTCCTTGACAAGTTTTGTCGAGAGTTATCTTTTTAACTTCGGTAATTTCTTTGTTTATAGGCTCTGTTGCTCAAGCTCCAAGTCCAGGACCATTTCTAATGTTACCTCAACCTACGCCTACAGTAATGTCGCAAAAGCCATTGTCTAGAGAAATGGCATGCTTACCTTTGAATGATATGAGAATAGATGATAGTATCTCAGCAGAACCTTCGGAAGGGATGCCACCTGTTCAGGATATAGGATGCGAGCAGTCTTTGCCATCAGCTTCCCAGAAACCTCTTTTCTGGCCTACGGGAGGGAAGCTTACATTCAGTTGGATTTGTGATGTTATGTTGGGCTTCGATTGGTCTTCGAGGAACCTCCCAGCTTGTGAATTTTCAAGTGTTCTTCCTTTCAACGTCTTGGATGAGCTGATTCTCTCTGCTTCCAAACTCCTGAAAAAAGAGCCAAACTGCGTTAGGATAGATAGTGACAAAGCAAAGGTCGTTGTGGTCGGAGATCTTCATGGGCAGCTACATGATTTGCTGTTCCTTATGCAGGATGCAGGATTCCCAAATGGTGATCAATTCTACGTGTTCAATGGGAACTATGTAGACAACGGAGCATGGGGTTTGGAAACCTTCTTACTTCTTTTATCATGGAAGGTAAGTTTTATCATCCTTCAATTTTTTTATTTTTCTGATGCAAAGATAAATTGGACATCTAGGATTGTTCATCCGCAGTATGTTTGTAATAATAGGCAATTCATTATTTTTTCTAGGTGTTTCTACCGGATAGAGTATATCTTCTACGAGGCAGTCACGAGAGCGAAAGTTGTACAGCACTGTATGGATTTAAAAATGAAGTAATGACCAAGTATGGAGATAAAGGAGCAGTTGTCTACAAAAAATGCTTGGAATGCTTCCAGTTACTCCCTTTGGCCTCTGTGATTGGTGGGAAGGTATTTACAGCTCATGGAGGTCTTTTCCGTGATGTACCAAGCTTTCTCTCAGACAAACAAGAACGAAGCAGAAAACGCAAGCGAACTCAGAAAAAGCAAGCGGATAATAGTGTTCTTGAGACTGAAAGTAGATCTGAGCCTTTGCTTCTTGGCTCGTTGAAGGATTTGTTCAAAGTGAAAAGGCGTGTTATCAATCCTCCTGCTGAAGGTTCAAACTTGATTCCTGGTGACATTCTTTGGTCAGATCCATCTACGGACAACGGCCTCTTTCTTAACAAAGAGAGTGGCATTGGTTTGTTGTGGGGTCCTGATTGCACCGCAAAGTTCCTGCAAGACAATGATCTTAAGGTTAGATCGATCAATTTCCGTAAAAACTCAGTCATCAAAAACATCGCACCTAGAAGCATTGAGACTTTGATAGAAGAAACTGTTACTCTTTCAGCATCATGATGTCATTTCTTTCTATGGCAGTTGATCATCAGAGGGAAGGAAGCCCCTGATGAAAGGGCAAAACGTGATGGTCTTCCACCGATGAATGAAGGATTTGCAAAAGACCATGAAGGGCTTATAACTTTGTTCAGTGCTCCTGATTATCCTCAGTTTCAGGTATGCTCTATTGGATGGTCTTCAACCTGTAGTAAGCTCTTGCGATGCAACAAATGGTTATCTCATATCTTATAAATGTTATGACTTATGTTTGAGCGTCAACACAAAGCTGAGTATTTTTTGTCTTGTATGCAGGATACAGAGGAGAGACACAACAACAAAGGTGCCTACGTAATCTTACAAATTCCAGATTGTGAGGAGCCTGAAATTCATGTGTTCGAAGCAGCATCTCCGAGACCAAAGGTAGTTCTACAGTTAATGACGAGATTCCTAACTTTTGATCTCTCTTAGTTTATTCTTGATTTGTTCTGAGTTCTGTCATCCGCAGGCTGAGGCGTACTATGACTATAGAGGCCTAATTCATTCAACCGGGAATTTAGTACACAACAATACTAATTCTGTAACTGTTGATTCACCATTCTCAGCGCCTGATGACAAAGATAGTTTAATATCCTCTGAGAACGTAGAATATAAGTCCATGGATCTCTCTGAACCGGAGGAAGTTCACGAAAACGATGATGTTGGTGCGAAGTGCTCAGAATCTAGAACTGATGAAGTTACAGCTTTTGGAACTCTAGCATCTGGTGATAAAGATATGGTTGATTCTTCAGAAAAGACTGAAGATGGTTCCAAAGAAGATGACCGTTCCGAGACTGCAGAGATTCGTAAAGCTCTATCCGATACAGTTGGAAAACCGCAATGTCGCAGCAAAGCACAAAGTTTGTTTGAAGCTACGGGAACTGATGAAAGCCTGGAATCTCGACTTCCTAATGTTATTGATATGGATCCGCCAGTAGCTTGTGATCTTCATGTGCTTGATTCTGGAAAGTCCATAGAATCTAGGACAGAGAAAGCCGCAGACAGTGAACCCATGGCAGTTGATGAAATTGCTGGCGAATCTGAATCCAGAATTGGAGAAGAAAATGATGTAGAAGCCTCCAACTCTACTAAGATTTCGGAAGAGAAAGCAGAAAAAGGAAGAAAGAGCGACTCTCTTGAGCTGTCAAATAATGTAAGTGAAGAAGAGGCTCCAAGAGTAGATGACTGCAGCACCACTGGTGATGCAGCAGTGGAGTTAGAAGTCACATATGATGAGAAGCCGGAAAGTGCAGTAACTGAAATCACAGGGAACGATATAGCTGAATGTACGACTGATATAGCCGCCGATGGTCCTGAGAAGTTGGAACTTTCAACCAGCAAACTCAATTATTCAGAGCCCATTGGAGATATGTTTGATTTTAACATGGAAGACATAGCCGCCGATGGTGCTGATTCTGATCCGGGGACTGTAAATGGTGGCCTCAACACAGACTGTACCAGTTTATCCAAATGTCTAACCAGCAAGCCAGGTGGGTCTGAGCCGGTGGTAGGTCATGATAACTTTACAAGTATTACGAAACCTTCTCGTGACAAGGATGATGGAGAGCCTGCAGATAAACCACCAGAAAGAGTAATCAAACTGGTTACATATTCTAAGCGCAAGTCATCTGACAAAAAACAAATGGTTGATTCTAGTGAAGATCCCCAGCAGAAGATCAACGAGGCTGTTGAGTCTAAGACCAAGGTTGCTCTTGACAAGTCGCATTCGGTTCCAAGAGATATGGACTCCTGAAGTCTCGTTTCGCTGGTCTTGTTTCCAATAGAGGTAAATTTAATCTCTCTTCTAAACCTATCACGAACACCCTTATGGCGGTGTTAATGTCTGTTTTTTCACTTTTTGCGGTTCTATATTATCTGATTTAGTGGGTCTTGTTGCTACTTCTGGTTTACAGATTATGCAACGTTTCGTTTCCAACACAGCCATCTTCTTTACATGAGCAAGACTTCAGTACTCCATAACATTTTTTGTCTCACACGTCTTGAGTTCCCTTTGCAGATGATGAGCAGCATGGTCTCTTTGGATGTGTCCTCAAAGCCAATGTACAGTGGCCATAGTAGCCTATAGCTTGCAAAATCCATCTTAACAGGATCCGCTTTGCTAATTTAAGTTTAGATGTTAGAGAGTTTGATTAGTCGGTAGGATGGTGATATGTGTAAAACCTGATTATCTTTTCTTGAATTTAGTTTTCTCAATTAAAATTTTTATGTACTTAAATCTTAATTAGGGGGTTTTTGTATTTTTTCTTTTAAGAAATAAGTTGTCTTTTTATCATCGTTGCCGACTCTGAGCTGAAATCGGATTATTCTTTTTCTTTTCTTGTTCTCAACAAAAGTTTCACTAGCAAAGAAACATCTTCAATTTTGTGTATTGTCTCACACAAGATACTATAACACTAAATTTATGACATTCAAACTTCAAAACAAAACCAAAAAAAAATAAAAAAAATAACATCATGATACAGATGAAGTATGGACTTGTTTATTTCTTTTGAGCTATTCAATTGAGCTCGTCCTCTTTGCCAGCCTTTTGGCCTAGAAGACTTGATTGGATTCTAAGCTAATGAAATAACATAATAAAAAGAGTTATTCTCATATATCTACTGATGTCATTTCCTTGTAGACTCAACTTAGCACTTACAAGTTACAACAGGATGTTTAAGGATTGATTGCTGCAAAGCCATTACACTAAATGTGAGAACCAAAGGGTGATTAGGCCCGTAACCCTATTTTATCGAAGTCAAAGTATTTCGGGCTAATTTAGGGTTTTTGGGCCATATTAGACAGCATTTTCCATTGCTTTTCTTTTTTCTTTTTTTCTTTGTAAAACGACTCCGTCGTCAATCTCTTCTTCTTTCATCTTCTTCTTTTTCGATCTTCTTCTTCGATCTCTTCTTCGAATATAAGCTTCAATCTATTCATCTTCTTCTTAGAGATATCGACGAGTAGCGATTAAGGGCTTCGTGAAAAATCACTCCTTTTGGGTTTAGTTTTGATAAATTTCGATAACCAACAGTTTCGTGGTGCCGACGCCGTTGTCTCCTCCTCCCGCCTCCGTGATCTCGTTTTCGTCGTAAACCCTCAAGGTTTGTTTGCCCTCGTACTCAGTGGAAGAAGAAATAACTGAGATTTGGAATAATTGGATTTTAAAAAGATGATTTTTATATGAGAATCACTCTCAAGGTAGGATTGGGTTGTTCTTTAGAGATAGAGTTTGACTTCTTTTTAGGGTTTATCTTGTTAAATTAGGTGCCAATGGTAGAACAGCTAAGGAATTGATGGTCCTGGTGTTGATGATGATAAGTTTGTGCTGTTGATTTGGCAGAGTTTCACTTATTTATCTAGAAAACGAGAGTTTTGCTCTCACAACGTCTTCGTGAAGAAAATGTCGAGATGTGTTTTAAACTTTAGATCGGGTTTTTGATTCTGGTCCTCTTGATTCAATCAGATACCTCTGATGATGGGAATCAGCAAAACAGAGATCAATTTACGGAGATTAATCTCCGCTGCACCTCATCAGCAAAATCAATCAAAGCTTATACATGTACGTATCTTTTTGAATCTTTAATGCATAAACAAACTATCATTAACCTTGAAGGCTTAATGGTAGTCCTCTTTGATGTTAATGGTGCAGTATGTTGCGACTATGAGGGAACAATTAGAACAACTCTCGGAAGAGAAAACCCCTCAAGGTCTTCCCAGGTTAGCTTTACTTACCTTTTCATAAATTATTCTAGATATTTTAATCCACATTTTGTTCGAAATGTTTCTGCTTTGGAATTTGAATGAGGAGAAGAAGTATAATATCGAGTGATCTTATCTTCTCTTCTTTTCCAGAGTTACAAAGGCTAAGGTGAACGAGTATTATGAGAAGATTGAAGCTATTGCTTCTAGTATAGCTGCTCAAGTGGTAAGTCACACCTCAACTAGAAACAGACTCGTCTTTTCAATTCGAGCACCAAGAAAGTAGGAGGGAAGTGTTGCTTGTTTGAAGTCCCCGTTGGTTTTGTTTCAAGAATGAATATTTTGGTTAGAATTTTTAGGTGCAAAGTTTTAAGCTTTACTTAACTAAATACTAAACTGTTGATTTTATGCCAAACTTGCAGCATGACACAGAGGTATCTGATGAACCTTTTGCAAAGAATTCTACCAGCGAAACCTCTCCAAAAGTAGAAGATAGTCCCACCTCTCCACAGCTGAGAAGAAGAATCGTGTAAGTGGAATACTTGATTCGCATTCTTCTCAATTTTTAAATTTCCTTACCAGCTTCCTTGATTGAGATAGGTCTACCAGTTCCAAGGAGCAAAGCTATGATGCTGTCGATGCTGATCCATCAAAACAAATAAAACTAGACGCTGCAGCCCTGGCACGCATTGATAAGCACAGGTAGTTTGATACTTCACTACCCGTTTGATCTTTCTAACAAAATTCATAAGCCGTGTTTGTTTTTAATTGGAGTTGAACTTTGCGATTTTTCATGATGACAGAAAGCTTCAAGAGGATCTCACTGATGAAATGGTGGTACTTGCGAGAAAACTCAAGGAGAGTAGTCGAATGATAAGCCATTCTGTGGAAAATACAGAAAAGGTGAGATGCTATCCTTTTATCCCTCACGAAACTTTCCATTGTTGCTACTGTTGTCATCAATATGAGAAGAATGTATGTTGGTTCATCCATTCATGTGTTGTTTTCTACTGGCTTCATTGGCTAAAACAGTTTTTTTTTTGTGTGTTGTAACAAAAGATACTCGACTCTACCGAGGAGGCCATTGAGCAAAGCTTAGCGAGCACGGGACATGCAAATGTAAGAGCCACAAAGATATATTCAGAAAGCTCAAAGACGAGTTGCTTCCAGTGGCTATTGATCTTCGCCATGACCTGTGTGTTCATAATGGTTGTCCTCTTGATCCGGGTCACATAGAAAATGGGTCGGAGTGTAAACCAATTTTGGTAAGTTCAAAGAACATTTTCAGCATTTCTATTATAAGTTATGGTGACTTTGTAAATTCTGAGTTTGGAAATGTGAAAACTACTTTGTTAAGAAATGGTAGAAATTGCACAACTTTTGTTTCTAAAGATATATTTGCCAAACAAAAAAAAAACTTTCTCGGTAATTATGAGTATATATAGTCATATGTTTGGTAACTAGAGTATATTATCTTGGCACGCTTAAATGACTAAGGAATTGCCAAAGGCAAAATCTTGAGAGAATCAATTTCTTGTGATCGCCATGGCCTCTGTGTGTGATCATGTGGCCCGAGCTCAGGCCGTCTCCGCCATCGTCGCTCCCTCGTGTCTTGTTCCCTAGCAATCTCTGTCGGGTCCAGAATAGGCACCTTGTTGCCATGAGCAAGACTTTACATATGATTGATTTACAAATCGCTTTGATCTCAGACGTATGATTTGCAGATGATGATGAGCAGCCAGCTAAACCGGATCCGGTTTGCTAATTTAAGTTTAGATGTTAGAGAGTTTGATTAGTCTGGTAGAGTGATATGTGTAAACCTGATAATTTTAAATTTTCGCAATCGAGGTTTTTCTCCATAGTTACCGAGATTGTTTTAGGTGATTTTTGTATTATTTTTTTTCCCTAGAACTAAGAAATTATATATCTCTCAACGTTGTTGACAAAAAAATCATTGTATTCCAACATCGATGGTGAATCTGAGCCGAGACATGAACATATATAAATGGTAGATTCCATTGATCTATTGGCTTGGCAACTAAAAATCAGCAGGCAATTTTAAAAGAATGGCACACTCGTGGTTTAGGTTAATATACAAGGGTATAATCGACATTTCAGGGCACAAGTCAATAAGTAGTAGATTCACCCGTTGAAAACGCAGCGTATTTGCATCAAAGGTTGAAGAATCTTGGCTTTGCGCGTCTTCTGGTTTTCTTTTTCCTCATTTTCTCTTAATTTATCGAAATCAGTCGAATCTCTTCTCCCTCTCTCTCTCTTTACCCCCCTCTCATTCTCGGGTTAGGGTTTCGATTCTGCAGTTGCTCCTAAGCCCTCTCTTCTTAAAGCCTTGTTTGCTTTCTCTCTTTATCTCTTTGAATCAGTCGTTTCTTCTCCTTTAATTCGAAGAACTTCGTAGGCTAAGCATGTCGTGATTCTCCCAAATTTCTGGTAAACCTGATTGATAAATTTCTGCTACTGTTGTTACTCCACGGTTGTCTGTATCTATCCGTGCGTTCGAATCATTTCAAGTAATTAGCAAGGTTCATGTTTTTCTCGCTTTTAGGTTTTGACATGGTAGCATAAGGAACACGCGTTTCTCGTGATTTGCATATTATTAAAAAGACTTTCTGGGTGTTTTTTACTAGGATTTTGGTTTCAGTCCTTCCGATTTTTAGGGTTTTATCCCGCTTTCGTTGGATTTAGGGTTCTTTTGTCGGTTCAGTTTTAGATTTTTTTTTTTTTTTTGATTAGTTCGAATTTGTTTTAAGGAGGGGGGAACTATTGTATTGCAGAAAGAATCTCTGAATTTTGATTTGTGCTATTCTCTTACCCTGCCTGGTTTTGATGATGAATTTTTTTTACAAAAGCTCATGTCATGCGTTTATTTTTTGGTTATTCCAGGTGTTTATTCAAACTCCAACATTCTCTTTGATAAGTTAAAACTTAAAAGCAATGTATACCTCTGAGGGAGCCCCTGATTTTGCTGTTGACCAGGGCATGTATTACCCCGTTGATGCCAATTATGGCTATTATTGTACAGGTAAGTAAGCTGGATGTATATATGTTATAACTCTTTGCCACAAGGCGTCGACTTCTCTAATTATCTGAGCTTTTTTCAGGTTATGAGTCACCCGGCGAATGGGAGAACCATCAGATATTTTTTGGTGTAGATGGTTCAGAAGTCCAATACTCGGTACCAATTCTCGGACTTGACTTTTCATTTATCATTATTGATTTTTTCTTCATACAAGTTTTGTGTTTGACATTTGATCTTGATTTCGTGTTTATCAAGGGTGGGCAGAATGAAAATTCTCCCTATATATGCTATACGCCTAGTTATGGATATGCACAGTCTCCTTACAATCCATTCAATCCTTACATCCCTGGCGCTTCGATAGGCGTTGATTCTCCTTTTGTTGGTTCCCAACAATTCTACTCTGTTCCTCCTTACCAGAATGTCGCATCGTCAGCTGCGTTTGTTCCGTATGCAATTCACCCTGATACCGTCTCGAGTAGCTCAACAAACTCTGTGGTAGAGACTGGTTCAGCTAACAGGGGTCGATCTGACGGGAGAGCATCCAGGAATAGAAGTGCTTCAGCAACTGATGGACTCCAGAGGAATGCTCCAAAACACGCTGCAGCAAATTCTGTGACCAGAACCTCGGAGAAGGCAAGGCTTAATCCTGGACAAAACAGACCACTAGGAACGGAAAAGAGAGCTTCTACGGGCTTTCCGACCCTCCAGGTATACTTTTCATATAAATAATAATTCGTGGTCTTAGTTTGTTTCCGATATGGACAATATAGGAGGTTTGTCAAATTGGAAAAAAAAGTATAGTGAAATGATTCTAACTTGAAACATTGATAGGCTTGCTTTCGTAGTTCTAAAATTGGTTTGTTGATGACATTACCACAGCACTATATACTTTATGGCATTCTGATTTTAACTCCGAATTGTGTAATCATCTTTGCAGGGAAAAGCTACTTCTGTTAGCACTCAACCCGCTGACGTTGTTTCAAGTAGCAGAGTTTCGTCATCTGGACAATTAGACATTGCTCCACCTGAACGTAATGGCTTTTCATCCATTGCAACAAACAACAACAATCTCCGGCCCAAGCTGTATGGTGTGCATGCAAATATAAGTCCAGATACTGTCAGTCAACAAAATCGAGGTTCGAGATCCAAAGGACCGAGAAATCAACTTATTGTTAAAGCTTACACGACAAAAGCTGGAAATGCCGATGCCGAAGGAAATATTGTGATCGATCCTAATCAGTATAATAAAGCAGATCTCCGAATCGATTACGCCAATGCCAAGTTTTTTGTGATTAAATCGTATAGTGAAGATGATGTTCACAAGAGCATCAAATACAGCGTCTGGTCATCAACTTTGCACGGGAACAAGAAGTTGCAGAGTGCATATGAAGACGCTCAGAGAATAGCCACCGAGAAGTCCTGTGAATGCCCAATATTCTTATTCTTTTCTGTGAGTTTTTCCTTCTCTTGTGCTTACATATTCTAGCTTGTTTGTGTTAAGACTTGTGGACTTATTCTGATGTGTTGCTTCTCTTCTTTAGGTCAATGCCAGCGGTTTGTTCTGTGGCATGGCTGAGATGACCGGTCCAGTGTCTTTTGACAAAGACATGGATTTTTGGCAGCAAGACAAATGGAGTGGAAGCTTTCCTGTCAAATGGCACATCATTAAAGATGTTCCCAATAGCCAATTCAGGCACATCATATTACACAACAATGAGAATAAGCCGGTCACCAATAGTCGAGACACACAAGAGGTGAGTTTTCCTGTTAGCACCCGCTTTGAAAGATTCTCATAATTTTTACAAATTTGCTAATCTGTCGTTTTTTCGTGTGCAGATAATGCTGAAGCAAGGTCTGGAGGTGCTTAAAATATTCAAAGTTCATGCGGAAAGGACTTCGTTACTTGATGATTTTGCGTATTACGAAAACCGCCAGAGAGTCATGCACGATGAGAGAAACAGGCTGCCGTACAGAAGCTTCCTTAGCCCTTTACCAGTAACCAGACCAGATTTCTCTGACAGAAACAAGAAAAGCTCTGTGGATGCCTTCAAGATACGTTCAGTAACCTCTTCTGCAGAAACCAAGGATGTTCCTTCGAAGTCAGATGGGAATGAGGAGACCACCGTAAAGGAGGGTAATGAAGAAGATACTAGTTCCATTCAGAAGAAGGTCACCTCTCTCACCATTACCCCGACTGATACAGACTCCAACCCAACCTCTGGTCCTCACCTCAACCAGAGTGAAGCCAAGCCTAAACCAGCCCCATCAGTCTCTGACCAGAAGACAGTCCCTTCTGAAGTGGTTGATGCTCCTCTCTCTGATGACAGTGACATTGTCAAAGTTGGATCAGTGCCCATAAAAGTTACCGGGTCTACTCCAATCGTAACATTCGGTACTATTCCTCTGGACACGAGCTCGCTTCAGAAGTAAAACCCGGGTTTGGTTTATATCTAATTATCCTCTAAAAGTCTAAAAGTTAATCCCTTCATTATACTCCTGCTTCATCATATATGCCAATTGTGGTTATGAGGAGAGGCCTCTGTTTGTATAGCTGAGTCTTGACTGGTGACTTGGGAATCCGCAATTAAGTCAAACGCCAAAAAGGGGATCGTTGGTTTGTGGTTGGTGGTTGGGTTTTGGTTATCTTGGATTTGACCTGAGAATTATTGCGTTTTGAGTATTTTGGTCGGAGTGTGCTTTTTTCTTCTGTTTTTTTTTTTTTTTATAAAACTGTGAAATTCCCAGTTTTACATTTCCTTCATGTTGGCGTTCTGTTTGGTCATTTTGTTTCAACTCAAAGAGTTCAAATTGGATATTAAATTTTTTTCTCTCTTGAGTCAAAATTGTTTCTTGATCTTTCTAACGGCATTTGCTGATTTTCATTTTATGGAACAACCGGGCCCTGATTCTATTTAACTTCTTTTTTTTTCACATTTATCTCATACAAGTGTGCTTGCAGAAATGGAAGAGTCGTATGAAACAGCTGCGTTTCATTACTAATCGCAAAAGAGTCATCCCATTAGCCCAAAAAATGACGAATAGAATGATAAATGGACAGAAAATAATAAGCCCACCTGGGAAAGCATCTATTTTGTTAAAAATCTCATCGCACATATAAGGCTTCCACTAAAAGGCCCTACAAGGGATGGCCCATATACAACTAAAAAGGATCAATCCACGTGGCGCATTAACAACCGTCCAGATTCACCGGGTGGATCAGCAACCGGGACCCGGATGATACCCCTCCTCCACCACCGGAGATCCATCGAGCAAACAATCGATCGGCGGAATCGTCAGCGTCTCTTGAGTCCCATAAGCGTTCCAACAAAACGGATCGTCGACGAGCTCTCCTTCCTCCGGCAAAAGCTCGACCTCCGACATCGTGATGTTCGTGCAAGCGACGGTGTCGCTACATGCGAAGTGAATCGGCGGGCTCCTGACGTCGTAAGTCCCTTTGATGTTACGGTACTGGACGTCGAAGACTCGAACCGCCGACGTCTCGTTGCGGCAGTCCTTGGCTTGGCAGTAGTATTGGTCGACGATGATGCAGTTGAGGACATTCTCCATCTGGATGTTCTCGAACAAGAGGTTGGAGACGGATCCGGTGCCGCCTTGCCATGTTTTTACTCGGAGGCCGTTATCGGAATCGCGAATCACGGTGTTTCGAACGGTTATGTTGGAAACGCAGGCTTGTGAATTGTGCACGCCTAAGCTCCCGATGCTGCGTTTTTTTCAAAACGGTTAGAATCAATTCGCGTTTGAAATTCATGAATAGCTTATAGCCGTTAGAACTTAATAACTTATAACCAATTATCCATGTTATTTGATTTTAATTAGCTTTGGCTAACAAATAGGAAGATCAGCTAAAAGAACTTTAAAATTGAGTTTAAGATCTTAATCATTCTCGTGATTTGATTAATAGCCGACAACATTAAATTATTCTGACATACGAGACAAACAAGTTAAGAAGAAAGGTACGTATTTTATTCTAGTAATTTTTATTTTCGTATAAAAATATTTAATCAAATTCGAAAATATCTATTTTGAATCATATTTTTGTCATTTTTACGTATATTAAACGAATATTAAAATTTAATAATAATATATATTATTTTATAATTAACAATTTTCAATGATTGTAAATCAATATTATTTAATAAATTTAATTACCTTTTTAACTTTAAAATTTACCCAAATTTTTTTTAAAATCTATCTTTTTAAAATAATTGTTTTTAAACTTTTATTTTTAAAAACAGAATGAGTAGTATCATTTATTTTCAAACATAGAAAGAATGATATGAATATGAATAATTCTGTTTCAAATTATTATATGTTTTAGAAAAAACACATGTGTTAAGAAAACATATTAAATTTGATTATAAGCACATCAATTTTTTTGTTTTACAATTTTCTATAACTCTAAACCAATAGTATTTCACTAAACTCATTTTTTTTTTTGAAGTTTACAATTTATCAATTATCAGCATTAATTAATAAAAAATGCATAACAATTTTTTTTTCTAAAACATCTAATAATTTGAAACAGATGGAGTATTAAATTCTAGCTCCAAGTTCAACCTTTTTTGTTAACTACTTCCAACGCTCAATTTTTAGTGCCATCATTCAGCTTGTATCCGTGATTCGTAGTGGAATCAATTCAAGAAATTAAATCCAACTAACGTTAAAAACTTTTTTTCTTTTTTTGGACAAACGTTAAAATCATTTTTTAGAAAATGAATTAAAAGAGAGAAACCTGATCCCGTGACTGGGCCCACAAGTGACACCTTGAATGTCAATGTCTGAACAACCAGTTCCAATAGAAATGCAGTCGTCCCCTGTTCCAATTTACATTCCCGGTTAATATTCGTAACCAAATTGCTAAATAAAATACATTTCCAAGACACGTTATTGATTATTACTATTATAGAATTTGTTGTCACGTTCAATAATATTCGATTAAATGAATAAATATACAGAAAATCGTTACCGTTGCTAACGAGAGAATTGTAAATGCCCACTGATCTGGTGTTCCCTAGATGGATACCATCGGTGTTAGGACTGAGTTTTGGAGATGAGATTTGGATATCGTTGATTGAAACTCCTTCACATCCGTCGAATTTCATGTGAAATTGCGGGCTGTTTTGGATTCTTAATCCTTTAACCTCTATGTTATTGCTCATGAAGAACCGAATCATCTACAAAAAAAAAAAAAACGGTGATCATTAAACCAAATTAAACCGGTTTTAAATTTAGCGGTTTAGTTCTGGTTTAATTGGACTTACAGTTGGACTAACACATGGTCCGGACGACGATGATCCATCTGGTCCCTGAAAACGATAATAAAACACATCATATCATCTGAATTTTATTTCTTGTTTTTTTTATATATGTGTAATGTAATCACTGCTCAGAGCGGAATAATAGTACGGTTTCTTGTCGTGTGTTCTATTTTGTCACGGTTGTGAATTATGAATTTTATAATAATCAGCTAAATCTTTAATATAGATTGATAAAACTATTCTGATCCGGTAATTTTTTAAAAAACTAAGTGGCAAAATTATAATATGGAAAAAATTACCCGATGAGGCTTGCAAGGTAAGTCCCACCATTTTTGACCGTTGCCTTCGACGGTGCCTTTGCCGGCAAACGTGATACCGTCGAGGCGGTAAAAAACTAACCATTGACTTTTACTGTCTTTCTCTGGCCACTCCTCTGGTCCATCCGGAGGCATCAACACTCCATCCAACTAGAGAACCAAAAAAATTACATACTATGAAATTTAACTTAAAAATGCGTATTATTGTTGTGATTTTGATGACTTTGTTAAGAGGCGGCTCATATAGGGAGGACAAGATATATGGGGTCCAATAATAAAAGAGGTCAAAGAATTATTTTTTTTTTTCGTTTCCTGTTTAGAGAAAAAAAAAACGTTTTTCTTTGCTGACCTGAAATACGAGTCCCGGTTGACATGGACCGGAGAAAATAGTGGAAGTGATTTTAAAAACGCCGCCTTCAGGTGCTAAAACGACGCCGGATTCAACAGCACAAGCGGCTTTCCACGCATCTTGAAAGGCTGCCGTATCGTCGCACGAGCCATCACCCACTGCCCCGAACGACGTCACGTCGAAAATGCATCCCGTGTCAGAGTCTCCCGGAGCCGGGTCTGGATTCGGGTCTGGGTTTGGGTCGGGGTAGGGGTCGGAGGGGACTTGAGGTGGATTAGCGGTTACAGCTGGAGGAGCTGGAGGAGGAGGATCCGAGAGACCACGTCTCTTGTGGTAATGATACCTTCCTCGTGCCACGTAAACCAATTGACCAAAGAGGACAGTGGAGATTAAGTAAACCACGAGAATGCCACTGAGAATGCGCATTGTTTGATGGAGATGAAGAATGAGAAGAAAGAGATGGGGAGAGAGAGATAGAGAATGCTAAGAGAGGAGATGTGTTTAGACTCTGTTATATAGCAAGCATGCCAAGCACAACACACAGAGACAATGGAGTTTTGAAGTCTGTGGAGATGACACGTGTTGATATATGGTTGATTCTTGGAGTCTATCTCTGTTGTTTTGGGCTTGAGGTTTTGAAAGACTTGGTTTTACATAATCAAATATTCTATTGTGTTTACGTCTTACGACTAGCTTTTTTTTTTTTTTTTTTGGTTTATACTACGACTTGTCTATTTCTCCGTTTCATTTTTTAGTTTGAAACAAAAAAAAAAAACAATCTCCTTTTGTTTTGTTTGACAACAAAATAATGTCTTCTTTTTTTAATGTGTGAGTTTTGGATCTAATAATTACCTACAATTCAATAAAGAATAACATTCTATAGGTTTAAACCCGAAAAAACATAAATTTATATATATATATATATCAAAATTTAGGTAATCTTTAAATTAATATATAGTTTCATATACCCGTATATTTCTGAATAGTCAAGTGAATACATGTTGAAATCGGCTTCAATAACATAATAAAACAAATTTATTAAAGGATTGTGGATCCCCATCTGTGTATCCTAATTAATTATCTTTTATGTATCAAGAAAATTATAGATTTTTGTCTCTATTATTTTAGATCAACTAGGTAGTAACCCGCGCAAGAACCGCGGAGTGAAATATTTATACAAATATTTATTAAATATGATTTTATAGTCATTTATATAAATTATGTACTTTTAAAAAGTTCTAAATCTTTTAAAAATTTACATTAGTTAAATAAAAATAACTAAATCATATATATCCCTCCGGTTTCGTTTACTTGTCGTTTTAGAGTTAAAATCTTGTTAGAAATTTGTCGTTCTCATTTTCCAATGCAAAATTTATTGGTTTTTAATTTTTATAATCATTTATATTCTGCAAGTTATTCTACTATTGGTTGAGGTATAGTTAGGTAGATAATTAATTGATGTTTTGTGTTGAAAAATTAAGAAATTAATTATTTTCTTAATCTATGTGCATAACTTCAAAATGTCAACTAAAACAAAAAAGAGGTAGTACTATATATATTTGTACACATAATATTTTTGCTAAATCAGTTGTTTTTCTATCATTATTAAGCAAGTAGCAAATTAGGATATATTATTTATATCTGAATTCAGTACTAAATTGATATGAATATGCATAAATATAATTATTATATATTTATTTAGTTAAATGTGTGATTACTTATTTTAATTTTATATTATTAGTTAAGTTTAGAAAATGAATAATTTATACTTACCATAATTTTATTAATGAACGGTATTAATACAAATCAAATATTTTGATGTTGATTGATTTTAAAAGCCAACAACAACTTTCCGTATATGAATAAATTTTAAAATGAATAACAATTTTAAAAATATCTTGATTTTAAATTATATGTTTGCTTTGATAATCCAATTTTGTTTTTTTTTAATAAATGGAAAAGTAAAATAATTTAAAAATTATTAGTATGATATAATTGGATATCAAATATTTGTTATTTAATTTGATTGATTGATAACTATTTTTTTAAAATATAATAATTTTTTAGATTTCATATAAGGAAATATATATATATACACATATATATAGACTAATAGATAATTTTATGGTTAGATTATTTGATTGTTATAACAAACTATGAGTGGCATGTCATGTAATTACTCTAGTAATTTAAACATATTTTCAAAATGAATCTAAGAATCATTGTGGTGATGACACATCATCATAGCACATTTGTAATATAATACATGAATGCAAAGTTATTTTTTTAAAATGATCCTCAAATAATATAGAGAGGATATAGTTTTGTTGTACATAATGAACTACAATGCTAGTACAGTAGTCTCAGCTACGTACGTATATATCATATATATGTCTCTTAACTAGACCATATATTGATCCTGTCAGCAAAACAAGCTACTATTAAACTGCATATATACCTTTGTAAGGTTTTTAATTTTCCAATGCAAATGAGCTAAACTATTAAACACACAAACAATTATCACGGTATATATATCTCTCGCGCGGTCCAAGTGATCTCAAGTCTCCAAGATCCAAATTTATCTTGTTACAAAGTCCTCTTAGCCTCCACTCTCCAGCCTAGTTTTTCAAAATAATTTGATATCATGATTGGAGTATTAAATAACTTTAAACTTTTACAGCAATTCAGTACAAGGTTCATTCGTAACAATTGTTATTCGTCTCCAATCCCCATGCAGACGATTACTACGTGATCTTATTAAATACAATTTTCAAAAATACTACTAATATATAGGATAATTCTGAGAAAATTGTGTAAAGGAGGCAAATAAATAACTTAAATTAAGAGCAAAAGATGATTCCACATTAGCAGTTATAGTTGTCTTGCTTAATGCATTCGAGCTTGTATACATATCTCTATGTTCTACCACAGATTAGGGTACGCAATTAAATTACAACCTTAAACTTAAATAACAATCACGAACATGTATACGTAACAATTTTTGGTAGTGAGGGCTTTAGATCTTTCATTGGACAACACCTAAATTTTGTTGGTTTATTTAGTTAGTGGATTTAATACATCATATTATCTACCCCCACCCCCAAAAAAAGATAGTTATTCTAAATAGCGAGACAGGAATCTTAACATATCAAATGGTATTTTGTCTTTAAACTGAGCTACTTCTGTAGATCTGATATATATCAATATCATGATTTGTTAAAGGATGTGACTGGTAACATGAGTTACCATGTGTTTAGATTATTTAACTTATAAACCTAACGCATCCTTAACTCAAAGAAGTTGCCAATTATGTACAGAAGGATATACAAAAGTAAATACGATGTAGAGTATAATATCTAATAATAATCTATATGATTTTTTCACACATTCCCTTAAAATTGGAACGAATCAGTCGTCCTAATTAAATAAGTTAACAGCAAGCGTTATGCATGTATACGTAGTTCTTTTATTTTCTTAGGTAACTTTAACTTACGTCGTTGTTATTTATACAAACAAAATATACAAACAAGCCTAACGAAAAAAATAAACTGATTAAACAACCAATATATATCTAGAAATACCAAATGATTAGAACACATAATGTTGAGAGGATTGATTTGAAATCTCGTGTATACATTCGTGATGCGTGTGTCTCTGTTAATAATGAAGGGTCGCTTTGTTCACTTTCTTTCTTCGTACTGCTATTGTTCGGAGCCTGCTGACGTCACGAATCATGGATTACATGGCCGACTTAAATTTTTGTAGGCCGCCATATATTTGAAGTTGTATATAATATGCGTCAACAGTATTCTTTTTTTTTTTTTATGAATAATGCTAAGATTTTAATATTCATACTACCATATCTCATATTATAATAATTAAAATTCATTTTTTTGGGTCAAAATGTATTGTCCTTCTTTCAAGCAACATCTTACAAAATTGAAGAATTTGTGCAAGTTTGATATATCATGGTTTTTAGTGTTTTTAGCCATGATATAAGTTGTATATAGAGAGTCTTTTTAGTGTTTTTGGAGTCTTTTAGAGTCATTTGCAGGTTTAGGTACGTTTGGAGCTTATTTGGAGATTATGGATCATTCTGGAATTAAGTAGGAAGGTGTGCTGAAGATAGGTAAAATTTAGAGATGGTGTCGATCGACACCACACCTGTTGTCGGTCGACACCAATTCCTGACGGCAATTTCGAGACGCGTTTTCCAGGCTTTGCAGAGTTGCAAACAGATCCCTGAAGCTCCTAATATTTACAATTAAGTGCCAAACGTGTTTTCCATATTCTTAGACTATTTTTATGGGTTTTTAAGGTCATTGTTTAGACCTATCTATTATTCTAAGCGAGAGCTTTGAAGAGAAGAATTCAGATTCCTTCAGAGAAGATTCAGAACTCCTTTAACCTCTATTCTTATTTCTTTTATGCAATCTTATTCAAACATGTTTATTGTTTCAATCTCCATGTCTGAGTAGTTTGCTAGTTAGGTTTAGGGTTTCTCATTAGGGATTTCATGGATTGTTAAGTTGATTGGTTAGTTAGGGATTCTGGAACACTAGTTCTTCATCTAGGTTGTGATTAATGCTTGATCTGAACTGACGAGTTAGATTATTGATCATAGGTTGATTCTCGCAACGAGAGTTGGTTAATTAGCTAGAAAGAACCTTAGATGAGCAAAATAACTATTCGCAAAGAGATTTGGTTTAGGTATTTTGTGAACTTATCGAACTTGAATTTAATGCATGTCTGAGCTTTTGAATTTGCAAAGAGATTTGGAATTCTAGGATCTAGACATAGAAATCTCTGCAACGAGAGTTGATTGATTTGAATTTTATGTTTCGAGTTCTAGAACATAGCAGAATCCCGATTTACTGATTAATTTGCATTCCTGATTTCCTGAGAATACCCTGAGCCTGACGCTTTTCCCATCTGATCTTAAAACCGATTTTCTTGTTGTCTTTTAATTACATTCATTCTCGTTTAGCTTAATTCGAACACTACAATCTATTGTGCGAATCTTGAGTCTCTATGGAAATCGATCCCTAAGTACTGCAACTGATCTCTTAATTTGAGAGAGTAGTTCAAAGGGTAAATTTGAGCATATCAAATTTTGGCGCCGTTGCCGGGGATTCATTGAATTTGCCATTAGATTAGGAATAGAATTTAGACTAAACATTTTATTTCTTGTTTACTCACATTTGTTTTTTCTCTTTTCTTGTGTTTCAGGTGTATGCATTCTCGCAATACCCGAAGCAACAAAAACGCTCAGCTTTTGAATCTTACGAATCAGGAGTTGAGAGAGTTAGAACGAACGAACCTTAAGGCAAAGAGATCAGCAGAGATGAATCGAAGAATTATCGTTCGACCTGATGCTGCTGGAATCTTACGAGACCAAGAAGGTCATGCCTACAACGAAAACGGCGACCGAATTGATGAACAGGGAAATGTCTTCCAAGAAGACGCTGCTGCGAACCCTGCTAGAGGGAGGACTCTTGCTGATTTTAACAGGCCTGATCTATTCTATGAGAACAGGTCTGCGATTCGTCCTCCTCCATTCCAAAGGAATGACTTTGAGCTGAAGCCAGTGTACTTCACTCTTGTGGGTCAGCACCCTTTCCATGGTCTTCCTCATGAGCACCCCATGGACCATACTGAGAAATTTGAAGACTTGGTGACAAGCATTAAGCTTAATGGAGTCTCAGAGGATTATCTGTTGTGCAAGCTCTTCCCATATTCTCTTGCTGGGGATGCAGCTTATTGGCTCAAGAATGAGAGTCCAGGTTCTCTAACCACCTGGTCTGATACCAAGAATGCCTTTCTCAACAATTTTTTTGATGATGCAAGGTCTGAGGATCTGAGAACAAAGATCTCTACATTTTCTCAAGGACCTACTGAAGCATTAAAGGCTTCTTGGCTGAGATTCAGAGCTTACCAACGAGATTGTCCACACCATGGCTTTAGTGAGGTTCAGTTGCTGGGTATCTTCTTCAGAGGGATAGATTGGAGATATCAAATGGCTTTGGATGCTGCAAGCCAAGGAAACTTCTATACTAGGAGCACAGAAGAAGCTAAGAAGCTTATTGAGAACTTGGTATCTAGCAATAGTACCAAGAATGCAGACTGTGATAGGAAGAGGTTGGCTGGAAACATTGATGGAGGTCAGATTGCTGAGGTGAAAACCAAATTAGATTCTGTCCACAATCTCCTTGTGGGTAAGAAGCATGTTCAGTTTGCTGCAGAAGTTGAAAACTTTGAATCAGAGGAAAAGGATGTGGATTACATCAATGAAGTTGGGTTTCAGGGACAAAGGTTTGGAAATCAGCAAGTTTATGGTTCTACTCACCAAAGACCTTCTCAGAACAACACTTTCACAAGAACTTATGGTTCTTCATCCTACCAAAAACCTCATGAGCAGAATAACAAGATGGAGTCAATGTTAGAACAGGTATTGGAAGGCCAGACAAAGATGACTGTGAGCTTTAATGGGAAGATGGATGCTTTGTATACTGATCTGAATGGGAAAATTGAGTCTCTGGGTGCTTATGTTAAGAAGCTGGATATTCAGGTTGCTCAAACTGCAGATTCCATCAAAAGGCAAGAAGGATTTCTTCCTGGAAAGACTGATATCAATCCAAGACATCATGTTAATGCCATCATGGTGAGGGAAGAAGAAAAATTTGTGGGTTCTGCAGTGTTTGATGCAGATTTTGGAGTCACAGACTTGGTGTCGATCGACACCACTGATGGGTGTCGGTCGACACCACTCCAAATTCTCGAAATTTCGAGCCGTGATGGACGTTTGTCGATCAACTCGATCGACACCAGAAGAAAATCGCGATTTCTCGGGTTCCGACGGAAAAAAATCGATGCATTTCAACAAAAATTTCGGGTGTCGATCGACACCAGATGGGGGTGTCGATCGACACCAGATGGGGGTGTCGATCGACACCAGATGGGGGTGTCGATCGACACCAGTCGTGTGTTTTTCAATTGCCGTCAGAAGAGCGTGCTGATCATCCCAAAACCCCATCACCCATTGAAGAGAGGGTCTACAAACCTAAGATACCTTACCCGAAGCCGAAACTGTCTAAACAAGAGGTGGAAGAGGCCAGATGCAGGGCAATAATGGACAAGGTGCTGATTGAGATACCATTGGTTGATGCTGTCAAGTTTTCACCTTCAATTAAAAGGTATGTTAAGAGGATGGTTGTGAATGGTATAAGTCATGAGGAAGCAGCTTTGCTCACAAAGGACATTAGTGCAATCCTTTTGAAAAAGACAGTATCAAGGAAAGAGAGGAAGGTGAGAGTGTCTGAACAGGTCAGTGCTATAATTCAAAGTAGGATTCCAAAGAAGTTACCTGATCCAGGGAGTTTTGTGCTAGACTGCTCCATCTCAATAGGAAGATTTCCTCACTCTCTCTGCGACCTTGGCTCAAGCATTAACCTAATGCCATATTCTGTTGCTGTGAGACTTGGGTTGACTGACTTCAAGCCTACAAGGATTCATCTTGTCCTTGCTGATCATTCCAAGAGGATTCCAGAAGGTGTTTTAGAGTATGTTCCACTTCAGATTGCAGGATGCACTATCCCCACAGACTTTGTGGTTTTGGAATATGGTGAAGAACCTCAGGATCCTCTTCTTCTGGGAAGATCATTCTTAGCTACAGCAGGTGCTATTATTGATGTCAGAGAAGGGCAGATAGAGCTTGATTTGGGAGATAAGGTCATGAACTTTGACATGGAGAAGCTGAGGAGAAAACCTACCATTGATGGTCAAACCTTTTCTGTAGAGGTTGCCATGGATGAGGAGCCAGATGACATTACTGCTGGGTATGTCAAGGAGCTGGAGGCTACTGAGCAAGTGAACAAGCTGATTGTTCAAGAGGAATTGGTTGAGATTTCTAAGCAAGCTGCTGGGCTTGAAGATTGGAGTGGAGATCATCTTTTTAGGGCAAGGGTCGAAGATAAGGGTCCACTTAAAGACAAGTTGATGGAGGATGATGTTTTTGTGATGGAGACACGGATTGCAGAGTTGAATTGCAGAAAAAGTGCAGAGTCCCGAGTTTCAGGTTCAGTGTCGATCGACACCACGGTTGGTGTCGATCGACACCCTCCACAGGCCAAGCCAGTGACACCTAAAACTCAGAGTTTTCAGAAGTTTTCTAGTCCAAAAGACCCATCAACTATTGTTAAACAGAAACCTCTACATCTCGCACCTCACTCACCTCCAATAGAGCAAAGGTATGCACTTCCTGTTCCAAATTCTAAACCTCCTGATATCATCATTAAGAATTTTCAAAGTGCAAAAGCTGTCTCACAGTTAAACAAGCCACGAGATTATCGTAGAGCGCTTGTTTCTTCTTTTGATGATTCTGCAGGAAAAAGGAGTGTACCACCCAGAACTAAGTCTCACCTTACTGCTGTTCCTTCATTCCTTGGTCGATCTCATTCACAAACTGCCTATACACCACCTTGGATGATGAGATGCTCTTCTCAGAGGCATTCGCTCCCACTCTCTGATCCACCAGATGCTTAATCCCCAACATAGTGAAGCTAATGACTGAAAATAAGCGCTGAGTGGGAGGCAACCCACTATTAGATAGGAGTTTTCTTTGGATTTCGTTTGATTTTTTGCTAATTTTTAGTTTTGTTTTTCTTGTTTAAAAAAAAAAAAAAAAAAGGGATCGTGACCAGACCAGTGTCGATCGACACTACTCGTTGGTGTCGGTCGACACCAATCGCGACTGCAGGTAAGCGTCTCCGATCCTAACCTTTTCTATTCTAATTATTTTCTTTTGACCAAACTCATGCCTGTTAACACTGGGGATAGTGTTATTCAAGTCTGGGGGAGGTGGTTACTAACTTTGGTTTTCTTTTTCTTTTGAGAGTCTTTTGTGTCAAAAATTTTGTTTTTTTTTATTGAGTCAAAAGCTTGTGGGGAACAATGAACTTTACTTGGAATAAACTGTCTTAGCTACCTCTTTAGTGACCATTCTTACAGCCATTGACAGCAGTTTCTACCAACAGGAAACTCCAAAGGTAAATTGATCTTCCATTATCCCCTCACTATTTGAGTGTCTAGATGATCCGGAGCTGTCCTAGATATAATGAACTTAATTTTTTTCATCCTGGGGCTTGGTATACTTAGAATCGGATTCCTTGCTTATGTCTGATAAGATTAGTCTGTGATTATGGTTTCCCTCTCTCTTCCCTTCATAGTCTCTAAAAAAAAAGAATGAAAAGAGTCATACTTTGAATAGATTAAATCTGAGAAGTTGAATCATTCGATACTTCTAGAAAAAAAAAAAAGAAAGAGAACAATCAGTCGATAAATAAAATAAAATGATACCCTAGTAGGGAAAAATCGACTGATTGGAAGCGAGAAAAGAGGGAGAAAGGAAACTAGAAGCAGATTGTTCAATAAATCAGTACTTAGGTAAGTAAGAGTTCATGTGTCCTTAGATCATATTCCCTCGATGAGACTGCACTTTTAACTTGAATAAGGTCAGCAATGGGGATTCTAGATTACTTTTTTGGGTTGTGGTTTGGAATCTGGATGATTAGTAAGTCTGCGGAAAATTACTAGAGGTTTTAACTTAAGTTGGTACTGTTTGATGTGGCTTTACTCTGGTGTTGGTTGATTCAGTGCTCTAAAAGGTTAAGTGAGTTCCTATGTTTTCAAACCTCTTTCACAGGTTCAGTTTTCTGTTTTGCTTGAGGGCAAGCAAAAGCTAAGTCTGGGGGAGTTGATATATCATGGTTTTTAGTGTTTTTAGCCATGATATAAGTTGTATATAGAGAGTCTTTTTAGTGTTTTTGGAGTCTTTTAGAGTCATTTGCAGGTTTAGGTACGTTTGGAGCTTATTTGGAGATTATGGATCATTCTGGAATTAAGTAGGAAGTTGTGCTGAAGATTTCAACTCGGAGGCAAAATTTAGAGATGGTGTCGATCGACACCACACCTGTTGTCGGTCGAACCAATTCCTGACGGCAATTTCGAGACGCGTTTTCCAGGCTTTGCAGAGTTGCAAACAGATCCCTGAAGCTCCTAATATTTACAATTAAGTGCCAAACGTGTTTTCCATATTCTTAGACTATTTTTATGGGTTTTTAAGGTCATTGTTTAGACCTATCTATTATTCTAAGCGAGAGCTTTGGAGAGAAGAATTCAGACTCCTTCAGAGAAGATTCAGAACTCCTTTAACCTCTATTCTTATTTCTTTTATGCAATCTTATTCAAACATGTTTATTGTTTCAATCTCCATGTCTGAGTAGTTTGCTAGTTAGGTTTATGGTTTCTCATTAGGGATTTCATGGATTGTTAAGTTGATTGGTTAGTTAGGGATTCTGGAACACTAGTTCTTCATCTAGGTTGTGATTAATGCTTGATCTGAACTGACGAGTTAGATTATTGATCATAGGTTGATTCTCGCAACGAGAGTTGGTTAATTAGCTAGAAAGAACCTTAGATGAGCAAAATAATTATTCGCAAAGAGATTTGGTTTAGGTATTTTGTGAACTTATCGAACTTGAATTTAATGCATGTCTGAGCTTTTGAATTTGCAAAGAGATTTGGAATTCTAGGATCTAGACATAGAAATCTCTGCAACGAGAGTTGATTGATTTGAATTTTGTGTTTCGAGTTCTAGAACATAGCAGAATCCCGATTTACTGATTAATTTGCATTCCTGATTTCCTGAGAATACCCTGAGCCTGACGCTTTTCCCATCTGATCTTAAAACCGATTTTCTTGTTGTCTTTTAATTACATTCATTCTCGTTTAGCTTAATTCGAACACTACAATCTATTGTGCGAATCTTGAGTCTCTATGGAAATCGATCCCTAAGTACTGCAACTGATCTCTTAATTTGAGAGAGTAGTTCAAAGGGTAAATTTGAGCATATCAAAGTTCTCCAGCTCCATTAAACAGATAAACAGGTATCTACATATATTTCAATTTTATTATGTTGAGAATTTGAACAAAGAAACAATCTTAGTGTAGGTTGAGAATTAGGGAAACCAAATGTAACATAGGCTTCGACATAGGTTCAATCATTTCAAAATAGTTCGAAACCCAAATTATGTTACACTGATACAAATCATTTAATTTCTTCAACATAAACAGTGTTGACGTACGTCTCATAATTAAGAGCGCACATATATATGTTTAGAAGATAATATGCGCCCACACCATATTGTTTAGAATACAATATGTTTACATAGTTTTATATATACATTTTAAAGTAAATGAACTATAAATAATTGAGATACAAACTATACAAATAGACAAATCTCGTGACACTTAGTTGTATTGTAGTTGAATATTTTCTTGTGGACGTTGGAGACGGAGGAAAAAGTTGGGCGGGCTCTCCGGAATTTTATCCTTTAGTCTTAATGCTTCTAACGAGCTGTATCCACCCACATCCATCCTATTTTCTTTTATTTTTAAGCAAAATATTTAATGTCGGCCAAAATTGATCCAACTTCTTAAGAAAAATGAGCATCTATCATATTTATACCAATACATGTATGAATTTCAAAAAAAAAAATAGAATAAAAACAAAAAATTAACGGACAAAACTACTTTATAAGCACGAAGAATAAGGTCGCTTTCTTGGTTTATTTTTACATGCACTATGTATTGGTATAAATATGATTCATTGTTTTTATTCTAATTATTCCTTCTTGTGATTTATGGTATACAAATTTCTATCGTTTTGGGGATAATGATATGTCTATATGCATCATCTCATCGCTTGTATCCTGTGTGACATATATGTGCGTGTGTGTGTCATACAGCCTTTTTATAGTTTATATGTAATTTATAGGAAGAATAAGTATCTAAAAAATACCATAGCATGTTTGTGTGTGTGTGAAGCATCGTAATTGATACATGAAAAAATAATATAAATCAAAACTAGTACATACATACAAACCTACAAAATATATAGTTGGATTCACCGTTTATCCGATTAAAGTTTTACGTTTTTTTTTAATTCAAATTAGAGTACTTCTGAAAATGGTAGTATTTTGTTCCTGGCTTATAAACAACAACAAAAGTACGATGATAGTGGCAACTAATTATTTTAAGAAAAATGGTAGTTTGATTTTCTCTATCTCATGAATATAATCCACTAATCGTTAGTTTGCACGAGTAAAACGTTATGCATTACTTCTCGAGTATATAGTTGTCAACTGAGAAATGTATAATTAGTCTATATGAACTGAAAAAATACTAGTTATTCTATCATTGAGATAATCGAAATAATCATATGATTTTATCTATTAAAAACAAAACTCGAAAGGTCGAAGCCATTATCCGGAAAGGTTGTTTAGTTTGATTGTAAGTAAAATAAAGAGAGACAAAATTAACAAATTTCTTAAAGCATTTGGTCTTTTATTTCGTCTCTATCTGTCACATGTATCTCTCACGGGTCGGGTTTAGCATCTCTTTTTACAAAAAAATGAAAATTGTGATGGCTTGTGGCTCAATGTACTGCCACTTGGAAATTTCAGTTCCACGCGCCGCACGCTCTCTGTTAGTGGTTCTTTTCCGTATGTTAGTGTCACCAGACCGCGACACGTGTTGACTCCGAATCTGTATGCCGCGAACTGCGAGAGATTCGTCCTAAAATCGAACTTTTTGTGTGTACATTTATTTCTCTACAACAGCACGTAAATATGTTATTTATTTATTTTAACTGCGACCATTAATTTGGTACGTCTTATCTTATATATGGTTATGGCATTTGGCTATGGAAAGATCGTGATATAATCTTGTGTTTTTACTGATAAGTTTTGTGTGGATGGTAAGTTAACAACGACTAACATTATCCTTTATTTTAGTTCTTTACTTGTAAGTTATGGTAATTAGTAAACCTTTGACAAAAAAACTTATAGTATAAGTAAACAACGACTAACATTATATACATATATATATATATATATATATCCTTTATTTTAGTATTTCACGTTAAATTTTTGTAGAAGTCTCTGATATATATATTTTTAATTTTAGTAATACATTATGTGGTTAAGCTAACTGGTTAATTAGAACTTAGAAGATAATGTTCATCTCTAGATCGATGTATAACGTGATCGTTATACTTATATGGTTTTTTTTGCCAAACCGGTAAGATAGTTTTTGAGTGAATCTTTTTTGGGTAAGAAGTTTTACCACATATAAAATATCCGGGCCAAAGTCCAAATGACTAGGTGATCCCCGAGTAGATATTGCAGATAACATAATAGAATCTAAAACTATATCAAGTTTACGCCATGAAAATGAGTCGAGTCGTCGAGACGTTTTACCATTATATAGCTCTATAATTGTAATTAGTGGGTTATAAGATGATGTTTTGTGTGATTAAATATGCGCTTGAGTATAATGCACGTCAAGAATAATGGTTTACATATGCTAGATGTTGTAACATTGGCAGGCTGGCAACAAGCAATTATAACGGAGGTGGCAATATTAAACAATCTAACGAGGTAAATAATTGAATTGTGACGATCGATTGGGTTTTCATTGTGCTTGAGCTACGTACCAATTGTTGTGGACTAAAATAGATTATGATTGCATATATATACTATTATAAAGAATGATTTTCATGCTTACTAGATGCATGATAACTCGAACGTCATCGACGTGAAATAGTTACGAGAAACGATCACAAAAGAGAGAGAGAGATATTAAATCAAATTGATAAATGGATGAATCGCCACGTGCCCAAAGATGCGTGCGTCTGTAGCAAAAAAACTCACGGGTTTGTGTATGTTGCCCACAGATGCGTCACGGGTTGGTGGTCTTTTAGGTTAATGATCTATTCATAACGTTGAGATTTGATTTGATGCCTATTAATGAAATCAAATTATTATTTTGTTGTGATTTGGACGGCTTCACGACAATGTTCACTTTCAGGAAGACAATGGGTGAAACACAAAGGCTCTTGTCTGCTTCGTGGACACTAATTTTTAAAAATCAAAATGTTGTAATATTTTATTTTTCCTTCTAATTATATAGTATATAATTACTTTCTGTTTGATCTGAATGTCCTGCTGCAATTAGATTCCATTTCTAAGGTTTGACCTATAAATTCATAATCGGCCGTACGTGCACCTATACAGAATTTTCATGAATCTATAATTCTATGTCAGCAATCATATATGTACATCTGTCCTGTGTGATGTATGCATATATGCGCACTTGGATATATATACAACTGGGGGTTCATATTGTGCTTTTCTGAAGCCAATTCGGATCCATTGCTAATCAATAGAGCTTTAGGTAATGGGCTATTATTGCCCAATCTGTTATTACTTTTGGGCTTCTTAAGTGTCCATCTAAGATCTTTTCTATCTTGGCTGTATAAAATGTCTCTTGTGCCATTTAGGAAGATTGTGTATGTTTCAATTTTTCTTTTTTTCCTAGAATTCCATATAAGACCATGTCATTTGAGATTTTATATTTTAACTAAAATATTTCACCAAAACACTTTGAAATCCCAACAACTTTCTTAAAATCCATTACTTCAAATATTTCCAATAACCCTTGACTTTAAAGTAGATTTTAAAATTACAAGTTCAATAACGCTGGATTTTAAAATAAGTTTCAACATTATGTTCAACTAACACTGAATTTGTAATTTTAATTCAAATCACTCCAAATCTCTTCAAATCATAGATACAATACACCCTCCATTTGTGTGTTTAAGATTTGTTTTTCATTCAGTTTTTAAATATTCGTTAGCGAGACCGACTCAAACTTTTCATAGATTCTAGCTCAAAATCTTCTTTCTCACTTTGATTTTTTTAACTCTTTTTTTTTACTTATCATCTTATTTACAATCATGTTTTTCATTTTGTTTTTTTTCATACACTAAATAATACAAGAAACAAATATGGAGTTAACAATACTGAAAAGGATATATCGTGAAAAATAAACCATTTTTATAAGTCGTGAATTGAGATTCGATGCTAAACTATATCACCATACAATCTCTCTTCAAATAATAATCCAGATTCATTGATATCTCAACCACTATTTAAAAGATCAAATCATAATAAGTGTTCTACAAATGTTTTTATGGTATTTAAGACAAAGAAAACATTTGGCTTTGTTGATGGTCTGATTCCGACAAAAATTCTGATGATTGAAAGATTGGTGGACCAACAATTCTTTGCTCTTGTCTTGGGTTAAATTGACTATTTCCCGATTCAGTTTTCTCCAATCTCTAACATCTTGAGATTTCAAGTAGGAGCATATCCGTTGAAGGTACTCCATTAAGAATCACAATAGATTCAGCGTATCAAGGCTGAACTCGCAACTTGCATATAACATGGGTTGTCCATTCAAGCTTATTACATGAAATTGATGCAACTTTGAACTGCTTTCACAAAGTATCAGATCTCTAAAATTTGTGCAAACCGTGAACAAAAACGTGAAGATCATCACCTTCACATCACTTAGCATAGTTAAACCAAACCTTCTTTCACACAATCTTTAACTAATCACTTGACGTTTCTTATAGTGTGATTCAAAACATACTTCTATTTTCTTGGATAAAAAAGTTAAAATGATGGTTCACACAGTTCATACTAATTCCAACTTCATGCATATTCGAGTGGTCCATTTCTTTTTCGAGTAGAAATGATGAAATTAATGTGCTTCAGTTCTGGTTGAAAAAGGCATCTTACAGCTAGTTGCTTCCATACTCTTAACTCCATCTTGATGAGTTCTCCTCTTGGGTGGAGATTTGATTATTCCATGTGCTTCTTCTCTTAGAATAGCTTTACAAATGCCACTTCTTGTTCATTTTTGTTTACAAGGTGCTATTGATCTAGGAAGTAAAGGACGAGCAAGAGATGAACCAGTAGGTTGAATGGCTTGAAGACTGGTTGTAGGAGCAACACAGACCTGCATCAGAAGAACTGGCCAGCCAATATCAAAACACATAAACAGAAGTGTGAATTAAAATAATTTTCTGAAAAAAATCTCACAGGAGGTGTAGGGGCTATAGATCTAGGAAGTAAAGTACGAGCAAGAGATGAACCAGTAGGTTGAATGGCTTGAAGACTGGTTGTAGGAGCAACACAGACCTGGCATCAGAAGAACTGGTCAGCCAATATCAAAACACATAAACAGAAGTGTAAAGTCTTCTGAAAAATTCTTACCGTGTGGCTGCTGAAAGGGATTACTTGAACATTATGGTTCATTGAAATGCAAGTGTTCAGCTGATTACGAAAGCATGAATCACATAAGCTCAAAGCTTCTGTGTCACACCTGATCGAAGCTGGATTGAGTATGCAGCGTTGACAGAGAGGAGACTGCAAATGGTTATTCCCAATTGGGTCTGTAAAGCGTTAATTGAACCCAAAACAGGTTCTAATTTGAATATATAATTTGAGAAGATTTTATTTTTAATGAGTTTTTAGATAATTTTGGGTGAATTATGAAAGTTGATGTGATTTTAATTAAAAAATTTAGAATTACATGTATGACCATGTAATTTGAGATTTTATATTTTTAACTAAAATATTTCACCAAAACACTTTGAAATCCCAACAACTTTCTTAAAATCCATTATTTCAAATATTTCCAATAACCCTTGACTTCAAAGTAGATTTTAAAATTACAAGTTCAATAACGCTGGATTTTAAAATAAGTTTTAATACAGGAAACAAATATGGAGTTAACAATATTGAAAAAGGATATATCGTGAAAAATAAACCATTTTTATAAGTCGTGAATTGAGATTCAATGCTAAACTATATCACCATACAATCTCTCTTCAAACGATAATCCGGATTCATTGATATCTCAACCACTATTTAAAAGATCAAATCATAATAATTCTAAAAATGTTTTTATGGTACTTAAGACAAATAAAACGTTTGGCTTTGTTGATGGTTCGATTCTGACGATTTGAAAGATTGGTGGACCAACAATGCTTTGCTCTTGTCTTGGGTTAAACTGACTATTTCCCGATTAAGTTTGCTCCAATCTCTAACATCCTGAGATTTCAAGTAAGTGCATATCCGTTGAAGGTACTCCATTAAGAATGGTAAAAGATTCAGCGTATCAAGGCTGAACTCGCAACTTGCATATAACATGGGTTGTCCATTCAAGCTTATTACATGAAATTGATGCAACTTTGAACTGCTTTGGTAAAGTATCAGATCTCTAAAATTTGTGCAAACCGTGAACAAAAACGTGAAGATCATCACCTTCATAAATTTCTCAAAGGGATCGATGCGTCGCTTAGCATAGTTAAATCAAACCTTCTTTCACACAATCCTTAACTAATCACTTGATGTTTCTTATAGTGTGATTCAAAACATACTTCTCTTTTCTTGGATTAAAAAGTTAAAATGATGGTTCACACAGTTCGTACTAATTCCAACTTCGTCCTCCTTGCATATTCGAGTGGTCCATTTCTTTATCGAGTAGAAATGATGAAATTAATGTGCTCCAGTTCTGATCTTACAGCTAGTTGCTTCCATACCCTTAACTCCATCTCGATGAGTTCTCTTCTTGTGGTGGAAATTTGATTTTTTCCTATGCTTCTTCTCTTAGAATAGGTTTACAAATATCACTTCTTGTTTATTTGAGTTTACATAGGTGATGTGGCGAAGACTTCCATTATTTTTCCTTGCGGTCTTTTTCTTTTCTTTTTCAACTACTCTATCAATGGAATTTACAGATTGTAGTCTTTGTTATTTAGATTGGTAAAGTTATTTCTAGCTTCATAATCCTGAGTTCCTGCTTTTTATTGATTGGATGAGTTTATTGACTTGATTTATTCTCACAGCACCCTCAAGTAGATTAATGTATCTAGTGTATTGAATTCTTCCTTTCTATAATATTTCTGTGATCATCTTTATGGTTGGTATATGAGCTACTGGATTAATGTTTCAAGGGATCTGACTGCGCTCAGCTGAATATTTGTTTGCTGATAAATTTTTTGGGACATATAGAGTGCTTGAATTCAACCGTTAAATATTGTTAACATAGATCTTATATCACTGATTTGATTAACTTAATTTCTGTAGAATACCTATTTTGCTGACAACAATAACATAAAACAATAAGGTTTATATACGGTATTAATCTTTGTCCGAACAAACTAAGCTATTAGACATTTTCGATTGATAAACTTTGAGGTGTATTCAATAAAAAACGTGTGTGATCCAAAATCTGGATGATTCTCTTCTAGAAAAAGAAGTTTCTAAGAATTGCGAGATTTGAAAAAATAACGGGGTCAAAAAATAATTTAGCAATTTTCGTTTGAATTTTATATTAAATTAAACGGATAAAAAAGTGTATTGACCGGAAATAAAAAAGTGTATTGACCGGAGTACTAAAATACAAAATGCAAATTGGTAAGGACCGGCACGTATATTACCTGAAATCCATCTCTGAGTCTCGTTGTTTCTCTCTCTCCCAAAACGGAACCGTCTCTCTCTCTCTCTCTGTCTCTCTGCCTCTTGACTCTCTTTGCTTCTCTCGGTAGATCGATCGCTGGGTTTCGACGAAGGCTCGTTTGATTTAGGGTTTGAGATCGTGCTCCCCTCTCTTTAATGTTGAATCGGTTCGTTTCTCGGATCTCGATGATCCTCGATTTTCTAAACCAAACGTGAAGCCGACCTTACCATTTTTCGCTCCCCAGCTAATTTCTACTCCCGTTCGTCGCCGCCATGTTCGAAGCTCATGTAAGCCCTATCTCTTTCTTGTTTCTGTTAATTTTTGGGGATTGCGACGTGTTGTTCTTACCCGCTATTTCTTCTTCAGTTTTTGAGGTTATTTTGGGTATATTTGGATGTTGCATATCGGAATGTCCCGGAATTATCTATGGAAAATCGAAAACGAAATGGCTCCTTACTTAGCATCTGAGAGAGCAGCAATTGTAGCTGCTGCTAGAGAACTAATTAGTTGATAGTGCATTAAAGTTGGAATAGAAATGAGGAACAATGCGCCTTGGCTCGTTTTTTAAGAGTCTCTAGTTTAATGACTTGGACGGTTCATTTGGATAAGCAAAGATTGTGTTTCCGATATTTTAGTTTCCTAAAATTGAATTCCCTTTTTGTAAGTATAGTGATATGTTCTGCAGGACATTTTTGTTCTGTATATATATATTTTCATTAGTTTCATGTCTACCTTAATTGATGGAATGGAGTATCTATTAATTACAACTCGGTATTCAGGTACTTCATCTGCTTCGGAGGTATTTAGGTGAGTATGTGCATGGACTCTCGACAGAGGCTCTGAGGATTAGTGTCTGGAAAGGTTGGCAATTTTTACCTTTTTTTTCTTATAATTTTATATGTAGGGAGTATTGACAATTCTTCTGTGCAAATACTGCTCATGATTTAATTATCTCCATTGTGATTAGTCTGTTTACTGTTACTTGTTACTGGTGAAAATGACATGTAGAGAAGTAATCCCTTGGCTTTCTAGTCGGTTGTAGTTTAACTTGATTTTTTCCCCTTCTTGATGTTGGGGTTCTCTTGTTTTCCAGGGGATGTTGTTCTTAAAGATTTGAAGTTAAAGGCGGAGGCTCTGAATTCACTGAAACTTCCAGTCGCTGTCAAATCCGGTTTTGTCGGAACTATCACTTTGAAGGTTGCTATCATTTTAAGCTCTTGGTATTGTTTTGATGATTTTCGTACGGACCACTGTTACCATTCTATACTCTGGGCTGATAGAGCATATTTCCTTCACGAAAGTTTGCTTACTTGAGTTTAGATTAGGAGTCCTAGCCGGAGTTACTTGCAGCATATTTCTTCATATACGAATTCCTGTATACGCTTACTAAAAGTCCTCTGAGGATTTAGGGAGAGGAACGACCACTTATTGATGACATATAAATGCTTACATGACCAGAAATGTTTGCATGTGTTATTCTCTCATGTAACGATGTACGATAGCAGTGTCGGAAATAAATATGGTTAGTTTCTGAAGAACATTTTGTTGGTAATAGTGAAGAGAGTGGAAAGTTTCAGCTGGATGTATTCTGGGTTACATTTGCTGTTAATCAAGGATTTAGCGCTCTTTGAATAATGCGTGGACTTTAAAAAAAAGAGAGGTATCTATGCGTGTGATTCTGTTTGTTGCATATATTGAAGCTTTTGATACGAAGTCAGATGTCACCAAGATTACAAGTTAGGGTGATACCCTCCCTGGTTTCTGAACTTATGACCTGTATTTATAGAAGCAAATGCTAGTTTTGTTAGCAAACTCCTGTAATTATGGCTAGGTGCATATCTTGAACTTGAAAATGACTCGTGCAAACCTTTGTGTCAGGTCCCTTGGAAAAGTTTAGGAAAAGAGCCAGTTATTGTTCTCATCGACCGTGTATTTGTTCTTGCTTATCCTGCCCCTGATGGCCGAACAGTTAAGGTATTCTGTTGGATTTTTCAATTGGGTTTGCGTTGTCTCGCCTTTAAGATTTTCAGTTTGGTTGGGGCCGAATTTGCTTACGCTAATTACATTCTAGGAGGAAGACAGGGAAAAGCTTCTAGAAACCAAGCTTCAGCAGATCGAGGTACTAAATTTTTCTGAATAAAATCGTTACATGAGATTTGGGTTTTCCTCTTTTCATCTAAAAGATAAAATTTGATGTTATTCTTGATTTATCATTCTCGTGTTTTGTATAAACAGGAAGCAGAATCAGCAACTCTTGACGCAAGAGCAAAATCTAAGCTGGGAAGTGTATGCCTCTAAACTTGATAACTTATTTTGTAATATTTATCTTTCTAATTTTCTTTTTCCGCGGTATCTGTTTGAGTGACGCTGGAACTTTCCTGATCAGATTAGAAGATTCCTTATGATCTTTTACGAAGGATATATGCACTCCTTGCTACTTACTAGATAAAAAGTTTCTCATATGCTACTCATGTTATAAGTTATAACTTGTATCCCTTTTATGGTTGGTTCTTTGCAGCCTCCAGCAGGAAATTCGTGGCTAGGTTCTCTTATTGCTACAATTATTGGTAACCTGAAAGTATCCATCAGCAATGTACATATTAGATACGAGGATTCTACCAGGTTTGTGGCTGTTTGCCTTGTTGTTTATTTTCCCTGTTCTGCTTTTGTGGCTCTATCTAGCTTTTGTGTTCATTATTAATGTCTTTGTTGTTGGTGTCTATCTGAGACGACTCAGAAGTACTGCTTAGCTTTTTTTCTTAACTCAACTATATTTGCTCTAGTAATCCAGAGCACCCCTTTGCTTCGGGCATCACCTTGGCCAAGCTCGCAGCTGTTACAATGGATGAGGAAGGAAATGAGACATTTGACACAAGTGGTGCTTTGGATAAACTGCGTAAGGTGAGCTTTGTTTTCTTTCCTTTCTATTCTCAATTGGGCGAGGCAGTTGAAAGTTGGCAAAAAGCATTGTGTTTCAAAGTAGTGTATGTTTGGACTATAAATATCTATGGTTTCGTAGGGACGATTGAGTTCTCTTGTTGTTCATACCTGGAATACAGATCTAGTGGTCCCATGTCTTAAGAACTCTTCTAGCTTCTTAGATCTCCCATTTTGTGGTATCTTCATCTACTAAGTTCAAGGGCTCTTTTCCAAGAGGCTTAAAATACGATTGAACATTGAGTAGACTTTTAATAGGAAATGTCGATTGTTTTCACATGGGAGAATGAGGTAGCAGTTTAAATTGATTCAGAGTTAAAAAGTATTTTTAATTGTTTTCTTTTGACTCTCTTCTTAGTTATTTTCTCTAACGTTTGTGTTCGTTTCGAGGGCTAGTTAGTTTGTTTTTCGTTACAAGGTCTGTTGGTTGGAAACTAAACTGTGTTGAATGACAATTATGCTACTTATTGACTTGAACAAAAAAATTTAAGCTAACGCATGGTCTCTGTAACAGTCATTGCAGCTTGAAAGGCTTGCTCTGTATCATGATTCTAATAGCTCTCCCTGGGAAATAGAGAAGCAATGGGACGATATTAGTCCCGAGGAGTGGGTTGAGGTTTGTTCTAATCTACCTTTTTCTTGGTTATTAGTTTGTGTTTTTCGTCAACTTATTAGTCAACTGAAATGTTCCTTCAGGTTTTATGTATTTAACTACCGACTGTCTTCCTTCAGATGTTCGAAGATGGCATAAAGGAGCAAACCGAGCATAATATAAAGTCAAAATGGGCCTTGAATCGTCGATATCTATTGTCTCCTATCAATGGATCTCTCAAGTATCACCGGTTAGGAAATCAGGAGAGAGATAATCAGGAGATTCCATTTGAAAGAGCGTCAGTAAACCTCAATGATGTTAACGTGACAATCACAGAGGTACCATTTTCTGTGCTTGGTATAGTTGGTTCTAATTTTTCTCTGGGGTTAGCTGTAAATTTGTCCCTCGAGTTTTGATTTCTTCCGTCTCTCTTCCTACTTCTGAGACCATTAGAGTTTGGTACTGCGTTTGCTTAGTGATTTCTTAATTCTTGAGGTGCTGGACTTAAGTCACTTGTATTTTTTCTTCCACGTTTCTCTTACCAGGAGCAATATCACGATTGCATAAAGCTAGTCGAAGTTGTTTCAAGATACAAAACATATATAGAGATTTCACATTTAAGGCCCATGGTTCCTGTTTCAGAGGCTCCGCGTTTGTGGTGGCGCTTTGCTGCTCAGGCTAGTTTGCAACAAAAGAGACTATGGTACGTATTTGTTGCATTTTACTCTCCCATGTAGGATTGCACTGACAAACTAGGAAAAGAAACAGCAATTATCTGGCAAAGCTATTTTGTATTTAGTCTTGCATAGTTTGATCATCTGCTGGTAAAGTATGACTGCACTCTATCTGTTGAATGATGGTGTATTTTTATCTGATTTTCCATATATTGACCCCATTTCAGCTATCGATTTTCCTGGGATAGGATTCACCATCTTTGCCAGTTACGTCGGCGGTATATTCAGCTGTATGCCAACTTTCTGCAGCAGTCATCAAATGCTAATAACCCAGAGATGAGAGAAATAGAAAAGGACCTTGATTCCAAAGTGATTCTTTTGTGGAGGTAATAATCATATCTCCACTTTGAGTGGAAAACATGTGGTCAAATTCCACCTTCTGATGTATACCATTGGTCTCCCATCTCGCTGACACTTGATCTCTGGATCGATTTGGGAATTGACATGACCATGGTTAAGTTCCAAATATACTGAAAGTTCACAGAATTATTCGATATCATGCTTGATTACGTCTAGTCTTATCATACTGCTTTCAACCGCTGCTATTCTTCCTTTTTATCTTCATCGGAATTCTCAAAGGCACTGTGCTGTCTATGTGCTTCTACTCCTTCCGACTTATCTGATCATGTTTTGTTATGTTGTATCGGCATAATAGGTTGCTTGCGCATGCAAAGGTAGAATCTGTAAAGTCAAAAGAAGCAGCCGAGCAAAGAAAGCTGAAAAAGGGTGGTTGGTTTTCATTTAAATGGTTAGTGGGGTCTGTTGCTTCCTTCTCAATATAGTTGTCTTTCTTTTTGGTTTTTCAAATTTTGTCTCCTTATCGTAGCCATGAATGCAACATCACAGCCAAATTCCCTTTTTTAATTAACTTTTGTGGTTACTATCTCCATGAAGGCGGACAGAAGCTGAAGATGATCCTGAGATCGATAGTGTGGCTGACGGATCGAAATCGAGGGAGGAAGGATTGACTAAAGAAGAATGGAAGGCCATAAACAAGTTACTGAGTCATCAGCCAGACGAAGAGATGAATCTGTATTCAGGAAAAGACATGCAGAAGATGACTCACTTTCTTGTAACGGTATCAATTGGTCAAGGTGCAGCTAGGATTGTTGATATAAACCAGACTGAGGTGCTGTGTGGTAGGTTTGAGCAGCTGGATGTGACGACTAAGTTCAGATATCGGAGTACTCAGTGTGATGTATCACTGAGGTTCTATGGCTTATCTGCACCAGAAGGTTCTCTTGCACAGGTTTGTTTTCAATTTTTACCTTATGACCAGGTTCACCAATCCCTGGGATAAGATTTTATATTCCTGCCTATAAAATGAAGATTTTGACCTTTCCCTGCCCCCTCTCTGTCTTTGCAGAGTGTATCCAGTGAGAGAAAGACAAATGCCTTGATGGCTAGTTTTGTGAATTCACCAATTGGAGAGAACATTGATTGGAGGCTATCAGCCACAATATCCCCTTGTCATGCTACGGTAATCTCTTCATATGTGTATGCTCTTAAAACATGGGTATTTAGGATCTGCCTAATAGTCGCATAACTGTAATATACTTCTAGAGTGCAGCGTCTGTCTAATATCTAGCTGGAATGAAGTGTTTGGTTTCCTGAAGATTGGGGATAGTCAATTTTCAGGACCTTATAGAAAGTTTTTGGAACTTAAAGCTCCTAAGCTGTGTGCTTCCCTTTTAGAAATTATGGAGGGAATAGGTTATATATTGTTATAATTTGAAACTTAAAAGTACGTGTAACGCTCATGGGCATATGTTTTTCTAAGTTGAGTTGAGTTGTTGTATATACTTACAGACAAAATAATTTCTATCTGGTATCAAGAGAGATATGCTTCAAACATTTAACACCAGCGATAAAAGCTTCAGTGTACTAATCCAGCTACTACCAAGGGAGCACTAACGATCTCCATTCAGAATAGATAATGACTTGTGGCGGATTAGATGATGCTTGGGGATAGCAGTTTATTTTAATTTTGCGTATTTGCAGATCTGGACTGAAAGTTATGATCGTGTATTGGAGTTTGTGAAGCGAAGTAACGCAGTTAGCCCTACTGTTGCACTGGAAACTGCTGCTGCGCTTCAGGTACTGGTGTAATGTTCAGTAGCAATTTTAACACATTGATTTTATTGCATATACGTCGTGGTGACAATAAGACATGTAATTTAAATCATTGATGCATGCACCCGTACGCAAATCCGTCATAAATTGTTTATTTTCCTGCTGACTTTTAGGATGTAGCAATTGTTTTTATTTTCGCCGTTCTTTATTACAGATGAAACTAGAGGAAGTGACTCGACGGGCTCAAGAACAACTTCAAATAGTGTTGGAGGAGCAAAGCAGGTTAGAACAATTTAACTTGGATTTTATATCCCTCTTTATCATTGTCCCTAAGATCAGTGTTGGACCATTTCGTAGTGACTAAAGCGAGATGTTGGTTGCATGGATCAAAAGCTCTTTTTCTTGTAGTCTGTTGGAAATTAGATCTAAATGTTATATCAGTTCGTACAAGTAGCAAACTTTTCACCGGATTTCCTTGATGCTTTGCCTTTGGTTTCTCAGATTTGCTCTTGACATTGATCTTGATGCTCCAAAAGTGAGAATTCCTTTGAGGGCCTCAGGATCGTCCAAGTGCAGTAGCCATTTCCTTTTGGATTTTGGTAATTTTACGCTAACCACCATGGTAAGTTTCCAGACTTTGTCTTCCACTGTAACAGTGTTTCTGTTCTGTTTTCTTATATTTATTGTACAAGTGCAGGATACTCGGCCTGAGGAGCAAAGACAAAACTTATATTCTCGGTTCTGCATTTCGGGAAGAGATATTGCCGCTTTCTTTACGGACTGTGGATCTGACAACCGAGGTTGCAGTTTACTCATTGAAGATTTCACTAATCAGCCAATGCTGTCTCCCATTATAGAGAAAGCGGACAGCGTTTATTCCCTTATTGATAGGTGTGGAATGGCAGTTATTGTTGATCAGGTATCACCTTGTGTGACATTTTATATTCATGAGTCAATTGCTCAAAATGAGGCATTTCTACTTGACACATCTGTGTTTTGTTGAAGATCAAAGTACCTCACCCAAGTTACCCATCCACAAGAATTTCCATCCAAGTGCCAAATATTGGTGTTCATTTCTCGCCTACAAGATATATGAGGATCATGCAACTATCCGACATCTTGTATGGTGCTATGAAAACCTACAGTCAAGCTCCTGTTGATGACATCCCAGATGGAATCCAACCTTGGAGTCCTGCAGATCTTGTTAGTGATGCTAGAATCTTAGTTTGGAAGGTATGCACTATTATGTTATGTACCTTTCAAACTTGATTTATCTGTATTAGCTTTGATTGTATGGAATCTATTGTTTCAGGGAATTGGCAACTCTGTTGCTACTTGGCAGCCTTGTCACCTTGTTTTATCTGGTCTATATCTGTATACATTTGAATCAGAGAGGTCACCTGATTATCAACGTTATTTATGGTTTGTGCTATTCGTCATCCATTATTTTCTTTCATTTATCCTCTTTCTCTCTTTTTTTTTTTTCTTCGTGTTACTCTTTTCTGCTACAAAGATTTTTTGCATGTTTAATATGAGACGGTTAAATTACAAATTTGCATGTGCAGCATGGCTGGCAGACAAGTATTCGAAGTTCCTCCCGCAAATGTTGGTGGTTCGCCACACTGCCTTGCTGTCGGTCTAAGGGGAACGAATCTTAAAAAGGTAATCTAAGCTGCCGTATTGTAAATAATAGGAGTCATAAAAGAACCGAAAATCTATAAGTTTTCCAGCGATTAAAATATACTCTCTTTCTAATTGGGTAATGCTTGCTGAATCTTGAATGGCTTCCTACCTGAAATAAGATGGTTGAGAGTGTTGATGATTCTTTGGACCTTACGTTTATTGAAGTTGCTCTCGAAGTCATGGAGAAAAAGCCACCTCACATATATTCCTTTACAACCTCGCTTTCTTTACTGTATTTTTATGTGTGTTTCTATTAAAAATTATGGATCGTATTATGCACTCTTCAGGCCCTGGAATCTTCTAGCACCTGGATCATAGAGTTTCAGGGGGAGGAAAAGGCCGCATGGCTGAGAGGACTTGTCCAAGCTACCTATCAAGCTTCTGTATATCTATGAAATCCCATTGACTTCTTTTTTTGTAGCTTTTCTATTTCCGTTGGTCGTGTCTGGTTGATGCTGAAAAATCTTTTCCTTTTGTAGGCTCCTCTGTCGGGGGATGTACTTGGTCATACAAGTGATGGTGATGGTGACTTCCATGAACCTCAGACCGGGAATTTAAAAGCTGCTGATCTTGTTATAAATGGTGCTTTAGTTGAGACGAAGTTGTACTTGTATGGAAAGGTTAGCTGTGATCAGCTTTCTACATATTTTTTGTGTGCTATCTGTATGCCATGTCGTACTAATTAGGAACCTTCATAGTTGCTCGAGCTGAGAAACCATATAAATTCTGTGAAAGCAACTTTTCCTGATTTTACTTGAATTTTGAAATCGTATTCTCCTGCAGATCAAAGACGAATGTGAGGAGCAAGTTGAGGAGGTTCTGCTTCTCAAAGTTCTTGCTACCGGAGGAAAGGTTTGTGTTTGTTGGACATATTTCATAGCGTTAAGCTGATATTGAGGTAGTGAGTTGTATGCATGTGTTTTGCGTCGTCGGTACTAAGGAGAGAGGGGTAAAAGGTTGAGGCCTGCTGGGTGTGTAAAACTTAGACAACCTAACGTCATGTATTTAGGTTCTGGTTAAAATGATAATTTTTTTTTTTTTTGTTAAGCCTGGCTTAGGTAGTGATTATGAGATGGAAACTATCAACAGAGCCACATTATTGTTGATAAAGGTTGATTAAATGATAAAATTCTTAGCGTACCGTTTGCTAAATTACGTTGCATATCTTAGGAGCACCACTTGTCAAGTTTACCGTTGTTTGAATATTTGTATTTCTTCCACTTATAGGGTTCCCATTCCTGATATGCCTTGTAATGCTTTTTTCAAGTTCTTTTTATTTCTATGTGTAGGTTCTATACAATAGACTAGTTTCATAGACGCAGAATTGTGTTTTCTTTGCAGGTCCACGTGATAAGTTCAGAGAGTGGCTTAACCGTTAGGACGAAGTTGCACTCTCTTAAAATCAAAGATGAACTTCAGCATCAGCAGTCAGGAAGTCCTCAGTATTTGGCTTACTCTGTTCTGAAGAACGAAGACATACAAGATTCACCGAGAAGATGTGATTCTTATGACAAGGAGATGTCTGTAGGACATGCAGATGATGAAGATGCCTTCACTGATGCTTTGCCAGAGTTTCTGTCTCCTACAGAACCAGGTACTCCGGATATGGATATGATTCAATGCAGCATGATGATGGACTCTGATGAACATGTGGGACTGGAGGATGCTGAAGGTGGATTTCATGAAAAAGACACATCTCAGGGAAAAGGCCTTTGCGATGAGGTATTTTATGAGGTGCAAGGAGGCGAATTTTCTGATTTCGTATCAGTTGTTTTCTTGACGAGGAGTTCCAGTTCCCCCGATTATAATGGAATCGATACACAGGTATGTAATCTAAGACCAATGGGAAGTCATCTTAGTGCGGCAAATATACATTCTTAACTTTGCTAAGTTCAGCTTGAAATCAATTTCAGATGAGCATTCGCATGTCAAAACTGGAGTTCTTTTGCAGCAGACCGACTGTAGTTGCTCTAATTGGTTTTGGATTTGACTTGGGCGCTGCAACATATGTTGAAAATGATAAAAATGCCAACACTGTGGCATTTGAGAAATCTGATAGTGAGAAAGAAACAAATGATGAAGGTGGACGCATTGAAGGATTACTTGGATATGGCAAGGACCGTGTAGTGTTTTACCTGAACATGAATGTTGATAGTGTGACTGTGTTTCTCAACAAGGAGGATGGTTCTCAGCTTGCGATGTTTGTACAGGAACGATTTGTGTTGGACATTAAGGTAAGAAGATTAGCCTGGGGCACCTTATTTGACGAATTTGATTTTGTTACTAGTTTACTCTTAATCATGACCGTATACAGTAGTACAAGAAAACCAAATTTGTTAATGATACTATTGTAACTAAGTTCTAAAAGTTAAATCTGTAGTTGGTTCTCTAGTTAAATGTTTTAAGCAGAGAGAATCAATTTCACTGAAAGTTTTGTTTTAATTAAATATCCTTCTGGTTAAATTTGTTTATTTTTCAAGGTTCACCCGAGCTCTCTTTCAATAGAAGGGACTCTGGGAAATTTTAAACTCTGTGACAAGTCGTTAGACTCTGGGAACTGCTGGAGTTGGCTCTGTGACATTCGTGATCCTGGCGTGGAGTCTCTTATCAAGGTATTGGAGAGTGACGGCCTTATTGCAGTTTCTGCGATATTGTTGATTCTTGTTTGTTGTGGCTGTGCATCTGCTTGATTCCTCTTTTACTCTGCAGTTCAAATTCAATTCATATAGTGCTGGAGATGACGACTATGAAGGTTATGATTATAGCTTATCTGGTCGACTATCAGCTGTTCGCATTGTATTCCTCTACAGATTTGTTCAAGAGGTACCATGATCACTAACCTTCTCTTACCAGTTTATCTAAAGTGCAACCGAAACCTATAAAAATGTCCTTCTTTGGACACAATGTTATTGTGGACCAACCCAATGAAATGGTTATCAGGTTACAGCGTACTTTATGGGACTTGCCACTCCTCATACTGAAGAAGTCATTAAGCTTGTTGATAAAGTGGGAGGCTTTGAGTGGCTAATTCAGAAATATGAGATGGATGGTGCTACTGCGCTGAAACTTGACCTTTCGTTAGACACTCCAATAATTGTTGTCCCTAAAGATTCTCTGAGCAAAGAGTAAGTAGAAATGGTGTGTGGTATAGTTCATATGCGCTATACTATCGAATACTTATTAGGTTTATGGAAACACTTCAATTTTCATAGTTCTCTAACGCAAGCCTAGTAGTTGCCATCAAAATCGTTTGCATAGAATCTAGTCTTTATCCTGTAGTTCTAAAGAATCTGAAAGATTGATGTCTGCAACATGGTACTTTCCTTTTGCTGAATCTCCAAAAGGTTACTTCAATCTTTTTCTGAATGTTGGGAGTCTCAACACACTTCTATTTGCTGCAGTTATATTCAACTTGACCTTGGTCAGCTCGAGGTATCAAATGAAATAAGCTGGCATGGGTGTCCGGAGAAAGATCCCAGTGCTGTACGTGTAGATGTTCTTCATGCGAAGGTACATATATATTAGAATAAGTACGAAATACCTTTATTTAGCGTGTGGAATGAATACACTACCCTGCTGATTGTTTCCATTGGTTTTTGTTGTAAAGATTCTTGGACTAAATATGTCAGTAGGCATAAATGGTTCAATTGGCAAACCAATGATACGCGAAGGCCAGGGATTGGACATTTTTGTCCGGCGCAGCCTACGAGATGTTTTCAAAAAAGTACCAACACTTTCAGTTGAGATCAAGGTACTGGATTTCTCTATACGTTTGAAGAACTAAAATGTTTACCTGGACTTTAAACTAAATTAATATTGATAGACTAGGGATGGCTATACTTATAAACGTTATTGCCTTGCTACCTGAGACCACAAATGAAGTAGTCACATTTTATCTTATTCAACTTCTTAGCAAACTTAGAAACTGGGAGTCATCTTACAGCGTTTTTCTCCTTTGTTTATTATATATACCATGGAAAATCTTGTTACATTCTCTTAACTACTGGTATCAGCAGTCATGTTTTTAGGACTAAATATTTTCTCAATATCTGGCGTGCAGATTGATTTCTTGCATGGTGTGATGTCTGACAAAGAATATGATATTATTGTAAGTTGCACAACCATGAATTTGTTTGAGGAACCAAAGCTACCTCCAGATTTCCGTGGTAACAGTTCTGGTCCCAAAGATAAAATGCGTCTGCTGGTGGACAAAGTGAACCTGAATAGTCAGACGATAATGTCACGTACAGTTACTATACTGGCCGTTGATATCAATTATGCACTTCTTGAGTTACGTAATAGTGTTACTGAGGAGTCACCATTAGCTCATGTTGAGGTACGCGCTTCTAAGCCTGATCCTTCTATTTCCTTGTGCATTTATGCCCCTAGGAACTATACCAGAAATCTAAAATACCAATTTGTCATTCACTTTGATATAACAGCTTGAAGGATTATGGGTATCCTACAGGATGACGTCACTATCTGAGACTGATTTGTATGTGTCGGTTCCTAAAGTTTCTGTTCTAGACATCCGTCCTAACACAAAGCCTGAAATGCGGCTGATGCTTGGCTCATCGGTCGATGCTTCCAAGCTAGCTTCTTCTGAATCTCTTCCCTTTTCCCTTAATAAGGGAAGTTTTAAGCGCGCCAATTCTCGGGCTGTTCTTGATTTTGACGCACCATGTTCAACGATGTTGCTGATGGATTATAGATGGCGAGCGTCTTCTCAGTCATGTGTTTTACGGGTTCAACAACCTCGTATCCTTGCTGTTCCTGACTTCCTCCTTGCGGTTGGTGAATTTTTTGTTCCAGCTTTGCGTGCAATAACAGGAAGAGACGAAACATTGGATCCAACAAATGATCCAATCACAAGAAGTAGTGGCATAGTTCTCTCTGAGGCTTTCTATAAACAGATAGAAGATGTCGTGTACTTGTCCCAATGTAGACAGTTAGTAGCAGATTCACTGGGGGTTGATGAGTATACTTATGACGGATGTGGAAAGGTAATCTCGCTGAGTGAACAAGGAGAGAAGGAATTAAACTCAGGAAGATTAGAACCTATCATAATCGTTGGGCATGGAAAAAAGTTGCGGTTCGTGAATGTAAAAATTAAGGTTGAAACTCCTTTCTCTTCATCTATCTAATATTAAATACATACTTTATAATTTTTTTTTCTGGTCAACACATACTTTATAATTTTAAAATAGTCACTTGGCCTGCTCCGAGTAAATTTCTTTTCCAAGGGCTTATAGCGTGAAGCGGCGAAGGATCTTTCTTGTTGTGATTATTGCTTTACACTCCCGTTTTTCCAAGATTCTTGATTTTTGCTAGCTGCTTGTTTTCTGTTTTTCTTCTATGTGGCAGAATGGGTCGCTTCTGAGCAAGTGCATTTACTTGAGTAACGATAGTAGCTGCTTATTTTCCCCGGAAGATGGTGTTGATATCTCAATGTTGGAAAATGCCAAATCTAATTCTGAGAATGTTCTTAGCAATGCGCACAAATCATCAGATGTTTCAGATACTTGTCCATCCGATTCGAAGTCTGGCCAGAGTTTTACCTTTGAAGCTCAGGTAGGTTTCCTTGAGGTTTTCCTTTTACCGTTTACATAGTTTTGGGCGCCTATTTGATAGCTATTTTATTTCGTTCTTTTTATTTGAAAACTAATAGACTATACATGGTTTCTCTCTTTTACTTATTTTGAATCATTATTCCCTGACTTAGTGTTTCTTTGTTCTTCCTTTTTGACTCAAACATTTGTTTTATGTGAAGGTCTATTCCTCAACCTTTTTTCAGTAGCCACTTTCCACAAATTCTCAATTGCTGGCCTATCTGATTAATGAAACTAGGAAAATTTCTTTTGCTGTATTTGTCAATTTCATAGCTTGTTTTTGTGCAGGTTGTTGCGCCTGAATTCACCTTCTTTGATGGTACAAAATCCTCCCTGGATGACTCCTCTGCTGTAGAAAAGCTTTTGCGAGTTAAATTGGATTTTAATTTTATGTAAGTGCAGCGCTCTCGAAATCTTAGTATTAGTGATTTAATTTATCAACATTTTGTCGTACATGAAAGTAGGTCTGAGTGCATTCTACAACCCAATATTTCCGCTGACACAAATATGATTGCTTGATCACTTATCTCTATACCTGTATAAGTAAGGAATCGTACTAAAGTAAACCCCATCTGACGTGGACTACAACTTGCTCATGACGTTGATAACAAGCTTTTTTCTTCCCTTGTTGTTAATGGATCTAAAGTTTTGTTACATTGTTGATGTATTGTCGTTATCAACAGGTACGCCTCAAAAGAAAATGACATCTGGGTTCGAGCCTTGCTAAAGAACCTGGTGGTGGAAACTGGTTCTGGTCTTATCATTCTTGATCCAGTCGATATTTCTGGGGGATACACTTCTGTCAAAGAAAAAACAAATATGTCCTTAACTTCAACTGACATATACATGCACCTTTCCTTGAGTGCTCTTTCTCTCCTACTGAATCTGCAGAGCCAAGTAACTGGAGCTTTACAATCTGGAAATGCTGTTCCTTTAGCTTCATGTACCAACTTCCACAGGATTTGGGTTTCACCGAAAGGTATGGAATCAGTTAAGTTGTGTGGCACTGTTTTTAACCTTGAAAAGTTGTCTGAGTTTTTGGTCTAGCCACATGATCTATTATTTTGTCTATCTTTTTAAGCGACTGTATCAGATAATTACACTACTGATTATTTCGTTCTGGGGACGTGCGCAGAAAATGGACCCAGGAACAACCTCACAATTTGGAGGCCGCAGGCTCCTTCGAACTATGTCATATTGGGAGACTGTGTGACGTCAAGGTAATATATTATTAGTGGCTGATCTGGTTACATTTATATGTTGTTGTTATGTACCTTTTGCTTTGATATTTTCATCCCTACAACAAAGCTTATGATGGTTATAATCCCTTTGTGTCTAATAGACTTAAACCCAAAATTCTCTTGGAGGATAAACCTTATGTTTCATCCTGAGAGTATTTATTCAGACTCGTTAATAGCATTGAACTGCGTCCATAAAATTCATGTCAAACCATTTCCGTAACAGAAATAAGCAAGCCCTTGTGGTATTGGAGCTGTTAATGTAGCGGGTACAACATGTCAGCCTCTGTTTTATTATACTTGTGCCAGTGCTTACAGCTGCTTAGAAAGATTTCAGTCCAATGTACAGATGTTCTCTTCTTCTAGAAGGTAAGCTACATTATATTATATTGTAACATTAATTCCCTTGAATTTTTTTTCTTTCAGGGCAATTCCTCCTACACAAGCAGTAATGGCAGTAAGTAATACATATGGGCGCGTGCGGAAGCCGATTGGGTTTAATTGTATTGGCCAGTTCTCTGTTATTCAAGGTTTAGAACGGGGAAACGGGCAAAACTCTCTTGAAAGCAATGAGTGCTCCCTCTGGATGCCTGTAGCTCCTGTAGGATACACTGCTATGGGGTGTGTTGCAAATTTAGGAAGTGAGCCACCACCAGATCACATAGTTTATTGTCTAAGGTCGGACCTTGTATCTTCCAGCAGTTTCTCTGAGTGCATATACACCGTGCCTTCCAGTTCATTATTTGAGTCTGGATTCAGCATGTGGCGCGCTGATAATGTTCTTGGATCATTCTATGCTCACTCTTCAACTGCGGCTCCCTCCAAACAATATAGTTCTGGCCTCAGTCATTGTCTTCTTTGGAATCCCCTTCAGTCGAAGACATCTCCATCCTGTGACCCATCATCTTCAAATGGCTCTCAGAGCGAGCAAACAAATGATCAGACTGGAAATTCATCAGGATGGGACATTCTCAGGTCAATTTCTAAGCCAACTAGTTATCATGTTTCAACTCCTAATTTTGAGAGAATCTGGTGGGACAAAGGTGGTGATCTTCGTAGACCTGTCTCAATATGGAGGCCTGTACCACGTCCTGGTTTTGCCATATTGGGTGATAGCATAACTGAAGGGTTAGTAAAATTTCTAACTTCAATTTTGGTCTCTAGATTAGCTACCGTGAATGGACTGTTTTGTCTTACATAAATGTCATAACCTATGAATTTCTTCTTCCCTCCTTAGGTTGGAGCCACCAGCACTTGGAATTCTCTTCAAAGCAGATGACTCTGAGATTGCTGCAAAACCTGTGCAATTCACTAAAGTCGCACATATTGTGGGAAAGGGTTTGGATGAAGTTTTCTGCTGGTTTCCTGTTGCACCTCCGGGTTATGTATCCCTAGGATGCGTTATTTCTAAATTTGATGAGGCGCCACATGTGGATTCGTTCTGTTGTCCAAGGATCGATCTTGTTAACCAGGCCAACATTTACGAAACTTCTGTTTCAAGATCTTCAAGTTCAAAGTCTTCACAATGCTGGAGCATTTGGAAAGTTGACAATCAGGTTTGACAACCCGTTTAACTTTGATGTCTTGTCTCCTTTTCTGTGAAGGCTTTGTATTGTCGTCATTGAACTGTAGGGCCTTCTATTTTTGTGAACCAGCTTCCACGCATTTTAAGCTTAAGTACCCAAACAGTGAAAACGTGTTTGCCAATCCTGATAACTGCTGATACCTTGTGTAGGCATGCACGTTTATTGCACGTTCTGATCTGAAAAGGCCTCCAAGTCGGTTGGCTTTCGCTGTTGGAGAATCTGTAAAGCCGAAGACACAGGAAAATGTAAATGCGGAAATTAAGCTGAGATGCTTCTCTCTGACACTTCTAGATGGCTTACATGGAATGGTATGTTATATGGTCAAATGAATTACCCAATTTGTTAAAACCCAATGTTTACATCTCGATCCTTTTCTGAATGCTTCCAGATGACTCCTCTCTTTGACACAACTGTCACCAATATCAAGCTAGCAACTCATGGTCGTCCTGAGGCCATGAATGCAGTACTCGTTTCCTCAATCGCTGCTTCAACATTTAACCCACAGTTGGAAGCGTGGGAGCCTCTTCTGGAGCCATTTGATGGAATATTCAAGTAAAGATATTATTGTTTTTGATTATAATGAGACAACTGGGAGATAAAACTGCATTTTTTCATTGTATTTGGAATAATATTTTGATTTCTCACTTTCGCTTTGAAGGTTGGAAACATATGATGCTGCCTTGAGTCAATCATCTAAGCCAGGAAAACGGCTGCGAGTTGCAACTACTAACATTTTAAATATAAATGTTAGTGCGGCAAACCTTGAAACTCTTGGTGATGCCGTTGTGTCCTGGAGAAGGCAATTAGAACTTGAAGAAAGAGCGGCCAAAATGAAAGAGGTACCCTGTTCGTTGTTCTTCTTTTCTTCGTGAAAATATATATAGTCTTCTTGAAAGTATATATGTTTGCTGTGGTACCAGGAATCAGGTGTCTCTCGTGAGAGTGGGGATCTTTCGGCTTTTTCAGCTCTTGACGAAGATGATTTTCAGACCATTGTGGTAGAGAATAAACTCGGCCGTGACATATATCTGAAAAAGCTGGAGGAGGACTCTGATGTAGTTGTAAAATTGTGCCACGATGAAAATACTTCTGTCTGGGTTCCACCTCCAAGGTTCTCCAATAGGTTGAATATTTCAGACAGTTCTAGAGAAGCACGCAATTACATGACTGTACAGATTCATGAGGCTAAGGTACATATACTTTAGCATCCATCATTGGAAACTTTTGTTGTTGCGTATTCGAAACTTTTATGGTTAAGATGGTACTTTCACTTTTTTTTGTGAAGGGTTTGCATATCGTCGATGATGGCAACAGTCACAGTTTCTTTTGCACCCTGCGCCTCGTTGTTGATAGTCAGGGTGCAGAACCACAAAAACTTTTTCCTCAAAGTGCTAGGACCAAGTGCGTGAAGCCTTCCACAATAGTTCTCAATGACTTAATGGAGTGCACTTCCAAGTGGAATGAACTTTTCATATTCGAAATCCCAAGGAAGGTAGTAAATAAGGAAACAGTCAATTTTATGCTTCCTTTGTTAATCATCTTCTCTGTTCCTTCAAACCTCGGGTATCATAAGCGATTTAGCCTAGAATTAGCATTGGATTTGAACAGTATATCAAGACTAGTTGCTCTCTCAGTGTTCGCTCTGATTTAGATTGCTAGTGGTCAAGTTAGCTTGCATATCGGTTTGTAATATTCCTTTTTGAACTGACAACAGTTGTCATGATTTTGGAACTCGTATCATATGAGTAGCCTTTTTCTATTTGATTGTTATAGGGATTGGCCAGATTGGAGGTTGAAGTGACAAACCTTGCTGCTAAAGCTGGAAAAGGTCAAATTCTATGACTTCTTAGATTTATTTACTTAAACCCATACATGACCATCAATTCAGCCGTCCTTTTTTGTGCCTGTTTGATCATTCTTTCTAGAGTGAATTGGCATTGCTTATTGTTCATTTGAGTCCTTGGATTGTCTATACCTGATACGCGACAAAGATACGTCTAGAAAATTTTGGAAGGTTCAATGAGTCGGGATTGTCCCTATGTTACATGAGATTAAGCTATTGACTAATGCAGGGGAGGTCGTTGGGTCTCTTTCATTTCCTATTGGACATGGGGAAAATACACTTCGCAAAGTAGCTTCGGTAAGGTCGCTGCATCAGTCTAGTGATTCTGAGAATATAAGTTCCTATACGCTTCAGAGAAAGGTTAGTTGTTTTTCATTTGTATCAGGGTATGTTAATAGATTTCCCAAGCCTTTATAACCTACATTTTCATTTTTTATTTGATTTGTGAAATGAAGAATGCTGAAGATATACATGACAACGGATGCTTGCTAGTCTCAACATCTTATTTCGAGAAGACTACAGTCGCCAACACACTAAGAAATATGGAAAGTAAGGATTTTGTTGACGGAGACACTGGTTTCTGGATTGGAGTTCGGCCGGATGACTCATGGCATAGCATTCGCTCGCTGCTTCCGCTCTCTGTTGCTCCGAAATCACTACAAAATGATTTTATTGCAATGGAAGTTTCTATGAGAAACGGAAGAAAGCACGCAACATTCAGATGTTTAGCGACAGTTGTAAATGATTCAGATGTCAATTTAGAGATATCCATATCTTCTGATCAGAATGTCTCTTCAGGAGCAAGCAATCATAATGCTTTGATTGCCTGTAGATCGTCCTATGTTTTACCATGGGGATGTTTATCGAAGGATAATGAACAGTGCCTACATGTCCGGCCATGGGTTGACAACCCTAATCATTCTTATGCATGGGGTAGTTGCATCGCCGTGAGTTCTGGTTGTGGAAAAGATCAACCATTTGTTGATCAGGGGTTGCTTACTCGGCAGCAAACGTTCAAGCAAAGCAGCAGAGCATCTGCTTTTGCTTTAAAATTAAATCAGCTTGAGAAGAAGGATATGCTTTTCTGCTGCCAGCCCTCTACAGGGAGTAAGCCATTCTGGCTCAGCGTAGGAGCGGATGCGTCAGTTCTTCATACAGACCTTAATACACCTGTTTACGATTGGAAAATTTCTGTAGGTGCTCCTTTGAAGCTAGAAAATAGACTTCCTTGCCCAGTCAAATTCACAGTGTGGGAAAAAACTAAAGAAGGCACATATCTTGAGAGACAAAATGGTGTAGTGTCTTCAAGGAAGAGTGCTCACGTATATTCAGCTGATATTCAGAGACCTGTATATCTTACACTAGCTGTCCATGGTGGTTGGGCGTTGGAAAAGGTTGGCCTTGATATTCTACAGAAGAATATACTTACATTGGAAAAAGTTCTTAATACATTGCTGAATTTAAATTTTCTTTTGTAGGATCCAATTCCTGTTTTAGATCTATCTTCAAGTGGCAGTGTGTCATCCTTTTGGTTCGTCCATCAACAGAGCAAAAGGTTTGTCACTCTTTCTTTTTCAGTTCTCATTCGTCCATTAACTCTGCTTCGTTTTACGGCTCTTTGACCATATAGGGCCACGTTACAAAGTTATCAATGGCTCCCGTAATAATATTATTCTTAACTAAGCAGTGTCCCTAGAAGGAGCTGGTCCGCAGCTGAATTTTATTTACTGATGAGAAGTTTTTAAGTTGAGAATTATCAAAGGAGGATGGTTTTTCTTCCTTTTAAATAACCCCGATACTATATTCCATGATAATATTTTGCCACATCATACTCTTTCTCTTGGAGTTTCAGGAGACTACGTGTTAGTATAGAACGTGATGTTGGAGAAACCGGGGCTGCACCAAAGACTATAAGGTTTTTTGTTCCATACTGGATTACAAATGATTCATATGTTCCTCTAGGCTATAGAGTGGTGGAGATTGAACCTTCAGAAAATGTGGAAGCTGGCTCCCCTTGTTTGTCTAGGGCCTCCAAATCTTTTAAGAAAGCTCCTGCATTTTCGATGGAGAGAAGACAACAGAGGAAAAATATCCGAGTGCTCGAGGTTATTGAGGATACTACTCCTATGCCTAGCATGCTTTCTCCACAAGAATCAGCTGGTCGGAGTGGCGTTGTACTGTTTTCTTCTCAGAAGGATTCTTATGTTTCCCCACGAATTGGTATTGCTGTCGCAGCTCGGGATTCCGAGATCTACAGTCCTGGCATTTCTCTTCTTGAGCTTGAGAAGAAGGTGAGTAGCTAAAGGTTAATGATTTGTTTGAAGCTAATGGCTTGAAGTTGCTGGACTGTGCTCTATTGTACGAACCATTTCTAACGCACTTCTCTACAAAGAAAGAGGGTTGTCGCAGCTCTATTCCTTGCATTCCTCGTAGTTGTCCAGTCATCATTTTCTTTAGTGGGTTGTGTGACTAGCAACTTTCTCTTTATTAACCACAAATCCTATTTCCAGGAACGCATAGATGTACGAGCTTTCTGCTCAGACGCCTCGTACTACAAGCTCTCAGCAGTATTGAATATGACATCGGACAGAACAAAGGTCAGATATTACTTTCAATAGATTTTTTTTCTCACTGCTCTGGCATATTTGTGTAAACTTGTCTGAAATCAAATTCGTGCTCCTGTACAATGTTCTTGTTGTTGTTGATTGGCTTGACATACAGTACTTAGTTTAGCCGTCGCTTTCTCTCTGATGCTTTTGTTAAAAGTGTTCATGCTGCTGCCATATACTAGACTTCTATCCGTGTTTTAATATATCAAGATGATTTAGAGGCAGATCAGTGCTTAATAGTAACTTGAACACCAGCTTTTCTGGATAGGAACATTTTTCAAAATATTGGAGTCCTACTTATTATCGTACTCACAAGTCACAACTATATATTTGATGAGTAAGTTTTTTGCTTTCAGGTTATTCATCTCCAGCCGCACACCTTATTCATCAATAGGGTGGGTGTGAGCATCTGTCTTCAACAGTGTGATTGTCAGACAGAAGAATGGATTAATCCTTCTGATCCTCCAAAGCTCTTTGGATGGCAGTCTTCCACCCGGACTGAGTTGCTGAAAGTATGTCAAATACCTTCAGATTTCTGTATCTTATTTTTAATGATGATTAATGTGCTTACGGCGGATTGGACATTTTCAGTTACGAGTGAAGGGATACAGATGGAGCACACCGTTCAGTGTCTTTAGCGAAGGTATGATGCGTGTCCCGGTTGGAAGAGAAGATGGAACTGATCAATTGCAGCTAAGAGTACAAGTCAGAAGCGGGACAAAAAACTCACGTTACGAAGTTATTTTCAGGCCAAACTCTGTCTCCGGCCCTTACAGGTAATCACACATGCTTCAGTTGTCTTCCAGTTCCAGATGATTTGTTTGTTGTGAGGTTACTGTACAGTTTGCTTGGATCTAGATGGCATATATTCCAACTGCCAGATCATATTTGCATTTACGAAAAAAAAAGCTGCCAAATCTGTTTTTGAAACCCATTATCAGTTTAGAAAATACTGTAATCCATGGTGCCTGCATGAAATTCTTTTGATATAATGATGCATCCTGTTTGCTGAATCCAAATGTATGTTCCCTCTACTCTATTTACGTTTTTTCACTATGGCTATCTGACTTTATCTTTTTATTTTTCGCTATAATGTGAATCCACTCTCCTAGGATCGAGAACCGTTCCATGTTTCTTCCTATTCGCTATCGCCAAGTGGATGGTGTCAGCGAGTCTTGGCAATTTCTTCCACCTAACGCGGCTGCTTCGTTTTATTGGGAAGATCTTGGTAGACGACATCTATTTGAACTTCTTGTTGATGGAAATGATCCTTCCAAATCGGAAAAATACGATATTGATAAGATTGGTGATCATCCACCACGAAGTGAGACTGGACCTACCAGACCCATACGAGTTACTATTGTTAAGGAAGACAAAAAGAACATTGTGAGAATCAGTGACTGGATGCCGGCAATTGAGCCTACTTCAAGCATAAGCAGAAGACTTCCAGCATCATCTTTGTCAGAGTTATCTGGAAATGAGTCTCAGCATTCTCATCCTCTGGCCTCAGAAGAGTCTGAGTTTCATGTGATTGTTGAGCTCGCTGAGCTTGGAATCTCCGTAATCGATCATGCTCCTGAGGAAATATTGTACATGTCAGTGCAAAACCTCTTTGTGGCATATTCAACCGGCTTGGGCTCTGGGCTTAGCAGGTGAGTTTATGAGATTCTTAAGGTGTAGCTTTATTTTACAAAAAGGTGCCATCATATTTCACCAGTGCACTTATTCTGAATGACCATAGTAAATTCATATCTAATTGGATAAGACTCTATGTACTCAGTGGTAATGTGTAAAGTTCCACATATTTCAGATGCAGAAAAGGATCTGCTTGAGATTTCCAACTGAGCATTTGTTATGATCATGAATTGACATTCACGCATATCAGTTATACAAACCAAGTACGCTGGGCTAATGCTGAAAGCTCATTGGTTTACAGGTTCAAACTAAGGATGCAAGGAATACAAGTGGATAACCAATTGCCATTGGCTCCAATGCCGGTTCTGTTCAGACCACAGAGAACTGGAGATAAAGCTGATTACATTCTGAAGTTTTCTGTCACTTTGCAATCAAATGCTGGTCTCGATCTCCGTGTCTACCCGTATATAGGTTTCCAGGGACGTGAAAATACTGCCTTTCTGATTAACATTCATGAACCTATAATCTGGCGCATTCATGAGATGATTCAGCAAGCCAACTTGAGTAGACTATCCGATTCTGAGTCGACGGCTGTATCAGTTGATCCATTCATTCAAATCGGGTATGTAAACGGCTTTCCTGATATATATGCTGTTTACTAAATGAGTCCATTCACGACACTTACCTATATGGTTACATCCTTCGAAAATTGCAGAGTTCTTAACATCTCAGAAGTTAGATTTAAAGTATCCATGGCCATGTCCCCAAGTCAAAGGCCGAGGGGAGTGCTTGGGTTCTGGTCATCTCTGATGACTGCTCTTGGGAATACAGAAAACATGCCAGTAAGTAGTCTCCATACTAATTAATTTGTGAGATCGCGGCGTAACTAACAATAAGGACCTCTTGTGTTGCACGCGATTAAGCTATTAAGATACCAATTTTAAAAATATTTGGCCTACTAGTATGTTAATCTGACTTAGGGATTAATATGTGGTATCTACACGACTCTGGACGACGATGACTTGTATGTAGAGAGTGGAAAAATAAAACACCATAATCGTGTATCAATTGGCCAACATCCATTAGTTGGTTTTATGACGATCATTTTTTCGCTCGTAGGATCACCAAGTAATTACAGTCGACGAGTTTCACAACTTTTAGAATTTTTTTTTTGTCGTTATCCCAACCACTGCACTTTCAACCCAAAACAGCCGTATATTCATATGTTTTTCTTTCTTAATCTTTCCCATCTTGAAACAGGTACGCATAAGCGAAAGATTTAACGAGAACATATCCATGCGCCAAAGTACTATGATTAATAATGCTATTAGGAACGTAAAGAAAGACCTCCTTGGCCAGCCTCTTCAGTTGCTCTCAGGTGTTGATATTCTTGGCAATGCAAGCAGCGCTCTTGGCCATATGAGTCAAGGCATAGCTGCGCTGTCAATGGATAAAAAATTCATCCAAAGTCGACAGAGACAGGTTCGTTCCTGGCTTTGATTTGGCTCCTGCATGTTACTGTTTCATGTAGACACCCATCTGTTCACCTAAAAAAAATCTTATCACTTGAATGTTCCATTGGCTTCTGATACATACATGTGTTTACTCACATTTGGCAGGAAAACAAAGGTGTTGAGGACTTTGGCGATATTATCAGAGAAGGAGGTGGAGCTTTTGCGAAAGGCCTGTTCAGAGGAGTCACAGGCATATTGACAAAGCCTCTCGAAGGTGCAAAGTCTTCTGGTGTCGAAGGCTTTGTCTCAGGTTTTGGGAAAGGAATCATCGGTGCTGCTGCCCAACCTGTGAGTGGAGTTCTGGATCTTCTGTCGAAGACCACTGAAGGTGCAAATGCAATGAGGATGAAGATAGCAGCAGCCATCACTTCAGATGAACAACTTCTTCGCCGGAGACTTCCAAGAGCTGTTGGTGCTGATAGCCTGCTTCGTCCTTACAACGAATACAGAGCACAGGGGCAGGTACAATTTGCACTCATGGATCTGTGTAAACATGTGTTCCACTAGTCGTTTTTCTTTTGCTTAGCTGATGAGGAATGGATTTATTCGGGCTGATGATACTTATGCAAAGATTAATTCTTCTAACTTTTGCATCTACAGGTCATATTGCAGTTGGCAGAATCGGGATCATTCCTTGGCCAGGTTGATCTGTTTAAAGTACGTGGGAAGTTTGCATTAACAGATGCTTATGAAAGTCACTTCGTCCTACCAAAAGGAAAAGTTCTAATGATCACACATCGAAGAGTAATTCTGCTACAAGTGAGTCACACAATGACCTCTTACTCTGGCATAAACTCTAATTGATCTTGTGTTCGTCCTCGGTATCTATCCAAGAAATCCTCTTAGACATTTGCAAATGTTTTCAATGTTTCTAGCAACCCTCCAACATAATGGGTCAAAGAAAGTTTATACCGGCCAAAGATGCGTGCTCTATACAGTGGGACGTCCTATGGACTGATCTGGTAACCATGGAACTGACTGACGGGAAAAAAGACCCACCGAACTCTCCACCTTCGCGTCTTATTCTCTATCTGAAATCAAAGCCACATGATTCCAAGGATCAAGTCCGTGTTGTCAAATGCAGTCCCAACACGAAGCAGGCCTTTGAGGTTTACTCAGCCATCGATCAAGCCATTAACTTGTACGGGCAAAATGCTTCAAAGGTTAGAGTAGCTTCTTTTTCTTTTCACATTTAATTACAATAATGGCACCCCCCTTGTTTAACCATTTACCAAACACGTTACAAGTAATATTACCACCGTGGGTATTATTATTATGCCGAACTTAAGAGATTATTGTATTCGTTTTAGGGATTGGTGAAAAACAAAGTGACAAGGCCGTATTCCCCGATTTCGGAGAGTTCTTGGGCTGAAGGAGGTTCTCAACAAATGCCAGTTTCCGTTACACCATCTTCAACCTTTGGCACAAGCCCTTCGACCAGCTCAAGTTAAAGCTTTAAGCTTGTCTGAATCTTCGAGCTCTCGCCTCCCCGGTAAAAGACTCTTTGCCGCTTCTTCTCTGATCATTTCTCCATTTGTTCTTGCTTGCACAAAGCAATTCGGTCTCGTCGGCTTATAACCGTCTGCAATTTGCCTCTGAACATATACTTTTTTTGCCTGATGACTATAACACAAACACAATCTAATGGCTTTGAGTATTCAAATATTTGCGTTTGAATGCCATAGCGTTTGCATTCTGTGAATGCGTCTGATCTCTAATAGACATGTTTTCTTCTTCTCAGGTTGGGGAGATGAAACACAGATTTGGTAAAAAAGACGTTTTTATTTTGTTCGAATTTTCTCGTGTAGGATTTTGGTAATCATATCGTAGAAATATATATGTGTGTATATAAACCTCTGCAGTACAGAAATATATATACGGGCTGCCTTACATAATTTTATCAATTTTATTACATATTTTTTTTTTCCAATAATAAATCAGTTTGAATTCTCTTTATCTTATTCGAAATTCGACTTGAGTATATGTATAGAATCCCTGACAGAGATACAAGTATTAGACCAAGAGCATCCACAATTCTACAGTTCAGATGAGTTATAACTTTTGATTAGCAGGATATAAAAAGCTAATACTGTATTTACCCACGGTTCGATTCTGTTGACCAAAAAAAACTCAGTTCGAATAATTTGCAAATGCGTTTCTGACCCCAATTAATAATGATGGCGATAAAAGAGTTAAGTATACAACTCTAAAATTAATAGTAACGGAAGAAAGAGCATGTAGAGAGAAGAGATTAGAGGTCGGTGCTAAACATCTAAACACTGACCAATACCAAAAAATGAAACCCAAAAGGCCAGAAAACAAGCGAGGGAGAGACTAAAAGCAAATAAATCTTTGTTTCAGATAAGCTCTTTATCCTCAAATCGTGAAGCTTCTTCACTCGAGTGGCAAAGCGGTTTACAGTTAACCGGAAAGTTTCGAAACCGGTCGGGTTTTGGAAAACGAGACGAAAATTTCTCACTTAACTTGGCGCGGGCACCTCGATTTCATCGAAGCTCTCTCCTCTCTTAACATATCGCTTCACACCAAGCAAACCTACTTCTCCTCTCTCTCCTCTCCTCTCTCTCAGGTATCTCTCTCTCTTTGGTTCTCTGTTTGTTTGATCAGTTTCTCATGGGAAAAATGCACATGTGTTTTGGGTTTTTGAGGAGGTTTTTCTAACATATCTCTGTCTATCGAGAAAAATCTGAACTTGCGCGATATGTCTGGCTTGTGTATGTGATCTGAGTCTTAATTCTGTTTAACTTTATCCTCGTATGCGTACTTGGTTTGTGTATTGTAAATCAAACATCATTAGCAAAATGCACATGGGTTTTTGGGATTTTTCAATTCTGTAGATTGAGTTTTCTCCAATGTTCGTTTCTTCTTGCAAATGCCTTGGCTTTATGGTTGATCTGTTTCTTAAAATTTCTGTTTAAACAATTATGTGAAAATATCAAAATACAAGTCTAGATTGTGTATTTGAATTCGAAAGAAAGAAAAGCTCATTGGTCTTTTCTTACAGTGTTCAGTCTTTTTTGTTTTGGTTTACATTTTTTGCACAGAAAATATTAGAAAGCTTGTGAGAATGGCGGCAACGGCAGCTTCAAGCTTGCAAATCGCTACAAGAAGGCCGAGCATTTCTGCTGCCTCTTGCAAGGTTCTTAAAGCAGGGACCTACATTGTCGGTGTCAATCACGCGTCATGGGATAAACTTACTTGCACTCGCCATTTATCGAACCTCGGATGTTTGAGAAACCACAGTGCTGTTCCAGCCTCTAGAAAACCTTTTTCCTTTTCCACAAAGGCCATGTCTGAATCCAGCGGAAGCAAGGCTTCTTCTGGACTTCCCATTGATTTGAGAGGTTTTGCGTATCATCCTTTCTATTCATATCTTGATCCATCCTAAGATGATATTAGAAGACGTAAGCTGATTGAACTAAGCAATGGTTAAATGGTGCAGGGAAAAGGGCTTTCATTGCTGGTATAGCTGATGATAATGGATATGGTTGGGCCATAGCAAAGTCTCTTGCTGCTGCCGGAGCTGAAATTTTGGTTGGGACATGGGTTCCGGTAATCGCTCTTTTTCGTTGGTCTTAGTTTTCTTGATTGTTAGATTATAGTTACTAACCCTTTGAGCGGTTTACTAGGCACTTAATATTTTCGAGACGAGCCTGAGACGTGGAAAATTCGACCAATCACGAGTGTAAGGAGATACGAAATTTACCAAGTCTGGTTTGCATATTTTTCACTTAATGCCTTGTTAACTTTTCCATTAATCTATATTCAGGTTGCCAGACGGTTCACTGATGGAGATTAAGAAGGTTTATCCTTTGGATGCTGTCTTTGACAACCCTGAAGATGTGCCTGAAGATGTAAGGAGGTTTAAGTTTATAGCTTTCTCATCATTTGGAACTGTTAATGTTGAATCTTCTCAATGGTATGATACATTTTCAGGTGAAAGCGAATAAGCGATATGCAGGATCAGCAAACTGGACAGTACAGGTATAGATGAAAGAGATGTTTTTTGTTCGTTCCAGAATCTAAGTTTGAATGTAACATCTAAAGCAAGAGAAGTGTCGGAATGTTTTTTCTGTTGCTTAAATAAGGAATGTGCGGAGTGTGTGCAAAAAGATTTTGGAAGCATCGACATTCTTGTCCACTCCCTTGCAAATGGGCCAGAGGTAGATAACTCAATAGTATTCTTTATCTAAAACTGTTTACAAGAAGTGAATTTTTTGGCCTAATGGTTGCACCTGAGGTTTAGGTAAGCAAACCTCTTCTGGAGACATCGAGGAAAGGCTATCTCGCTGCTATCTCTGCTTCGAGTTACTCCTTTGTTTCCCTGCTCAGGCATTTCCTGCCAATTATGAACCCAGGCATGTAACAGAACTTGCTAGTGTCTCTTATTCTTTATAATCATGTTTTTTCTAATTTGTTTCTCTATGATGATTCAGGAGGTGCTTCTATATCTCTTACTTACATTGCCTCTGAAAGAATCATTCCTGGGTAAGGGTTATTTCGACTTCACTGCTTCTTCACAAGGAAACAAACTAATGCAGTTTTATCTCTTAGAGGATTACAAGTATCTGCCTCTTTCTGTGCAGGTACGGTGGAGGTATGAGTTCTGCCAAAGCCGCGCTAGAGAGTGATACACGGGTGAGTTTTCAGTTCTGTTTAAATTAAAAAACATGTATCGGTTAGATTTCTCATAGTCCAACAATGTGTTCAACACAGGTGCTTGCATTTGAAGCTGGAAGGAAACAAAACATTAGGGTCAACACCATCTCCGCGGGTGATTATATCTTCCACTCTTAACGAGGCCTGGTCATATAAATATCGACTATAAAAGAGTGCTGCTGTTTGTTTTTCAGGTCCTTTGGGAAGCCGAGCAGCAAAAGCAATCGGGTTCATAGACACCATGATCGAGTACTCGTACAATAATGCGCCTATTCAGAAAACACTGACCGCAGGTTCATAGTTTTTCCTTCTGTTCAGCATCTCTCTTGTGCTTCTAAAACCTGTCTTTGTTCTTACGTGTTTATGGCAATGATGCAGATGAAGTTGGGAATGCAGCAGCTTTCTTGGCATCTCCATTGGCCTCGGCCATAACCGGTGCAACCATCTATGTGGACAATGGCTTGAACTCGATGGGCGTTGCATTGGACAGCCCTGTTTTCAAAGACCTCAACAAATAGGGTACTTGATTGATGAATGAACTCAGATGAATTCAGTTTCATGAGCTTGCTTGTTTGTTCTTTTGGAGTAGTTTGTACGGCGTTTGATCTCCATTGGCTTGTCTTTTCCTTCCTTGAAGAGAATAAATTATGGCTCTAGGTTTGTTATTGTTAGCAACTATATGTAATAACTGATGCACTATCTATTCGTCTTTATGATTGAAAATTCGCAGAGTGAAGGAACTATCAAGTTTCTACTTTGTGCTGCAGCCACATGACCCTATGTGTTACTGTGTTCTTGGATTTGGATTCAATGAAGCTCGTCTTGAATGTCACTACAAACAATGTGTTAGAAGCTGATCTTGAATCAAGCTTGTATTGACATTAATGTTCGAACTTTATGACAAGATAAACCAAAACCAAAGAGATATATTTGTCTCCTCCAGTCTCAAATCGATTACAAGACTCAGTAACAAAGCTGGTTCTCTCCAGAAAAACTCAGATAACCAGTTCCTCCTAACCTCGAGGCAAAACAGGTTTAGACCAAATTTCGGTTTTTGGATCTTTTCTGGTACTGCTACCGTCTAGGCACAATTTGGCTGCCAAAAACATGCTGAACAACCTTTAGTTCTTACCTTGCAAATCTTAAAGAAGAGGATTCAACATGGCAACAGCTTCTTATCGCAAAAAGAAACAACATGCAATAGATGAAGCCATTATCTTCTATCTCAAACATGTGAACTTCAAAGCCCTCAAAATAACTGAACTACGGTTTCTGACAACTAAAAAGTAAAACAAGTAAAATCTTGGTCTATATAATAACTCAATACAATTACAAAGAGAAGCAGCTTCCTAACTCATAACTGTAATACAATTATGACTCGGCTGTAACATGTTTTAGACCTTGATCGAGTGCTTTATAGGCATTCCCAGGCAGCAAAACTCTGAACACTGCATAATGGTGGTTTAAACTCTTTTCCCCTTGAAGTCTATGAACACTCCCGAGACCACCTGCCGTGGGGTTTGGAAAAGCATAAAACATTCGCTTTATTCTTTGATGCACAAGCGCCATCGCACACCTTATATACAGAGGAACCATAATTCACAACTTTATCAGATTTCCAAACTTGCTATTGTTAGAAGGGTAATGCATATGTATGCAGAAGCTCACAGTGTACAAGGCTCCCAAAGCAAGAAAATGTCATAACCAGTGCAGAGGTAGGGATTTTCTATTAAAGGATCTCTAAGAGCTTGTTTGCTATCATTTTGGACCTATTGTGACTCAAGATTGCAAGAGAAGGATCAACTATTACTGCAGCACTTACAATCTGAATGCATCCAGTTTTAGCCATGGTAAACCTTGTTACTAAGAAAAGAATTAAGGTGATGAACAAAGTGAAAACAGATGAATAGGAGAGCATGTATACAGAGAGGAGCCTGGTCTGTTTTCTAAAACTTCAAATTGACATTGAGTAAGATTAAGGCAAGAAACAATATACTTACTGGTTTCTGACCAGAGACTGCTAGATCAATAACAAGTCTCATGAACTTGAAGATTGATTGCGTGTCCTCCTCACTGAATCACCAATACCATCTATATTGCTGTCATTATCAAATGCAAAAGAAAAATAGTCAGTGAGTGCAGCATTGTTTATTGCTATCACAACACAGAGACGAGACTAACAAAAGTAATTAAGTAGGACTATTTGATCATAAGGATCTGAAAAAATGATGCAAGAAATTATAATCCAACAAAAGACATGGAGCTTACTAGGTTGGGGGATGAAATGAAGTTGGCCAAAACTTACATTGTTCTTCGCACTCTTCTTTCGATACCGCAGCATATTTGCAAACCTATCATAAGTACAACAGAAGGATCAGACTCAACTGAATGAGTAAAAAGCTTTGACTCAGGTTATAAATGTACAAAAATGCCTTAAAGAAAAAAGTGGTAATGTGAATGAAAAAGCAACGCACTTCTGTAATAAAAGGACTCAACTCACAGGGATTGACGAGTTTCTGTACATCAGGTGGCATATCGTTCAGATGATTAGTAAAACTCTCTCATTTTAGTGCAGAGTTGGAAGAAACTGAGCATGAGACTACAGCTGCAAATTTCAATCAATAAAGTAGAGCCGAAACAACATGACAAACCTCACTATGGTATTGGCAAGCTTGGGTTTGATTAAAGTTACACTCGCATACACCTTCACTGTGAACAAGAACACACAAGCAGAAGTTTGAAAAAAGAACCTTTGAAAGATAAATCCAAAATGAGAACCATTCTAAGATATTGAAGCATACAAGTGGGCTGATGCTCAGGCATATGGATGATTTCCCACGCATCTGAATCCATTCCTTACTTCAGCCTGATCTGCAGATTGTTCATAGCACAAATTTATAAGAATTGGGGTAGAGAAAAGAGAGGAAAAACTCCAACTTTCTCTACGTGAAATTGCAGAGATTGGCGAGAGAACTTGCAAAAAGGTCATAGCTTATTGCTGTAATCTATTAAGACGAAAATACTTTTGAGCTCAAGTTTAAAGTAAACCGTTTGTTCAAGGTTGTTTTTATTCCATCTTGTATGCATTCATTTAGAAAATACAAAACAGAACCATCATCATTAATAACACCATTCATCCGATTACATTGCTCTCACTGACAAAGCATCTGAAGCATACAGAATGTTAACTGGCTAACTAAGAGCAATGACACTTTACTCAAGTAGGTATCTGGTGAATATATTAGAGCATCAAAAGGAATGTGAACAGATGGTTACTGTGAAGGTTTGTCTATTTGTCTCTTCGACTTCTAATTAGAAATCGCCAATGTACAGGGATGATGAATAGAAAACTCTAGCAGGCAGCCACAGTTAGATTTGCCTTTCTCGTCTCTAGAGGTGCTACATCATTACTTTGACCTTTTACTGCTATCTGGTTTAGTTGATAGGCCTCCTTAGCCATTCCGGCCTTAAGAAGGCAAGATAACAAAGAACTCACTGTAATCTTATCCGGTGAACAACCTATTGCCACCATTTTGTGGAAAGTGCTGACTGCTTCACACATCCATCCTTTCATGCAATGCCCAATTATGAGAATTGTAAACGTGATCTTGTCTGGTTTGCATCTCGTCTTCTCCATCTCTGCCACGATAGCACTCGCCTCGTTGACCTTTCCGGCTTTGCAAAACACATCGATGACAGGGTTGTACAAAAACGGTTTCGGGACAATGTCCTTACAAGCTAACTGCCTCAAAAGCTCGCGAGCCTTGAGCAGCCTGTTCTCTTTACAGAGGGCGTTGATAAGAATCGAATAAGTAAAAGCATTAGGAAACATTCCTTTATCATTCATTTCTTCCCAAATTTCAAACCCTTGGTTCACTTTTCCTACTCTGCAGTATCCATCAATCAATGAAGTGAAAGTCACAACATCGGGGAAACAGCCAAAAGATTCCATCTTCCCGCGAACGACTTCAGCAGAAGACATGTCACCAGCTTTCACATAACCATCCACGAGAACATTAAAAGTTACATTAGTTGGATACATTCCCAAACCAACCAATTCATCTAACATAAGAGCCGCTTCTCGCATCTTCCCAGCTTTGCAGTACCCTGAAATCATCGAGGTATACGTAACAACATCCCTAGACTTAGCCTCGTTGAACATGTCGATGGCTCTGTTCAGCTCATTACTCTTGCAAAACCCCTTAATCAAAGTATTATAAGTGACGATATCAGGCGAGCAACCAAAACTAGTCATCTCACCTAGAAGCTCAAACGCTTTCTGGGCTTTCCCTAAGCCGCACAAACCTCTGATCAGAATGTTAAACGTCCACGTATCATTACAAGACAGAAACCTAAGATGCTTATCGAACACCTCCATGGCATCTCCCACACGACCCAACCTCACCAACGTGTTCAGCAAACTTTTAACCACCATAGAACTTCTTTCAGCCTCACAAGACTGAAGAAGCAACGCAGTAGCGAAATGAAGCTTACCCTTCTCGGCGAAAGACGACACAAGAAACCCCAACAAACGGCTGTTGGGAGAAACGCCGTCGCTCTTCATACACTGGAACACCTTCCTCGCCAAATCGTGCAAACCGGCTTTGCAAAGCGACCTCGTGAGCAAGTTATAAGTCCAGAAAGAGTGGCGGACGTTGAGCTTGGATCTACTAAACTCCCAGAAACGAAACCCTATGTGAGGATTGTTGTCAAGTTTCTTGACGATCTCGAAGGCGACCAAAGGATTGAGGTTCTTGCTCAGGTAGCAGAAACAGAGATCGGAGTCTGGGACCCTGTAGACGAACAGAGTAGAGAGGATTTTGACTAACCAGGCTTCAGGGCAATGGATGACTTCCCGGGCATTGGTTTGAAGAGGACGAGCTTGAGCTCCTCCGTGAGTGTGGGTGTGGAATAGGCCAATGGTGGTGGCCAAGGATGCTCGGATCATAACGGCGTGAAGGAATCTAAAACATCATGAAACCGTTGCTACGTAGATCCTTCCTAACATCATTCTCTGGAACCTAAAAGATAAATGAAAACAGCTCAGTGCAAATGTTACCACAATACGAACAATCAAGTAAATAATGAAAGAACAAAAGCAGCAATACCAAAGTAAAATGTTCAAACCAGATAATGAACAAGAAAAAATCTTAAATTTTGATTATCTAGGTACAAATACCAATTTCTTAGTTGATAGTTAACATACAAACTTAATAGCTGAAATAATTGACTAATTCTCGTATAAGTATTGGTGAACAATACAAGAACCAAAGCCATTAGAAAAAATTATGAACACTTGAAAATTCACCAATGTATTTTTCTCGAAAACAGCAATTATTATAGCCTAAAACCAACGAGCAAAAGCTTAATGGTACAAATTCGAACCCAGAACTGAAACGATTCGAATCTCGATTACGCCGACAGATCCTTAGTCTACCAATCAAACACATCTGAGTTTCATACCGAAATACGCAGCCAAGAATAAAAAACCGTTCGAAAACAAGGGATAGAGTGAGGATTACCGAAGAAGAACCAAAAGCAAGCAAAAGATTGAACAGTTTTAGCGATCAACAAAATTAGGTCCAAATTGTTGAAGAAGAAGAAAAGGAGAATGAAGAAGACATAATAGAGCGAAGAAGAGAATGTGCCATGGACGACGTCGCTTAGCTGAAAAATAAGGGGGAAAAGTTATTTAATACAAACACAATCTAATTGCGATCAACAACACATGTATACGGGCTGCCTTATATAATTTTATCAATTTTCTTACATATTTTTCCAAATTAGTCAGTTTGAAATTCTCTTTATCTTTTTCGAAATTCGACTTCAGTATATGTATCAAATCCCTGATAGAGATATAACTATTAGACCAAAGAGATCCACAATTTTAAGATAAAGTTGTTTACCAAAACAAAAAAAATTAAGATAAGCTATAACTTTTAATTAGCAGGATATAAAAAGCTAATACTGTATTTACCTAACAAAAACTCAGTTCGAATAATTTACAAAAATGTCGTTTCTGAAATTAGCAATGATGGCGGTAACAAATTTCCCGAGTTCTTTTAACAGGCAAAGGTTAGAAAAACAAACCGCCGTCAATTTAAAAAATACAGTCACAGTGACTTAACATGGGATTGTAGTGAGGATGTTACTAACATCATGTTAGTTAGCTCTCGAGCTTTGGCTCTTCTTTGACGGTGAAATGCGCAGCGTCCTCGTCCGCAACATCACTGTTTAAAACCAACACACCAACCAAATTTCAAAACAGTTTAGTAATTAAACTACAAATAACCAAATCGAACATCCTCTCTACAAACCTGTCTGCTGCTTCGGATTTGGGAATCAACGTGATCTTCTTCGACGTGAAATGTTTGAGAAAATGAGATAACTTCCTTTCTTGGCATAACTCGTGTAGATGAATCAAGAACTCGTTGAATTGCTTTGGCTCCTGAACACAATTATGTAAAGAACAAATCCATGACAAGGAGTTAGTTAATTGCTTTAGAGAGTAAATGCACCAAATTCAAGATAGAGATGAAGTTGATGAGACCTGTTCCAAGACGCAGCCTTTTCGTAGAGCGAGCAAACATTCAAATGCTTTATTACTTTCATCGGTACTATCTTCTACGAGCTTCACTATTCGGTTCTTCATCTGACTGATTGCTTTATCGATCCAATCATTGCTATCTCTACGGGATATCATGGCTTCAAAATCTTGAATTGGGTTTGCTTCTCCGACTGTGTCAATTTTGTTCTCATTGGCGTGATAAGTAATCATGCGATTGTCTTCATCATCTGAACCAGATGGCTTCTCCCGTAACAATCTCTTAGAAGCCTTTTTCAACTGCGATTAATGTCATGTGAAAGAATTAAGGATGATGGATACTTCAGGTTCCTTGCTGAAAGCTGCTGATGAATTTCAGAGGAACAAACCTTTGGGTTCTCCTTCACTTCAAAACTTCCACGAAACGCGTCCATTATGGATTTATTGTTAGAAGAGAGTTCTGGATCCTGCTCCATAATTTTCTTGAAAGCTTCATCCATAGGAGGTAAAGCAGCATCCGTGGATCTTGATTTCAGCTCAAGGTATTCATAAAAACGCTGATACAAAATACTTACAAAATCTTTCATCAGAACGCATTCGAATACTACTATCAATAGTTGAAAGCAGAAAAGAAAATGGTTTTACCTGTAAAACGGGGTTAGGAGTAAGTTCAGGCTTTAGTATTTCCTCTTTAGCAGAAGGTGCAAGGTCAAGCATCTTAACCAAATTATCAGCCACTGCTTGCTGTTGCTCATCTGGCTTCCACGACGCAGGAAATCTGCTGAACGAAGGAAATGGAAACTCGCGGATATCCTCGGCGAAAGGTAGCACGTTGAAGTAAAAAGAATCAGCCTGCCAAAAACAAAAGGTAATTTGGTCATCAAGGAGAGTCAGATTCAAATAGAAGTGTTTCTATGAGTTAACTTACCGTGTCATCTCGTTCAGACACATTTGGAGTGAGGACACCAATAACCACATTCCCTTGTCCATTTCGCCAGACACAACGTACAATTGCCACCTTGTTTGTTTGCTTCATTTCTCTTGCAATGGCAGAGACTGCGATCACAGATTTTTCTTTGCTCGGGTCCGGGATCACTATGTTCACGTCTTTCATGTAGTAATGACTTCGTTGACATGCATAGGAAAAAAAACACAAGATAAGATTCTCTTAACTGAAAACAACCAAGAGTTTTACAGACATGAAACGCCCATAAATATATGTCTTTACACTTACCGCAGTATGTTTGACGCCTCAGTAAATCCAAGAAGCTTCATGCCTTTTTCAGTTTTGAACTTGAGTGATTCCATCTCATCTGGTGATATTGGAATAACATGAGGTCCATAGCGAAAGCCCTTGATCCTTTCTTCTGGAGCAAGAACCACACTACTTTCTGCAGTAAGTTTGTAATCATAATCGATTTTCACTTCATGTTTAGCAAACTTGTCACTTGGAGGCGCCTTGTCAGAATACATTTTGAGTGTGGGAAGTCTCTCCTCAGCCACTTTCTTATAAACCCAAACCTACAAAATTCAAATTCAAACTTAGTATTAGCAGAAACTTTCTGGAATAATTAATAATCTTTTAACGGAGTGAGTACTGAATAACACCAAAGAACAGCAACACAAAGCTTACCTTAATCTTCATTGTTGGGTTAATCTCGAGGTCACCCCTGAACAGAGTAACTGGAGCAACTCTCCGGGTCTGTAAGGAACCTAGCAGTGAGAGTGGACTCTCAACATACACTGTTTTCGCAATGGCGTTGCTGGAGAATAAATTCAACAAATGATCATTCTCCTCTATTATCTTCTCATGAACATCACCGCTTAAATTGGCCCTCATAACAATGCTTTCCATCTTAATACCCTCCGCAGCCATTTTCACAGCAATCGTGCTAACTTGCTCATCTTTAGTCCCTTCAAATGGATCTTTCGTAGGGCAAGCTGCATTAGTGATGAGACACAACCGTTTCTTCCCCTTTTGCGAAGCACCATACATCTTTATAAGCATATCCATCCCAACAATTAAAGCATCAAGAACTGAAGCAAGTCAAAGAACCAAGGGAACGTAAACGAAAGCAAATGGCAAAATTAGCTATAATTTTGGCTAGAGTAGGATACAGTCGCCAGCTACAGTTCCTCGAGGGAGCCTCTTCACATTATCAACCACGACTTCATCAACAACTCTGATATTCCTTAAAACCGCAACGTTCTCATATCCACCTATGTCCCTAGCAAGCTCATTTTCGGTTTCTGCAGAGGTCACATGAAACATGAATAAAAACAAGAAGTATACCAAATAGCTGCCAGTTGATAATGCTCCTTGAAAGATCCAAATCAACAATTCTGATACTAAAAAGAACAGGTTCCTAAATTTCCTCTAAATCTAACATCTAAGGCACTATCAAAGGCAATATTATAAATAAAAATATCAAATCATTAAGAAAGAGACAGAGAGACCTTCAGTTCCAAATACAACAATTCCAACTTCATCAAACTTGTTGTAAATCAACTGCAAACAACAGACAAAACCAAAGCCCGTGATGAAATCACCAAAAGAAAAAGCTCAAACTTCACCTTTCCATAAGATTAAAAAAGAAAGATGTGAGCAATAGTTTCAGAAAAAAATGACAAAAGATATTTTCACCTTCTTTTGCAGCAGCAATGAACATGTCTTTTCAACATAAGGGAGTATACTATGCATGGCCGGGCCTACATCGAGCAACAAAACCAAACCCTCCTGTTTCGAAGAACACATAGAAACAAAAACAAATTTAACATTTGGTTTTGTTATTAAATCAGTAACTCGTAAGGAAAATTAAAATAAAATGGAACAGAACTAAGTTCTCAAATGAAATAATTTTTTTTTGCTCTAAAACCCTAAATCACTCCAAGAACACTTCCGTGATGAATACAGACGAGATACCAACAGTTAAAAAGAAGTAAATGTTTAAACCCGATTTTGATTGACAAGGTGTAATGTAGAAAACGAAGTCAAAATCAATTCGTAACAGCATTATCATATAAAAAAGCTATAAGAAGAGAAAAAATAATGCAGGAAATGGAGAACAACGTGAACGAAACTAATCGGAAAAGGAGACATCGATGGAAACTACTAAACAGAAGCTGAAGGAAGGCGAGAGGTTTCATGGGTTGATTCTGAAGAAACCTATACAAAACCACGAAATAGAAGATAATGAAGTAAGAATCGAGAAATTTCTACCCGATTACGCGCCATTGACAACCTATTGCTGGAAAATGGAGGTGAAGAAGAAGAAGAAGAAGAAGAAGAAGAAGAAGAAGAAGAAAGAGTATCGAAGAAGACGAACAATTTTTTTTTTTTTTTTTTGTGAAAGAAACTGAGCGAGACATCGTCTTCTATGTCCCTAAATCATCTCGACAAATCTCTCATGTCCCCGTTCTATTTTTTTTTGTTTTTACATTATTTTAAATACAAAAGTAAAGGGAAAGACATAAAACCCAAGACAACTTAAAAGACACAATTTTACCAAACTAAACCGGAATTAAACCAACTCCTCATCTAAATCCCTAATTTGTCAATTTGGGGAAAAAATCAGAAACTTTCTCTCCTTTCTCTCACATTCACGCGACTCCTCTCCTCTTCTCCGACTCTTCTTTTGAGTCTCGTTCTCCTCTTCTCTCATCTCTAAATCAGAAATCGTCGACCTCGCCGTCTCAACAATGGTGGAAACAAGAAGAGGAGCTAAACGGAATGAGATTCTGAAGGAATCGCCGACCTCGCCGAGGGGTAGGAAGAAATCGTAGGCGAGTAGGAAGCCACTGGGTGATTGGTGTCATTTCCATTGTTTTGTGCGAAGGAAAACTATGTAGAATTGGGGAATATTAGGTAAAGTTTGAATTATTTGTTGAGTAACACTAGGAATATTTGGTAAAACTAGTCGCGATAGTCTTTTGTAAAACTAGTAAAAGTTGGGAAAACTGGGTAATACTGGGGAAAACTATTGGGAATTGTGATGTACTACTGGTATAACTGATGTAGAACTCAATGTTTCTTGCAGGATAATGAGGGAACCATGGCAGCTGGAATGTACTTCTTACCAACGGAGTACAAAAAGCAAATCAAGCTGGGGACAAGGTGTTTCATATATGAAGTTCTTAAGGGAGTGAAGACAAACTTGTTTTGTGGTTGAAGTTTGAAACTTTATGGGAAACTCTGAACTTTGGCCGTTTTTTGGAACTTGTTTATTTGTTCCTTTTTTTGATGTTTTCACATTTTGGTTTAGAACTGGTTGAACTTGTTGTGGTAATTCTTCTTATTCTAGTTTGAACTATGTTGGGCAATGCTAGAATAGAAAAGACAAAGACAATTAAACACAACATAAATCTTACCAACCACAAGTATAAACAATAACATAAAATGGATAAGTCTTAAGAAACACATAAACTGATACAACTCTTGACAAACAATTATTTATATCATCCGAGAACAAGTTTTAGGAAAGGAAGATTGCGAAGAGAATTTAATTTAGTTAATCATATCCACATGTGGCTTCATCTTCTTCGTCTCCCTCTTGTTCATTTTCTCCTCATATGGATCCAAGATGGAAGGGATAGTAGAGATCGTGAAGAAAGAAAAAAGTGAGAGAGAAATGGGAGAAACAGCAAGAGAGTTATGAGGAAATGAGAGAAATGAGAGAGAGAAATGAGAAAATGTGAGAAATGTGAGAAATTGAGAGAGAGAATGAGAAAATAAGAGAAAATGAGAGAGAAAATGGAGAGAGAAATGGAGAATGAGAAATGACAAAATGATTTGAGAGAGAAAATGAGAGTAAATTTTTTTTCAAAAAATTCTGTGAAAATTCCCTCCAAAATTTCCCTCCAAAAATCCTTCTTAGTAATACCTAAGATAGTAGTAGTACGAACTTCTTCACAGTTCTACTTTTGGTGTTTTTCATTTTATTTAGTATTACTTAACCTTCAAATATGTTTTAGTAGTTTTACAGTTACGTTTAGTGATTTAACATGTAAGACTGATTGTTTTATGGAAAAATATGTTTGAAATCATAATTTCGTTAACTTTTCCTTACTAAGTTGGTTGTCACCAACAAAGTGTTCATGAAAGTATAAGGAAGTATATTGGAGAAATGTTGGGCTTGTGTAACAAAAATCAAATGTAAAAATCAAAATCATATATTTGTTATAATTATATGTAAATACAATAAAATCGAATTTGTTTTTTTAGTTTTACCGTTGATTTATTTTTTTAGAAGGAATACTAATTTAATTTAAAAATCACCCAAAATTAGCTTTTACTAGTGTTACCTTAATAAAAACTTTGTTATTTTCGTTTTACCGTTGATATAATTGTTTAGGCAGATAATTTGGATTGTTCAACGTAGTAACATGTTCGCACTCAAGATGGGAATAAATCAAATATATTACACATAGTTATACTTAGTTTTACACAGTTGTCCAAATCATACAAGTTTTACAACACAAAAGATGGCAATAAATCAAATACGTTCGCACTCAAACATGGCGACAAATCAAATATATTTGACACATTTATACTTAGTTTTACGCAGGAGTCCTAATCATACAAGTTTTACAACACAAAAGATGACAATAAATTCATTCACCGCTACACCCTCTCCCAAATAACAACCAATAAAAACCTTTATAGGCTTGCCTTTTATGCAGTGTTCTGATGTAATCCGGTACATTCTATTCAGACCTATCCGGCACTACATAAATCATCTTGTAGTAAGCCAATGCCCATAGCTCCGTCAAGTAATATTTTGTGCACAGGTCATATAGTTCTAACTGGATATCACGACCACGACCCTGACCAGCTCCAGTTTAACCTTACTTTCATCTAACCCAAGCTTCTTATACATCCTAGCTTCTATCACTGACAAAGTTATCTCCTCCACTGATGTCTTCAAAATTACACTACACATACGACATTGACATTTAAAATATATGGTCACGTGCGTAGTCATTGTATCCTGCCAAAACAATGCAAAAAACTCAATAAATTATCCATAGTTATCCATAGTTATCCACAGTTATACCAGTTACACATTTTCAGTAATACCTGTGTTACTAGTTATACTACATTTATCAGTTCTACTAGTCTACTTAGTTATACCCAAAATCAATGGTTTCCACTGCAAATGTACTGCCAATTCGATCCATTCAACTACTGAAATTCATTTTTTTACCAATTAAGATTACTAATTGACCCAGAAACATGGGTAATACAACAATGTGCGTACCAAATTCATCAATCTCAATTGAATCTGAATTTGAAAGCCATAAACCTAATTGAGAACCTAATTTCTACTAAATACAGCTGGAGGAAACAGAAGAATGCAGCACCTGTTTTCAACTATCTGCGACGGAATGCGGCGGCGGAGGTGACTGGAAGTGAATGCGACGGCGAGTGAGTGAGTCGGGGAGAACGAGTGCGAGGGAGGACGGCGAGCTCGAGATTTTCAGATTTTTTTTTTTTTTTCTCTGTTTTTTCCAATTAAACCAATAAAACAAATCTGGGTATTTTCGGAATTTCCAATCTGTTTAATGAAATAGGGATATAGGAGATAAAATAGGGATATAAGAGATTTTAGTTTGGTTTTTGAGGATATACGAGACGATGTCTCGGCCCAAGTATATCAGTATATCACAAAAGGCCCATAGCGCCTAATTTGTGCAGACGTAGCTGTCAATATGATATGGAGCCCGCCGGACATTTGAGTATTGGGTTCGGTTCCGGATCTTTTAGGTAGAGCAGTTTATGATTCAATACAAACTTATAAAATTTTGGTTCTGTGCTTTTCGGTTCCAAGTTGGTTTGATTATTAATTTTTCTAACCAATAAATACCCAAAAAATTTCGGTTTTCATTCGGTTTTGGTACAGTTTGGGTATTATTACCCGAAATAAAAACTCAAAAATATATCCAAAAAATCCTAACTCATTCATCAAAATCTAATATAAAAAAATATGAAATACTAAATTATATCCTAAAACCCAAAAAAAAACTAAACATAAAAAATAACAAAAAATACTTAATATATACATGCAATTAGCCATGGGCAAAAAATCCGGAACCGAAAACCCGAAACGGAACCGAACCGAAAAAGTGTATCCGAAACCGATCCGAAAAACTCTAAAATACCTGATGGTTCCTATTTGTTGATACTCGTGGATATCGGGTAATACCCGGAACCGAATCGATATCCAATTGGGTACCCGAATACTCGAATATATTAAAGGTATTAATTATTCTTTTAGTATTATATGTATATTTTAAGTATTTTTGTTATTTACTATTTTTAGTTCTTCAGGTTTTAGTGTATACTTTAGTATTTTGAGATATTTTTTTTTGTTTTTACTAGATTTTGGTGAATAACTTCGGATTTTTTTGGTATATTTTAAGTATTTTGGATAATAATATCCAAACCGAACCGGAACCGAACAGGAACCGAAAAGTTTTGGGTACTTAACGGTTCTCAAAATTAAGAACCGAACCGACCCGGAACCGGAAGGAACCGAACCGAAATTTTATAAGTACCCATTGGATCCAAAACTCCTCTAACCGAAAGACCCGGAACCGAACCGAATACCCGAATGCCCAGGCCTACATGCAATACCCAAAAAATACCTAATACTTCAATATTTTCGGGTATTTGGGTACCCGATTGGATATCGGTTCGGTTCCGAGTATAATCGAATACCCACGGGTATCAACAAACAGGAACCATTAGGTATTTTAGATTTGTTCGGATCGGTTCTGGGCACATATATTCCTTTTTTAGGCATCAAACTAGACCAAGACTAACAAAACAATTGACAATACTTGGGTTCACACCCTTTTGTATTCACCTCCCTTCTCATAACCAATGAAACTGTCATATCATATTATAATTAAAACAAAGTTAAACAAATTTAAAATAAACAAAAACTCAATTATTGGCAAAACGAATAAACTAATAGTATTTAAAAAAAAAACTAGTTTAGGGTTTAGAGTTTTGAGTTTTAGGTTTACTGTTTTGGATTTAGGGTTTAGTTTTTTGGGTTTAGGTTTAAGATTTACTGTTTTGGGTTTAGGATTTAATGTTTAGTATTTTGGGTTTAGAATTTAGGGTTTAGGTTTTAATATTTTGGGTTTATGGTTTAGTATTTTGGGTTTAGGGTTTAGTGTTTTTGGTTTAGGGTTTAGTGTTTTTGGTTTAAGGTTTAGTGTTTTGAATTTTGGGTTTAGATTTTAGATATTAATGGTTAATTCCTGAACCAAAAATTCTAAACCCGAAACCCAAAATATTAAACCCTAAACCCAAAACACTAAATTTTAAACCCCAAACATTAAAACCTAAACCCTAAACCCAAAATATTAAACCTAAACCCAAAACAGTAAAACCATACACCCAAAAAAGTAAACCCTTAACTGAAATCTCTAAACCTTAATCTAGTTTTTTTTTTTAAAAAAAAAACTATTAGACTCCGAATGGTGACCATTGGAAGAATAACAGGAATGAAAAGGAAAATAATGAAAAAGAACAAAATAATAGGAATGAACAGGAATATTTGTTTCTTTCCAAATTTGATTAGTAATATTTTTACTCTTTAATTCTCTGCAAAATAAGGAATGAGAAAGAATCATGGGTAATAAATATTTTTTATCAATGGTGCAATTTTTGAGGAATTGAGAGAAATTCACTGTTCCCACTCATTGTTTAGTTGGTTATGGGAATGGAGGTGAATATAAAGGTTCAGAAATGGTGAATATAAAGGTTCACCAAGGGGGTGAACTAATGCTTCGACTGGTGGCCACTTAAGAAATAATAGGAACAATGAAGAAAAAGATGAAAATGAATGATATGGAAAAAATTATAGAGAATAAATGTAGGGAGGGAATAGAAAAAATTCGCTTTGTTCATTAATTCCCTCAAAAATAAGGAATGATAAGGAATATAAAGGAACTAGGTAGTTACCCGCGCCATGCGCGGATTAAAATGTTTATATAAATATTAATTAAATATAATTTTATAGTCAATTATATAGATATATAATGTGATTTCAACATTTTCAAATTTTTTTAAAATTGTATATTAATAAATGCAAAACAATTAAATCATATATAGGATAACATTGCTAAAAATCAGTTATTTTCTATCATTATTGATCAAATAGAAAATTATGTTATATTATTTATATCTGAATTTATTTCTAAATTGATATGAATAGGCATAAATTCAACTACTATATGTTTATTTAATTAAATGTGTGGTTATTTATTTTAATCTATATTATTAGTTAAGTTTAGAAACAGAATAATTTTTCATTACCATAATTTTATTACTAATTGGTATCAATACAAATCAAATATTTTATGTTGATTTATTTTAGGAAATTTGAATTATGTTTAAATACTATGAAATTTATTATAGCTGTAGTTATATATTATAATAAATATATCTGATAATCATGGTAAGTTGATATAAATTAGTGATTTTTATTTATATATTAAAATTGCTTGTAAGTTGCTTTTAAGAAAAATAATATATTCTTTTTATTATATTATAATATTTAAGAAAAATAATATATACTTTTTATTATATTATAAGATTATAATATAATATTAATAAAGTAAAAGTATTTATAAGTTTTATATTAAATAAAGATTAAAGAATTATAAATATATATAATATAAAATTATGTAAATAATTATTATGAAGTGATATGGTTATTATTGTAACTCATAAATATAAGTTAAAACGAATAACTATACTGAAATATAATATATTTCTTTCATGTAAAAGTTATTTAATAAACATGATATATATATTAATATAAAATTATTTGATTATATTGGTCAAATACATAATTAAAGTTATATATTTTTTGAATGAATAAATAACATGTATTTTAATTAGAGTGTATGAGATATATCATAGTTTTGATTATGTAATAGTGATAATTAATATAAGTGATCAAATCATATAATAGCATTATATGTAATTAATATAAGTAAGGATGGCACTATTGTAATAAACACATGAAGTAAATGTTAGTCTTTTAAAAAGGATCCTCAAATAATATATAGGTGATTATATGGAATAAATATTCCTTGCAAATGGTAAAAATAATTAGGAATGAAGATGAATGCAATATTCCCTCTCATTCATTTTCCTAATTATAGTCACCATTCAGAGCCCTAAGTATTTTCCCAAAATAGTCCTATACATCTCCAATAAGTAAATTATCAAAGCAGTACAAAATAATGTCACGCATTGTCAGTGGTTCATGCGGAACAACCGCCTTGATCGCTTTCATCATCGGACGCAAGGCCGGCTTACATAGGGGGGCGAGGAGGGCGAGGAGGGCGACGGCCAGGGGTCCCGTCATATTAGGGGTCCAAATTTTCAACAAAAAAAAGTAATTTAAAAAAATCAATTTAAATAACCAAAAAAATTAAATATACTATATATTAACTAAATTTATATATTTTTCATAACTAAATATATGAAAAAAATTAATATAAACTATATGAAAAAGTAATATAAATTTTTTATATCAGAATATATTTTTTAAAACAAAAAAAAACTATAAATAGTTATTAAAAACTCAAAAAAAAAAAAAATTTGCCCAAGGGCCCTTACTATCCTTGAGCCGGCGCTGAATTTCGGACGACATTTGCTGGTCGCTAACGGTGGAGATTGTTGTGCATTGCTGTGTCGGGGAGGAGTGGCTGTTAATATGTCTTTCGATCACAGCCTCACAGGTCAATGTACGAGCCAAAACGTAGGCGGATTGAGGATCTTGGAGGATATTTTGAGGACGGGTACGTCAACGGGCCCTTGCTGTCACACGTGCAATTGGTGACTGGGAACTGAAGAGTCTTTTCACTGGCTCCTCTTCACCTCTGATTTCAGACCCAAAGATTCAACAAATCGTTCTAACAGAGGATGACGAGTTCTTGATTTTGGCATGTGATGGTATATGGAATGTCTTGTCAAGTCAGAATGCAGTGAGTAACGTCAGGCAAGGACTTAGGAGGCACGGTGACCCGAGACAATGCACCATGGAACTTCGGAAAGAAGCAGTGAAGCTTAACTCATCAGATAATCTGACGGTTGTGATCATTTGCTTATCTCCGGTCCCGTCTTCACGTCAACAACCGCAGAGGAGAAGATTAAGGTTCTGTGTTTCTGATGAAGCCCGAGCTCGGCTACAGGCGATGCTTGGAGGCGACTGAAAACAGTTTTTTTGCAGTATATATAAAGAGGGATCGGTTTTAGACCGATGAAGCGATTATCTCTTTAATTTCAATTGGTTTCAGTGAGATAAAATAAAAGATTTACAACAGAGGTAGAGAGGAAAGGACATGTTTGTAATGTGGTTGATCATTTTTGATTAATCTGTTTGATAGCTTGATTCAGAAAAAAGAGAGAGGGAGAGAAAAAGCAACCTGAAGTTTTGTTAGTTAGGACTCACACAAATTGGTGAATGAGTATTTCAAGTTTTGAACTTTGTTTTATTTGAGGATTAGTGAGTTACCCATTATTGTTTAAGGGTTTTTAATTAAAGTATCTGAATTTAGATTTGTCTGAGGGCATGAGGTTCTTTTCTTTTTTTGGGTACATGTTCAAGAATCTCTCTCCCATATCTGTGGAACTTGAGAGTTTTTGTGGACTATGGAAGATTTTGGAGTTATCTCAAAAGCTTTAATCCTAACCTTATGTCACTGCTTCTCATCATCTCTATCTCTATCTCTTTATCTTCTTCTTCTCCACCAAAATCTTCATGTCCATATATTTTCTTATTATATTTGTTTTGTATAATGTGTGTGTTTTATAATTAAAAATGATGCAAATGTGGTTGACAAAAAAGAAAATGATTCAAATAGGGATTTGGATAATTTTGTAATAATACTCGAATAATTGGTGGACGTAATTCGGGTTAATTAGTGTTTGAGGTTTTGGAAATTCAAGTATATTTATATCCTTAATCAACCAAACCGGTTGTTCATTATACATTAAAATTATTATTCATAATATTTGGTCAAATGTGGAAATATTAATATTTGTGAATTAAAAAAAGAAAAAAAAAAAGGTGTAAGAGCCTCTTTTTACATTTGCCGGCTCTGTTCGTCTCTACAAGGAGCCAAGTCTCTCTCTCTCTCTCTCTCACAATAACAATGGCGATGGCGAGTTTAGCAAGGAGGAAGGCGTATTTTCTCACCAGAAACGTAGCCAACTCTCACACTGACGCTCTTAGATTCTCCTATTCTCTCTCCCGTGGCTTCGCGTCATCGGGATCTGATGAGAACGACGTGGTCGTCATCGGCGGCGGTCCCGGCGGTTACGTGGCGGCGATCAAGGCGGCTCAGCTTGGTCTCAAAACCACGTGTATCGAGAAGCGCGGCGCACTAGGTGGCACTTGTCTCAACGTCGGGTGTATTCCCTCGAAGGTCAATTTCGGGGAAAAAAAAATTCTCCTCTCGATTTTCAAGTGATTTTGTTGTTGTTGCTGTTGCTGATTATCGTTGAGATTTGATCTGTGTGTCTTATGGATGAATCAATTGGAGAGTTAAATACTGTTTTTCATGATTATTTGGCCTAATCCATTTTCTGAGAAGATTTGGCTGTTAAAACTTTAGACTGTGATTTATGTGATTGTATCATTTCTCAGCTAAAAAAACCTAAATCTGTGTGATACAGTAACATTAGAAGCAACTTATGTTAAGTTCTGTAATTGTATGAAGCTTTTCGTTTGATTTGCACTGTTTCTATGAGCTTCTGATAAGTCTATGATAATGCTATTAGCTTCTTTTGAAGGTAAAAAAACGCTAATCAGAATTTTCTTGTTTTCGTTTTACCTTTTCTGATGTATCAGGCTCTACTTCACTCTTCACATATGTACCATGAGGCGAAACACTCTTTTGCTCACCACGGTATCAAGTTGGCTTCAGTTGAGGTAGATCTTCCAGCTATGTTGGCTCAGAAAGACAATGCGGTCAAGAACCTGACTCGTGGCATTGAGGGTTTGTTCAAGAAGAACAAGGTAACCTATGTGAAGGGATATGGTAAGTTTCTTTCCCCCAATGAAGTCTCTGTGGAGACAATCGATGGAGGAAACACCGTTGTGAAAGGGAAACACATCATTGTTGCTACCGGCTCAGATGTCAAATCTTTGCCTGGTATTACAATCGATGAGAAGAAGATTGTTTCGTCGACTGGAGCGTTGTCTTTATCTGAAGTCCCGAAGAAACTGATTGTGATTGGTGCCGGATACATTGGGCTCGAGATGGGTTCTGTTTGGGGTCGGCTTGGATCAGAGGTCACGGTAGTTGAGTTTGCTGCGGATATCGTTCCTTCTATGGATGGTGAAATCCGTAAGCAGTTTCAGCGTTCACTCGAGAAGCAAAAGATGAAGTTCATGCTCAAGACTAAAGTTGTATCCGTGGATGCCTCTGGAGACGGTGTGAAGCTCACAGTGGAACCATCTGAAGGTGGAGACCAGACCACACTCGAAGCCGATGTTGTCCTTGTCTCAGCGGGAAGAACACCGTTCACATCTGGACTTGACCTGGACAAAATCGGAGTGGAAACTGACAAAGGCGGGAGAATTCTCGTGAACGAGAGATTCTTGACCAATGTCACAGGCGTGTATGCGATCGGAGATGTGATTCCAGGACCGATGCTTGCTCACAAAGCCGAAGAAGACGGTGTTGCTTGTGTGGAGTTCATAGCAGGCAAACACGGCCATGTGGATTATGACAAGGTTCCTGGTGTTGTCTACACGCATCCCGAGGTTGCATCGGTTGGTAAAACGGAAGAACAGTTGAAGAAAGACGGTGTGAGCTATCGGGTTGGGAAGTTTCCATTTATGGCCAATAGTAGAGCTAAGGCCATAGATAATGCTGAAGGATTGGTTAAGATTTTGGCTGATAAGGAGACAGATAAGATCTTGGGTGTTCACATCATGTCGCCGAACGCTGGAGAGCTAATCCATGAGGCGGTTCTTGCGATCAACTACGATGCATCGAGTGAAGACATTGCTCGAGTCTGTCACGCTCATCCCACTATGAGCGAGGCTCTCAAGGAAGCTGCCATGGCTACCTATGACAAACCGATTCACATCTAAACAGGTATGTCACGGTTTGATTTGGTTTAGATTTTTTATTTGCAGTTCTGACTTCTTACGTGTCGTGTCCCACAATAGGAAGACCTTGAAAGGAGAGAGACAGCCACCGATGACAAGCCAAATCGATATCTTAACCGGGTTGGATTTTGGTTCGGTTTTCTGTGGTTTAGCCTTGAATTTGTCCTTTTATTTTCTGGTGGATTTCGAATGAGCTGAAAGATGATACTATACTGTTTTTATTCGTTAATTTTCTTTACATAATGTTCAGATTCGGGTTAGGCCTGATCCGTAATAATATTTCTACTTTCACTCGACCCATTTTGGTTTTTTGAGTAAATCAAGTTGGCTCAAATTTCATGCTTCCGTTCGATTTTCAGTTTACGTTTACATCAGTATTTTTGGGTATACGTTTTACATTCACTAGTATGAATATTAGTAGCTCCATGCATAATGAATTGATCACATACATGATATATCTGATGATTTAATATCATAGAACAATTTTAATTTGTTAAAAAAAGATAATAATAGGTTTTCTTTGGGAGAAAGTTCTTCTTTCGTGCATAAATCTAAGTCATTGTGCATTAACTGTTTACTATATCAGCAATTCTTCTAACAATGGCAAAAGTTTCTTCATCGCTCATATCAACTTCTATTCTTGATTCTACTTTGACTAATGCGTTGTTGGTAAATTACTTTATATAAATACTCATTGCTTCTGTTTTATTGTCTATCACAAGCTAAAAACAAAGACAAAAACAAAAAAGCAGAGAAAACAAGAATGGCTGCGAATCTAAGGAACAATGCGTTCTTGTCTTCTCTCATGCTGCTTCTCTTGATCGGTTCCTCGTACGCAATCACAAGCTCAGAGATGAGCACAATCTGTGACAAAACTTTGAACCCGTCATTCTGTCTTAACTTCCTGAATCCGAAATTTGCATCTCCTAATCTTCAAGCCTTGGCAAAAACAACACTTGAGGCCACACAAGCAAGAGCAACACAAACATTCAAAAGACTCCAATCTATTATCGATGGAGGAGTTGACCCGCGATCCAAATTGGCTTACAGATCATGCTTGGATGAATACGAGAACGCTAGTGCAAACGTCGAGGAAGCTTTAGAGCATTTAGCTTCTGGCGATGGTGCAGGGATGAACATGAAAGTTTCTGCTGCATTGGATGGAGCTGATACATGTCTTGATGATGTGAAGAGATTGAGATCAGTAGATGCTTCGGTTGTGAATAATAGTAAGGGAATTAAGAATCTTTGTGGCATTGCTCTTGTTATCTCTAACATGTTACCACGTAGAGCTTAATTTGAAATCATCATCATCATGTGTTTACACTGATTAATTGTATTGTTGGCAAGAGGACAATTACATTATTAAAATAAAATAAGCTCATGCTTTTCATTTCAACATTTTTTTTTTTAGTTAATGAATTTTTCTTTTCATCATTTCGTCCAAGTCCATGATCTTTCGCTACAAAGGAAAATTGATTTTTCATTTGTCTCTACATCTCCACAACAATGTTTAATTATATGGAAATTATAAAAAGCTTAAAAAGGTACAAAATAACCAAGACGAGATGTTAGTAACATGGTTTATATGCATATCAGTAATTTTTTTTGTTTTTTGTTCTATGTCAACTTACTTTTGAGGACATTAACTTACTACATCACTTCGGAAGAAAAAAGCACTTTCCCCTTCCTCAAGCATATTTCATTTGTAATAAAACTCCAAAAACATAATTAGTTTTTTTCTTCTTCTTTTATTTCAAGAATTGGTTGCACCCGATCGACTGGGAAAAAAAGAGACACATTCAGCAATACAAGACTACAATTAGCTTCTATTCTTTTAAACTAGAGTTTGGCTGCAAATGACTTCTATTTGAGCCAAGAATTTCACTTGTATATCTACTCAATCGAAGTCGGGCAGAGGGATCCTGTATTACTTGGATCAGAAGTTTTGAATCACGTTCAAGAACCACCTTATTTTATCCGACATTTTCCACATCAGATATTGTTCAAAGAAGAGCTGGTGCCTCAGTATCAAGACTAAATTAACAAATTGTTTTTTTTTAAAAAAAAACAAGAAGACTAGGTTAAAGAATGAGGTATGAATTTTCTCCACCACTTGACACATCCAAGATCATCTTGACTCAATGCATCCACATTACATTTAAAGCCACATGAAGGGGGAGGACACCTCTTTCATTCGGATATCTAAAATTTTGAATTTTTGGATCTGAGAAGGAAATAGAAAAATAGTGGTGTTTCACGATAATGATGTGGGTCAGGAGTTAACCTCTTGGATTGAAGCATCGCTTGTTGAGCTTCTAATAATATAACTCCATAGTGACCACTTCTCAAGAAAGAGATCTTGATAAGAAAATTAGGAACTCGCGTCTATCTAGTTGCCAACAATCCATTCACAAACTATAGGTACTCTCGATATAAGTGATATTTACATTTTTTCATTTTCTATATAAATTTTATGAGAAAGAAGATGTATAAACAAGGTCCAACAAAGTTTTTTGTTACGAAACATTGGAGACCATAAAGTTGTCGAGCGGTTTAACCTAAACAACCGAATCAAAACCAAAAATTAATTCTAGTTTGGTTATGCCCAGTTTATAAACTTTGGGTTTTCTTAAGAGTCCCAGTCCTAGTAACCACTGATGGATCAAGAGAAACTCATTGTTGGTTCTTTAGTATTTTAAGGAAAGTCTATGTGTGAAGAAGAAAAAGAAAGCAACTTGGGTAAAGACAAGTTGGGGGATCTCCCACGCCGCACGAAGGAAGCCCATGAAATGTTATGCTCAAAGCAATCAGCAACACTCCACAATCCTTCTCCGGAAGCGATAGAAGAGGAAATAAAGGCTTATGAAAAATGGCAGTTACTTTCGGAATTAGAGGAGAGATATTTAAAGCAGAAAGCTAAATTGCATTGGCTCGAGTTGGGAGAGAGGAACAATGCTTACTTTCACAAGACGTGTAAGATGCGAAGAATGAGAAACTCTATTCGGGAAATAGCCAGCTCAGACGGTACAATTTTGAAAAGTGGAGAGGAGATCAAGGAAGAGGCAGTGAGTTTTTTCACAAGTCTTCTCACACATACTCCTTCAGACTATCATGGAACCACAGTGGAGGAGATCCAGTCACTCCTCACATTTCGGTGCACAAACTTGGAAAGCAATTCACTAACTCGTGAGATCTTAGAGGATGAAATAAAACAAGTTCTCTTCACCATGCCAAATGATAAATCGCCGGGACCTGATGGATTTACGGTCGAGTTCTTCAAGTCTGCTTGGCCTGTTGTGGGTAATGATGTGCTGATGGCAATCAAATCTTTCTTTGTGAAGGGTTTTCTGCCTAAGGGAGTCAATTCCACTATTCTAGCTCTAATCCCCAAGAAGGAAGAAGCCAAAGGAATGAAGGATTACAGACCTATTTCTTGCTGCAATGTTCTATACAAAGTGATTTCCAAAATCCTTGCAAATCGCTTGAAACCTCTCCTACCAAAACTAATAAGCTGCAACCAATCTGCTTTTGTGACAAACAGACTTCTTATGGAAAATCTGTTGTTAGCCACCGAGCTGGTCAAAGACTATCATAGTGATTCAGTCTCTCCCCGTTCTGCAATGAAAATCGATATTTCGAAGGCTTTCGACTCAGTGCAATGGGATTTTGTACTTAATATTCTCAAAGCCATCAACTGCCCAAGCATTTTTATTCACTGGATTCGCCTATGCATAACTACAGCCACCTTCTCCATCCAAGTAAATGGTGAACTAGCTGGCTACTTTGGGAGTTCACGAGGTCTCCGACAGGGTTGCTCCTTGTCACCGTACCTCTTTGTGATATGTATGAACGTTTTATCTCTTCTGATAGATAAGGCGGCTGCGGATCGGAGAATTGGTTTTCACCCTAAGTGTAAGATTATCGGTATCACTCACCTCTGCTTTGCTGATGATCTCATGGTTTTTATAGATGGAACAAGGCATTCAATAGAGGAGACAATACGAGTTTTTGATGATTTTGCGGGTATGTCAGGTTTGAAAATAAGCCTGGAAAAATCAACCATCTACATGGGAGGAATTTCTGAAGGAAATAGAGAGATGATCATGTCTACTTTCCCATTTGAAGAAGGCAAATTACCTGTACGATACCTCGGCCTACCTTTGTTGACAAAAAGAATGTCCGAGACTGATTATGCCCCGCTTATTGACAAAATCAGAACTCGTATGAGCTCCTGGACGGCGAGACACCTCTCCTATGCTGGACGGTTACAACTCTTACACTCTGTAGTCTCAAGCCTTGTTAATTTTTGGATGTGTGCTTTTCGTCTACCAACAGCTTGCCTTAAGAAGATAGATAGCTTATGTGGGGCATTCCTTTGGTCCGGGCCTGAGCTAAACTCCAAGAAGGTGAAAGTGGCATGGCGAGAAGTCTGTCGACCGAAACAAGAGGGAGGATTGGGTTTAAAATCCTTGAAAGATGCCAACACAGTTTGCTGTCTTAAACTGATCTGGAGAATTGTTTCAAATCAGCCATCTCTTTGGGTTCAATGGATTAAGTGTATGCTTATCCGTCAAGGATCCTTTTGGGCAGTTAAAGAAAATGTAAACTCCGGTTCATGGATATGGCGAAAGCTTCTAAAATATAGGTCCGTAGCAAAAGACTTCCATAGAGTTGAGATTGGCAGCGGCTCTTCTGCATATTTCTGGTTTGATTGTTGGTCTAGGCTAGGGAGATTAAAGGATCTTGTTGGTGACGGAGGGACTATCAGCCTGGGGATTCCTTTGAATGCCACGGTAGAACAAGCTCTCCTCATTCATCGACGAAGGAGAAAGCACCGATTGGAGATTTTGAACACAATTGAGGGGGAATTTTGTAGATTAATTCAGGAGCGACGAGATGGAGATGACAGGTCGCAGTGGCGTTCCAGTCCTGACAAATACAAAAGAAGAAGAAAAAGAAACCATGGGTGCGTGACAATTTCGAATAAACCACTTGATCTCGTAGTTCCATTGGATCGAAAGGATATGAGAGAATAATGATGCCGGAAAATCAAATATCTCGATGTAAAGTGTTTGGAGTTATAAATTCAAATGAAGCTGGAAAATAAAAAGTGCTCTTTATAGCTTATTCATTTATTTTCAAACACAACCACTGACATGAAACACAAACAAGAAACATAAACAAGAAGCAGAAGCAACATGATAAGAACACACTTTGAAGCAACACTGAGAAAAGGTAAGTAGGAATGTTTTAAGAAAAGGCAATGGACAGGGAGGTCTTGACGTCGAGTTCCCAGAGTTCACATGTTCCATTCACGAAATCGTAGTAAGCTCCTCTTAAGGCGAGCTGGTTCTTCACCACTCTTTTTCTCACGAATGGGTAAGACAACAGATTCCCCAATGAAACGTTCACCGCTTCCTGAAAACCCAAGGCGAACTCAGTTTATACCTTAAAAGTAAGTCAGAAAACAAAGCGAATTAATGTGTTTTTTTCTTATTACGTACCTTCTCACAATAGGTGCACTGATCTTCCAAGCTCAGGTCTTTATATTCCTCCTGGATCCTGTTCTTGGCTGGTGTACCGATCTTGACCCAGTTTTCTATTAAGACGCTGCCGTTTCAAAGAATTTCAAGGAAGTTAGTGAACCAATGGCCCAAGAAACTGTTCATGCTTGGTCATGTAGTTAGAGGATATTTTATTTAAATTAGCGTTTTGAGATTGGTTACCTCTTGGGGGGTGCTGCATCATCTTCAATGGACATGAGTGCCTTTATTCCGCCACAACGGCTGTGACCAATCACCAGAATGTTCTCCACCTGAAAATGACACAAATGAACAAGAAAGGAAACTCTGAAAACTTTACTGATGTTTTGAATGCATTACAAAGTTGGTTTACAACAAGTTTAAATAGAACCTAAGGAACAATCTAGATCCTTTACAAATCTTATCTACAAATACAGCTGGATATGCTGAGTCACTGGTCACACGTTTGGAGAGGAGAGCGTCTCCTTCACCTTTGCCGTACCTTCACCAACGACATTGTTTGTTGTTGCAGACGAACACTCTTTTCTTGTCTTCTTCTGCTTGCCTTTGTTGGGCTTCTCGGTTTGATCTTTTAGAGTCTGAGCCTCTGTTTCTTGGCCCAACACTTTGTTGCTCACACTCCCCCTCAAACTTGGAGTGGAGAGAACCAAAACACCAAGTTTGGTACGCAAGTTGAGGAAGGATTGGCGCGGTAAAGACTTCGTAAACACATCTGCTAGTTGAAGAGTAGCGGAGATATGTTGTGTCTCAATGAGACCAAGTGCTACTTGCTCACGAATATAGTGATAATCGGTATCAAAGTGTTTGGACCGATTATGTAGAGCAGGATTTGCAGAGAGATAGACAGCCGAGAGATTATCACACTGGATTAAGGTAGCTTGCCTTTGTTGAATTCCCACATCTCGTAGTAAGGAAGATATCCAAGTTATCTCTCTGGCTACTTGACTTAAGGCTCGATACTCAGCTTCTGTCGAAGAATGAGAAACTGTTGCTTGCCGTTTGGCCAACCATGAGATGAGAGAGGAGCCTAACTTTATACAGAAGCCTGTAGTAGATCTTCTTGTCTCTTTACACCCTGCCCAATCACTGTCACAAAAGGCAGACAACACCAGATTAGTGTCCTTCACAATAGACAATCCCATCGTTTTGGTGCCTTTAACATATCTCAATATCCTCTTCAGAAGACCAAAGTCTGCAGTTGTTGGAGCATGCATTCTTTGAAAGACAAAATTCACAGCAAACTGAATGTCTGGCCTCGTGATGGTGAGATACTGAAGTTTTCCTGCCAGACTGCGGAAGTAGGTTGGTTCTGAGAATAATTCTGACTGTAGCGTGTCTAGTTGTTGAGGCAGAGGAGTTGGCATAGGATTACAATCTGTCATAGCCGCTCGATGAAGAATATCCGAGGCATATGCAGATTGATGAAGGAACAGGCCAGTAGATGTTGCTTCAATCTCTATTCCCAGAAAGTATTTAGGATGTCCAAGATCCTTCATGGAGAATCGACTATTCAGAGCTTTGAGTATATCTGTCAGAAGATCTTCATTACTGCCGGTCAACAACATATCATCCACATAGAGAAGAAGAATCAAGGTCTTGCCTTTTTCATGAAAGACGAACAACGAGGGATCAGAGGTGCTGCAACGAAAGCCAAACTCAAGCAAAAAATTGCTAAAGGTGTCAAACCAGGCTCTAGGAGCCTGTTTCAGGCCATATAGAGCTTTGGTGAGACAACAAACATAGTCCGGCTTGTTAGGATCAACAAATCCTTTTGGCTGGAGCATATAAACTGGCTCATTTAGCTCACCGTGCAAGAAGGCATTGGATACGTCAAGCTGTTTTAGAGGCCATGCTTTGGCTGTTGCAATGTCTAGAACAACTCTAATTGTTGCCGTTCGTACAACTGGACTGAAAGTGTAATACCCCGATACTACAGCGGAAATTACCACGGAGCAAAATAATTTCTGATGGGCGATGAGAACAATTTTAAAAATTGTGGAACATGGAGTGTAGATACACAAGACATCAGAGAAGCCAGTTCAAAAGGATTCATGCCAAGAAAAATTCAGAAGTGACCTAGAAAAATCACGAGAATCAGATTTTGGCAAAGAAGGGACAGTTCGAGAAAATAAATCCGAAAGGATTAGAAGGACTATTTTAAAAACTCTGGGCCTTTTCACAGAGGTAATCAAGACCCATATGGAACTATGACAAAAAGATTTGGTCAAAGAAAAATTCCCCTGTGAGAATTAAAAATCGGACAAAATGGAATGACGAAGATTGGCAGTTTGGACAAGAAAATTCATAAGTCGAGTTGTACTCATATAAAAATTCTGAAACTTTTTGTGGGCACGGAGGACATCATGAGGAGTATTGAGAATCAAGCAGAGAAATTTTTGAGTAAGGGAAATTAAAGTTATGATTTTCGAAGTGTAGAAGATTGTTGGTTGAATCAGCTGGATAATCCTCAAAGAGTTCAGTCCAATATTCAATCAGATTCATTTTGGAGCATCCAGGTGTCATTTACCAAGCAATTTTCGTGATCAAAGGCAGAGAGCAGCTTCTAGAAGAGAAAGTAGTAAATAACTAAGTAAGTCCCAAGTTTAAGTGGAATCCAAGTGTCACCAAGCTAATTCAGGAGAGTCTTTAGAAGCTATGTGTCAATTTTTAGGGAAGGATTAGTGTCTTCTTAGTTGTCTTCCTCCAGTTAACCCACCTGCCTTATATAAACCCCTCTCCCTCCTTACTTAGACCATTTTAGCAAAATAAGAGAAATTGTTTCCTTGGTCTTAGTGTGTTTGTGTGAGAGAGAGAGAGTATAGAAGAAGAGGAGTTCTGTGTGGTGAAGAGGTGTAGCTGAGCTTGTAGTGTGTCTCTAGTCCATCAGGAGCCTTGTCAATGTGAGTTTCAGATAGGAACCCACCTAGAAACCATGTTTTATTTTCAGTTTCAGTTTTAATTAAAGTTGAGTAGTAATCTTGAATGATTGATCTTTGCATGCATGTTTAATTTGTTGAGTTTGATCACCTAATCTTTGCATGCATGTTTGTTTTGTTGAGTTTGAAGAATTGATCTTTGCATGCATGATTGTGAATTGCTTTGGTGTGATTGATTGAGTTGTTGTGTTGAGGATTGCTTTGCTGGTGAATTTCAGGGTGTTTAAGAATGATTTTAAGATTGTTTTCAAGATGTTTTCTTTACTCCTAAAAATTGATTTCAGTTTTCTTGCTTTAAGAAAAGTGATTTTTATTGATGAAACTTAGTTTTCAGCTTAGATCTCTTGATTTTTGGGGTAAGGATAGAATTAAGAGTTGCATGCATGTTTGGATAATCTTGAAGTTAAGTTGTTAGATGTTTTGCATGTTTAGTAGCTTGTCAAGTTAAGAATTGTATAAGTTTATTCTGATGATTAGGGTATTAGTATTTTAGTAATTAGTTAAGTGTAATTTTATTTGAGTATTAATTGTTAGTAAATAGGATAGGCGAATTTGAATTGATAATTTAGGAGTTAGAATTTAAATTAGAATTTAAGTTTATGCATAAGAATTAATAGTTGAATTTTGAATATTATTAGAGTGCATTAGTTGGCGATTTGTTTAGAACTGTTAGAAAGTTTAATGAGTTAAGAATTAGAATTTTATAAATTGTGTTAGTCTTAGGTAAATGATCATAGGTTGCATGCATGTTAAATAATCTATAGTTCAGTTTTTATCTTGAATAGTAATTAGTTGCATGTTAAGAGATTGAAACTATGATGCATATTAAAATGGACTAGAATGTGATTTTATATATGAATTAAGTTGCATTAAGGGTTTACATGTTAGAGTCTAAGAGAAGGATCTTGGCAGGGATAGTTTTAAGTTATTTAAGAGAGTTGTTAGGTTTGAGTTAGAGTAGTAGCTTTGCATGGGGTAGTGGGACTAAGGAAAGAGATTTCAAATGGATTTGATGGTTAAAACGGTTTTGAATCGGTTTTATTCGACAAAAAAGTTTTCATCAGATTTTAAAAAGGAACTGACTCGGTTTTTGTTTATGAAAGAATAAGGATTTTGATTTCATGAGCTTGTTGTTTGTTAGTTGTGGTGTTGGTGTGAAGTTGTTTCATGCAGGTAACCTCTATGGTGTAAAGCTAACATTCGTGCAGGTATCACCATATAGGAATATGCACAGTTTCGGCTAGTGAGAGCCGTGAGTTGTGTGGATTGTTGTGTGCAGGTAACCTCTGTGGTGTAGACTAACGTTTTATGCAGGCATCACCACAGAGGAATGTATTGAATCCGGCTAGTGAGAGCCATGAGACTATGGAGTTTGAGTGATGGTGGATTGGTTGTGAGTTATAGTGTTTGTGATGTGGTGGAGATGTGATGAGTGTGGTTTGAAGTTTGTGTTGAGATGTTGTGGTGTGGTGTCAGTCCGTTGACGGGTAGTTTTCGGACTGGAGTGGAACCGGGGCATACGGTTCAGTGGCGGTATGTGCGTGATCCCCAACCTACGGCATCGAAGGACAGAGAGGTAGGTTCCTCCACGGCATCGATGGACTGAGAGGTGGGGAAGACTCGGAGAGACGGGGTTGCAGCCTAATTGGCCGAGTGTACCCGACGGGGTACGGAGACGGTGTTCCGGAAGAGGAAGGGCGGAACTGGACCATAAATCTGCACTTCGGCCGCAAGCCGGGGTGTATGATTGAGTTGTGATGTTCCGACTTGATGGTCTTTGTGATAGTCAAGTGCAGGGTGTTCACGGGGGATCGACCATGCTTTGAGATCTCAGTGCCCACGCGTGTGTTGTGCGTTGCGAGAACGCGGTTTCAGAAGGATGCAGAGGCATCAGAGGAGTGCTGGTGTACTCATTTACTAACATGTTTTCATGCTTCGACTATTTACTTTTATGTTGCTTCGGCTATCTTTATTTGCTTCCGCTATTCTGTGATTGTTTGATTGTGTGTTGCATGATGGGGACTGGGTTGGGTATCCTTATTGTTTATGTTCTGGACTCACTAAGTAATCTCCTGATTACTTACCCTTTTCTCTTTCCTCCCCCCTCTTGCAGGTAACCTGTAGTAAGCTGATATAGCGAGCGGCGGAACGTTAGGACATCGGAAGTAGATTTTTCTTGACTTTTGTAAAGGACTCATTTGTAAGAATGTTTTCTTTTCGGAATTTCCCAAGGTGATCACCGTATGGTTGTATTTGTCCAAGTTGGATTTGAGTTTTATAAATGAAATGAAATGTTTTACGAACTTAACTGGCTCAATGATATTAGTCTTGTCCGGATTAACACAACTCGAGACCAAAGTACGGGTTGAAAAGCCTTAGGCCGCGGTCGAGAGGTAAACAGAGTTAGGTAATGGGACGGCTTTGTTTTCGGACTTCGTCCTAGAATGAGCTGACTCATTACTTAATCCCGTACTGTGGCATCTCCGGGTCGGCTGGACTGTGCGGTCGTTCGTGTTCTTGTTTGATTGTCGTTCGATCGCATAAAGGGATTGGCCGTTCCGTGTTCTTGTTTGATTGTTGGTCGGCCGGTCCTGTCTAGTCCGGTTCGGGGGTGTTACAGAAAGTCTCCAAGTAGTCAATGCCTTCCTCCTGATCAAACCCTTTGGCAACAAGGTGAGTTTTGAGCTTATCTATAGTGCCATCTGGATTAAGTTTAGTTCGAAACACCCATCTTGATTGCAGAAGATTCATGTCATCTGTCGGAGGGACAAGAGACCAGGTATGGAGCATGTGAATCCTTGTCATTTCTTCCATTACAGCTCCATTCCACCCCGGGTGTTTCATTGCAGCATCAATACTATGTGGCTCAGTAGTATGAGAGAGAGACGCAAGGAGAGCATACCTCGGATTAGGCTTTTGAATCCCTGACTTGAACCTTGTTACCATTGAGTGTTGAATTGACGCTGCAGCTGGCTCGTCCTGATCTGACTCAATAACAGCTTCATGAGCTGCACCAACATTCTCATGAGGAATTGGTATTGGGGGAACAATGATAGGAGTTACAACTGGAGGAATAGTTGTTGGTCTTTGTAACAACTGTATCGGAGGAGTCAGAGAAGGAACTGGAGTCACAACCGGCTCTTGTTGTTGCCAAGCACGAAGCAGAGAAGTCCGATACTCAGGGACAAGATACTTGTACTTGTGAACGGGAGGATATGCTCATCAAAGACTACATTTCTCGATATATAGACTTTGCCTGTCGGAGGGTATAGACACCGGTACCCCTTATACTGATTGTTGTACCTCAAGAAGACACATTGCAGTGACCTAGGATCGAACTTGTGCTCTGCATTTGGCCTGAGACATGGATAACACGCGGAGCCGAAAACTCTGAGAAATGAGTAGTCCGGCTTTGTTTTGAAAAACTTCTCAATAGGACTCATGTTGTTAAGCACTGACGAAGGAAGCATATTAGCAATGTAGTTTGCTGTAAAGAATGCTTCAACCCAATATTTTAAAGGAGTCTGACTATGATATAACATAGATAGCCCCAACTCAACCAAGTGACGATGCTTCCTCTCTGCCATGCCGTTTTGTTGAGGGGTACGAGGACATGAGATTCTGTGATGAATACCATGCTCACTAAGATGTGTTTGTAAACATTTGTTCACAAACTCTCCCCCTCCATCACTCTGAAAAACTTTGATCTTGGTATCAAGTTGATTCTCGACCAGTTTTTGAAAACTCATAAAGACTGAGAGAAACTCTGATTTGGCACGAAGAGGATAAAACCAAGAGAGATGAGAGAAATCATCAACAAAGACTGCATAATATTTAAAGCCTTGGTTTGATACAACTGGTGCAGGGCCCCAAAGATCACAATGGACACGATCTAGGGTATGCAAAGTTCGAGAATCAGAAGAAATAAACTGTAATCTAGATGATTTCCCCATCTGGCAAGGCTCACAAACGGAGGAAGTTCTGTTCTTATTCACGTTGATCTCCTTGCTGACTTGTAAATGCTGCTGGACCTTGGAGTTTGCGTGCCCAAGACGATGATGCCAGATATCCTCACTTGATGCACACTGACGATTAGAGAAACAGGCCACAAACTCTTGAGCCTTCAGCATGTATAAACCCTTATTGCGGGTTCCCTTGGACACCACTCTCTGAGTGGTTAAATCGATTATGCAAACCTTGTTAGCATCAAAAAACACTCCACAGGGATAATCATCACAAAGTTTTGAGACTGAGAGCAATGACTTCTGTATTGAAGGACAAACCAAAACTTCATTCAATGGAATAATACCTTTGGAAGAGGTGATGGTTGTGGAGCCTACGTGTGTGATAGGGATATAAGTACCATCACCAACGAGGACAGTGTCATTGCCATCATACGCAGTGGAGTTCTGAAGAGATGCAGGCGAAGCAGTGACATGAGCAGAGGCTGCAGAATCCGGATACCACTCTTTGCCTGACTCATCGGATACGCGAAGGCTAGAGAAGGCTTGAATCTCACTCTGATAGTTGTTGTCAAATCTGTTGTAGCACTTCAAGGCTGTATGGCCTGTGCGACCACAGATTTGACAGACAGGACGTTGGCCATCATTCTGAGATGGGGCTTGGTGTTGAGAGAAACCTCTGCCTCTTGTGGAGTAACCTCCCCTACCACGCTGCTGACCAGAACGTCCCCTGCTTCTGTTACTCGGGTTGTACTGAGGAACACCAGCCGCAGATCTGTCAGCCGTAAAAGCAAGATGCGGAGTGACGGTGGTAGTGTCGTCATAGGACTGGAGTTTGCTGTCAAATCCTTGAACCTCGGACACAACATCGTTACATGTTGGTGAGGGAAGCTTGCTCAGAGAACTTTGGATGACGGTGGCTATAGGATCATAGTCACGACCAAGACCATTCAGAAAGCCAAAAATCTTCATTGATTCGTCCACCGGTCTGCCGATGGAGCTGAGAGAGTCACAAAGAGCTCGGAACTCTCTTGTGTAAACAGCCAAAGTTTTGTCATTTTTGGACAGAAGCTGGAGACTTCGCCGGAGGGAGAACTCACGTTGCACACTACTCTTGTTGAAGTTCTCTGCCAGAGAAAGCCAGATCTGACGAGAAGTGGTGAGGTTATGGACATGACCAAGAACCTCTTCAGACAACGTGCCAAATAACCAAGACCATACGAGCTGATCTGTGCAGAACCAGTCTTCGTATTGAGGGTTAGGCACCTCGGTGGTGACTTCACCATGGACGACAACAGAGGTTTGAGAAGGAGCGACGACAGCACCGTTCACGAAACCGATGAGCTTCTGACTTGAGAGAAGCGACTCAAACTGAGTCTTCCAGAGCAAGTAGTTACTGTCATTGAGTTTGAGAGTAACGGAGCTGGAGACATGAACTTTGGACGGAAATGGATACGCAGCAGCCATGATTAATACCTGTTAAGGTGTCAGTGGCTCTGATACCATGAACAAGAAAGGAAACTCTGAAAACTTTACTGATGTTTTGAATGCATTACAAAGTTGGTTTACAACAAGCTTAAATAGAACCTAAGGAACAATCTAGATCCTTTACAAATCTTATCTACAAATACAGCTGGATATGCTGAGTCACTGGTCACACGTTTGGAGAGGAGAGCGTCTCCTTCACTTTGCCGTACCTTCACCAACGGCATTGTTTGTTGTTGCAGACGAACACTCTTTTCTTGTCTTCTTCTGCTTGCCTTTGTTGGGTTTCTCGGTTTGATCTTTAAGAGTCTGGGCCTCTGTTTCTTGGCCCAACACTTTGTTGCTCACAACAAATACATTATTTTAGGGCTAAAACTAGGTCAAATCAGGTTTTCGCTTAGCATCCTATGTACGATCAAAGGAGCATTATTCAAGACAATAGAATTAAACGTTCATTAAAAAAAAAAAAAACAAGACGAGAAATATCTTTAAGAAGCAATTCTAGCAAACAGGGCCATTAATTAATTATTACGTACGTTGAGGGATGTGATTGGATATTCAATAGCCGCACCAGTACCAGAGTGTTGTGTCTGCAAGTTTTCCAAAGACAAAGCTTATGTTACTAAAATCGGTAACAACAACTTGTGATGCTAGTGTTAAAAGCTAATTAGAAAAAGACTTGAAAATATCGGCCGAACCTTGTCAAAAAGTGGAACCATGTTAGCAATGTTTCTAATCATAAAGGCTTCACCAGGTTGGAAATTCAAGATGTGAGAAGGGCTAACTCGGGAATCCGAACAAGCAAACACCAGAAACTGCAAAACAATTTCACACTTGTAAAATGATGTCTTTAAAGCAGTCTTAACCCTCCTTTCTAATTATATGGTTTCTAGTTTTTTTGCTTTTCTTGTGTGTTTGTAGCTTGCCCATGAAGTTACCATCATCTTTACTAGATTAAAAATTTGCTTCTGTTTCATACCCTTTCTGACTAATTACAGAAAAGTGAAACGAGAAAAGGAAACCACCAAAGGAGGAGGGGAAAATGTAACGAGATTGGCAAAATCAACAACCTTGGGGTTCTGTCTCTTGGCAAGTTCTTCGTACAACCAAGGTTTCTTCCTGGAAATTGATGAAACCAACAATATAATGAGCAAGTTTTATTTAACTAATACACGTTTAAAAATAATTTAAGAAATGATATTCTTTATAAAACAATAATAAAACCTTAAAAAGACATTCTTTGTGCATATAATATAAGGGAGCAAGTGTTTAAATTTTATTAGTATTATATAATTATGTGGTAAAAGTTGGATTCTTATCCATGCTAATTAAAGGTATATTGAAATGGACGGACCCATCCTGAATAATGAATAAAACGTACAAATATTTATGAGTCTTGAAATGGATAAATCCGCATTTGATCCGCTTCACGGCATCTAATGTTGCATTCAAGTTCCTCTAGCTCGCTGCGCAACTTCTTGATCTTTGCAGCTGCCACGTTTCCGAGGTCCGATGTATTACTGAAAATTAATTCACCTTTTTCATATTACACAAGATTTACATGACAAACTTGTATTATTACCAAAGAAAAATGGGTCAAGCAAGCCGTCAAGGTACAGTATATGGGCGCAAAATGATCTACGGTGATGATCATTCCACAACCTGCAAAATCCAAAAATGTCTGATGTGCTTTGGGAAAGAAAGAAGGTGTGTGTACCTGAGAATTTCTCCTAGTCTTTCAATGACCTCCTCATATGACTCTGTCGACATTTCTTTTCGTTCCTAGAACAAAGGAGAAAAAATGAAGAATTTAGAATAAACAACGTTGGAAAACTTTACCAAAAACATGCGACAATTCGATCACAATTGAAATAAAATTGATTAATTTAATTAATTCCTATTTTGGAAAAAGATAAAATAGAGAGAAGCAATGACTTTTGTAACTATCATGTAGTTAAATTAAGTCTGGGTAAAAAATCCAGACTGGAAATACCGAACCAAACTTGAACCGAATAAGATGAACAAAATCTTTATTGATAAAATATCAGATGGGGTTCTTAGAATTATATACACAAAAAACCGAAACCGAATCCGAACCAAATCGAAAATCGAATGGATATCCAAAATACAATTATATATTTAAAATATTAATTGTATTTAGATTTGATATAACCTATTTATTCAAAATTATAATCATAAATCTAAAATAACTAAAATATACAAAAGATTTTAGCTATATATTTTTCAAATCTAATTAAATGTTATTCAAATTTAACCAATTTTGTTTTATTTTTATAAAAAATTGGGAATTCAAACATGAATGAAACTTAACCGAATCCGAATAGATTTTATATCTGCCGGAAACTCGAAAATATGAAAAATTCGAACCGGGTTTCGGATACCTAAAAGCGCAGACCTAAGTTAACACCAAAAAAAAAAACAAAGTAATGGAAAACTAACAACAGTTCCATTTACACGAGTGAAGTAGAATCATGATTAATTATTGTAATTCGAATCTAGAACAAACACGAAACGGTGAAGTGGAAAAAAGAGAGAGATTAGGATGACCTTGGAAGGTGCTTTCCAAAACAAAGGATTTAGAGAGTGATATAATTGAGAATAAACAATTTAATTTACTTGATATCACTACAAGAAAAATAGACATTCGTAGCTCACGATAAATGCTATTGTATGTTATAGATAGCGTTTTCATAAACGCTATATCAGAGGCAGCACATATGATAGCGCCGTATATGACAAATGTTGTCATATATTTTATTATAGCATTGTATTCCTGCTGTAATATATTTTATTATAACATCGTGTTCATGCTATATATTTTTCAGTATTATATTATGTAATTGTTTTAAATCCTATTTTTCTACACATTATAAATTACTTAAACATTTAAATTATATTCGATTCAAACTATATTTCATACATAATCAAAAATTACATATTTGTAGTATTACAAGAAAGCTCAAGCAAAATTCAATGATATGAACAAACTCGAAAAATTCCATTTCTTTCTCAACCTAAAGCATGCCTTCTTGTATCGATCACAAAAGAGGCTTTGCTCCAGCTCCACAGCTTTTGCTGCAGTGACTCCAATGCATTTTGAGTTCCTATCACAGCTAGCAAAGAAATCAAAACCAGATACTCACATCTGTAAACCAGGTAAATGTAAAGGTTTGAGATGAATTCATGGCTGGGAGAAGTGATTTCAAGGTCTCCAGAAAATTTTCGGGGCTGAATTTTACCTAGGGTTCTAAGAGAAAGAGGGAAATGAGAGAGCTGAAAGAGGAAAAATGATAAGTGATAAAAAAACTAAGTGAAATTCGTGACTCACTGGAAAAAAGTGAGAGGTGAAAAAAAATCTAAAGAGGGAAATTTTTTGAGATTGGAAAATTTTGGCTAACTATTTGGCGGAAAAGCTAATTTTAACTTCCCGCTTACTAGAAATCTATCATAGCATAAAGTATTGGAAATTTTGAACTCATGTACGATGGCAGTTGAGTAAAACTAGCTATTATCTGGTACTATCAATATAGACTTTTTTTTGTAGTGTATATAGGGAGATGCTCTCCACTCCACTATTATAGCCGGAGATCACTCACATTTCACCACGCGGAATTTTTTGTACGATTCAACTTGTCTTTTTGTAAAAGAGAGAGTTTGTTATTCTAACCATAACTTGTCGGGATAGACGCTTGTTAAACCAAAATTGAACGTTCTAAAAAATTATGCAAAACGTTTTGCATGCAGGAAAACAAAAGTGGAACGATGTTCCAAAGCACTATATGATGTCCAATAGATACAAATTGCGGGCAGCTGGATGATTCTGAATCCAAACTAGACGTGACGGATATTGCCACTGCTATCGTTCCCATTTTTTGTTTACGTCTACCGTAGTCACTTTCACTTACCCCATCTTAAAAAAGTAATTTGTTATTCACTGATTGGCTTAGGCCTGGGCAAAAAAACCGAACCGAACCCGCACCGAGAAAGAGGAACCGAACCCGAACCCGAATTCATAAAATACTCGAACGGGTCCTTAATTTCAATATCCGAAAAACCGGAACCGAACCGAAAACCGAATGGTTATCCGAAGTAACTGAAATATAATTATATATCTAACTTATTAATTATATTTTATTTGATATAACCTATTTATCAAAACTTATAATGATAAATTGAAATATATGTATTATTTTTGGACTAAAATAACTAAAATATTCAAAATAAATAAAATATACTAAAGTTTGTAACTACATTTGTCAAATTTAATTAATTTTTACCTAATTTTAACCAATTGTATTTTATTTTTATAAATTTTCGGGTATGGGTATGCAGATCCGAACCGAATCTGAGCTGGACCTGAACCGAACCCGAATCGAAATTTTATAAGTACCTATTGGGTCTAAGATTCATCTACCCGAAAGACCCGACCCGAAGACCCGAATGCCAGGGCTAGATTGGCTCTAATATAAAGGTTTGAATATTTTACTATATATGGAAATTTGATTTAGATGTCTAAGGTTTTTGCTTCTTTATATAAAATAAAGGGTTTTTGATTATGTATCCAATTATCCATAGCGCCCGAGGAGGAGGGAGTCTTGTGATTCAAGTGAAATCCTCTTTATAGCTTTATTCATTTCTTTTCAAACAGAAACACAAACACAAATAGAAATACAAACAGAAACACAAACAAGAAACAGAAACATATGATAAGAACACACTTAGAAGCAACATAGAGAAAAAGTAAGTAGGAACGTTTTAACAGAATTCAAAGGCAGGGGTGGTCTTGACGTCGAGTTCCCAGAGTTCAAACGTTCCATTCACGAAATCGTACTGAGCTCCTCTTAAGGCGAGCTTGTTCTTCACCACTCTTTCTCTCACGAATGGGTAAGACAACAGATTCCCCAAGGTCACGTTCACCGCTTCCTGAAAACCCAAGGCAATCTTAGTTTCTACCTTACAAGTTACAAGTAAGACATCAAACAGAGCAAAAGATTGTTTTTTTTTTCTTATTACATACCTTCTCACAATAGGTGCACTGATCTTCGAAGCTCAGGTCATTATATTCCTCCTGGATCCTGTTCTTGGCTGGTGTACCGATCTTGACCCAGTTTTCTATGAAGACGCTGCCATTTCAAAGAATTTCAAGGAAGTTAGTGAACCAATGGCCCAAGAAACTGTTCATGCTTGGTCATGTAGTTAGAAGATATTTTATTTAAATTAACGTTTTGAGATAGGTTACCTCTTAGGGGGTTCTGCATCATCTTCAATGGACATGAGTGCCTTTATTCCACCACAACGGCTGTGACCAATCACCAGAATGTTCTCCACCTGATAATGACACAAATACATTATTTTAGGGCTAAAACTAGGTCACATCAGGTTTTCACTTAGCATCCTACAAGAGAATTAAACGTTCAGAAAAAAAAAATAACAAGACGAGAAATATCTTTAAGAAGCAATTCTAGCGAACAGGGCCATTAACTAATTATTACGTACGTTGAGGGATGTAATTGGATATTCAATAGCCGCACCAGTACCAGAGTGTTGTGTCTGCAAGTTTCCAAAGACAAGGCTTATGTTATTAGTTAGTTATTAAACCACTAACAACAACTTGTGATGTTTATGTTAAGATAATTAGAAAGACATGTAAAATTTGGATTTTTCTTTTTTCTTTTTGGTTAGGACGAACCTTGTCAAAAAGTGGCACCATGTTTGCAATGTTTCTAACGATGAAGGCTTCCCCAGGTTGGAAATTCAAGATGTGAGAAGGGCTAACTCGGGAATCCGAACAAGCAAACACCAGGAACTGCAAACAAAAATTAAAAGGATCTCTTTTAACTTTTAGGTAGTATTTAATACTCGTTTCTAATTTTAGGGTTTCTATAATTTTTTTTTTTATCTAGCTTGCCCATAAAGTTACCATCATTATTACCGGATTAGAGCTTTTCTTATGAAACAAGAAAAGGAAACCACTAAAGGAGAAAAAGAAAAGAATAAAGAGATTGGCAAATAAGATCAAACCTTGGGCTTCTGGGTCTTGGCAAGTGCATTGTACAAAGAAGGCTTCTTCCTGGAAATTGATGAAAACAAATTATGAGCAATCATTCGATTCAAGATTCACGCTTTTATATAAGTATATAACCAATACACTTTTAAACGAACCTTTTTTTTTATGCCCTTTTGATTAGGTAACTAGATTAAAATTAAGTGTTTTTAACTTTATAAAGCACTATTATTATATAAGTGTGCGGCAAAAGGTAGATTCCTCATATATCCATATTAAAAGTGCATTGTAATGGACGGATCCAAACGATATAAGGAATAAAACGTACAAATATTTGTGAGTCTTGAAATATCGAAATCCGGATTCGATTCGTTCTACGGCATCTGATGACTTATTGGACTCAAAGTCCTCTAGGTCGTCCGTTAACTTCTTGATCATTGCGGCTGCCACGTTCCCGAGATCCGATTTATTACTGCAAATTATTGACCATTTCATATTACGCAAGACAAAAGAATAATGGGTCAAAGTATAGTATGTATAAATGATCTACACATTTGTGGTCACTCCACAACCTGCAAAATCCAAAACGTCTTATCTTATTTGCGAAAGAAAGAGTGTGTGTGTACCTGAGAAGCTCTTCTAGTCTTTGAAGGGCATCTTCATACGACTCCGTGGACATTTCTTTCTGTTCCAAGAACAAAAAAAAAATGAAGAATTTAGGAAGAAAATACAAGAAAGCGCTGGAAAACTTTACCAAAAAACCATGCGTTAATGCGATAAAAAGTTGATTGATTTAATTCCTTTTTTGGCAAAAAAGATAAAATAAAGAGAAGGAATGACTTTGTAACCATCAAGAAGTTAAGTAGTTAACACTAAAACAAACCAAAGTAATCGAAGATCATCATGATGTTCATCAGAATCTATAGTTCAAATTACGTAAGGGTGAATTGAGAAAAAAATAAATAAAGAGATTAGTTTATAGACGGACACAGGGAGGTACTAGCGGAAACATAATGATTTAGAGAGTTGATTCTTAGAAAGAAATACAATTTTACTTGATATATAATGAGATGTTCTCTACTCCGCTATTTATAGCCGGAGAGCATTCACATTTCATTACGCGGAAAATTTTATATGTTTCAACTTGTCCTTTAAAAAAGCGAGGGTTTGTTATCTAAACAGAACTTTTTGGGATGCGCTTGTTAAAGCAAAATTGAAAATTTGAACAAATATACAAAACGTTTTGCATGCATGAGAAAAATAATAATACTATTTCGTTAGAGAGAAGAAAAATAGGTATCACTGGTGAATTCATCAATTTTCTTCTGTCTCCCTGTTCTTTGATTTCAATCACTTTTGCTTTTTCGTCAATGAATATTAGATAATCTCCGCTTACACATAGGAATAAGATAATAAAATGTTAGGAACTTAGGAGACCGATTAGCAGAGAAAATCAGAGACATGCATGGGATCGAATGTTCGATATGAGTAACCAATAATTGAAAATTACGAAAATCTGATTATAGAATAGTCAAAAAGGTATAGCAATGATCGATATTTTTCTATATAATTATATGCAAAAACTGTAAATTCAACCTAAAAATTTTTATTCCCTTTTCTGTTATGGAATTTTTTGTTTTCTGTAGATCATACTATTAAGTGGGCCGATACTATATAGGTAGAAGTTTGGAAAATTTGATGGAAGAATGTTTTGACGTGTTGTATTTTTAACGCATTATAATTTTTGTAATGCTGTCATGTATTTAAATCTTTTAATCCTCATTGAATCATTTCAAGTTGAAAGATATGGTTTTGGATGATAATTCAAGTTTTGAAGTAAAAGAAGGTAAAAAAAGAAGAGCCAAAATGATGCCATGATCGGTTGGTCCAAACCATGCATGTGAAGAAATAAGATTTTTTACAGAGAAAAAATGATGGGTCGATCTACTTTGGATTGGTCAATCCATACGAACAAGGCTAAAGAGGTCAACTGATCATCCTCAGCTACTATTCAATCCACATTACTGAAAAAGTAGTTCACCCTAAAATTCATAAATTGCTAAATCAGATATTTTAGAATATAAATTATATTCTAGTTCGTAATACATTGCTGATATTAATGCTGAAACTTAATTATCTACCTTAATTTTGATATTAAGTTGTTTAGTCCATCAAAAATGTTTGTTTTAATGTTTATTAAGAGAAATGTCGGATTTGTCGAAAATGAAATGTTTTTACTTTTTACTGAGGATTTTTTATTTTTTTTTAGAAGATGGTGTTTGGAAAACTATTTCTAACTTTAAATTTTGAGTATGTGCTTTTTAGGTTTTAGGACGACTATACTCGAGTGGTTTGTAGAATTCTTACATATGGTCTTGTGAAATTTCCAAAGTGTGAGAGACATCTCGGTTAGTTGATTCCATAATTTTCTTATACAATTTTTGAAATTATCATCTAAGGAATGAAATCACAATGGAACTATGAGGTGTCAAAACCAGGACGAATTTTAAATTCAAAAGCATTGAGTTTTCGAAAGTTTTTTTAATCAATTTCTTTCACCCATATGAGTTTTCAATCTACTTTTAAGAGTATAACTTGTTATATATCTGTAAAGAAAAGTATTATCACTTATTAATCAATAAAATATATATTATAAAAATCAGTTTAAAAATAAGCCACATAAAAATGAAAGCGGATATATATATGAATAGAAAACACGTGAAAACGCAGAATTATAATTCTTTTAAAATTTAGGAAACGAGTATGTTTTGAAATGTACGTACATATATATATAAATATATAACAAAACAGCAAACATCAAATTCATGTAAAACTGTTTTAAAAGAACATATACCTAATCCAACACATAAATATTAAATAGTTTATCGAAAATATTATTAGATGTGTAACTGTCCCATATAGGAAGTTGAAAGATTTGTAGACTAGTATATAAGTATGTGGTAATCCTCCACTCTGAGATAGCTTTTGAGTGTGAGTTCATTACTAATAAATATCAATCAAAATTTAAAATAAAAGCATTTTACTAGCTCCATTTTCACTAGTTCCATTCCATTAGACATAATTTATTCCAACTATGGTTCATCGAGCTATAGACCCTTAATATCAAATCTTCCAAAATAAAGAAAAAGGTTGAGTTACGACTAATTTAAACCATGTTTGACCTTCTTAACCAAGGATTGTAGTTGTTCTTGAATCACCTGACAGAAATTAACACAATTTTTAAACTCATCTATTTAAGATTTATATCAATTTCGAGAGAATGTCGAGATAAGCTGAGTTCTTTCTCCCGACAGAAAGTTCTAATTATTGTTAAGAACTTTACAGATGAGCTCTTTATAGTTTAAACCTAGATGGCATGGAAACTCCCTTCAAGAACCATTTTCCATTTCAGAAACGTTTCAGATTCTTAGAAGTTAGAAACATGATTTTAAAAAATATTAATTTAGAAATATGACAGACACATATTGGAAGATTTGAGTTTAAGGGTCACGATTTTCACGAACCAAGACCACGTAATCAAAATAAGTATTACGTCTATTTTAGTATGTTACATCTTCTTCTCTCATATTACATATTTTTTTTTTTTTTTAAAACCTACATGCCTCTGTATTGTCTTCCTCATGTTAACATTTTTTCCTTTCTCTCATCATTTATTTATGCAAGTTCATGTTTATCATTATAGATTACGTATCTTTGTGATATAATTATTACATATAATAATATATAAATGCAAGATTTAGACGCATTTTGAAATCCACTGAAGGAAAACAAATATGATACAATACATGTTGTTCCTAATTTTCATAATTACTATATTTGTTATTAACTCTATAGTAATTTTTATTTTATATAATTTAATAGTTCAAAGTTAGCAATTAACATGATTTTAATATGTGCCAAGTCTATCAAATTGATTTAAACAAAATTTAAAAAATATTTTTAAGATAACAAAATTATACAATAATTTTTTTATAATAGTTTTGTTATAGTGTGTTGATATGAGGCATTTTCACCTCATTCTAACCATTGTTTTCAAGTTCTTTTCGAGTCTTTTTGGTCTTTATCTAGTCGTTTCAGGTCATTAGGAGGCTTTGGACGAAGTTTGGAGTGATTAGAGCCTTTGAAGCATAAAAGAATCATATTGGAAGAAAAGGAGGCGAATCTGTGAAGAATTACCAATTTCACTTCGGAGCACGTGCTCGGCACCTAGCGAGCACCTGCTCGCGATTTCGGAGAAAAATAAGGAAGGTCGTTTTGACCTAATCCTTATCACAAAAATAAGAGGAGCAGCCGCCTATGATAACCTGAATATATATATTCCCTTTAGTTTTAGGTTTTTTTATCATCTTTACATCTTTCATATTATTCTTTATCTTTTACCTTTAGTTTTCCTATTCGCTAAGGAGCTTTGCATTATTTTTGGGAGAAGAATCTCTGCAACATCGGGAGAAGATTTCTGAACCCTATTCTTTTATTTTAATATTGATGCTTTATTTTCATTCAATCTCTTTGCTTTCTTCTTCCTTAATTATGTCTGAGTAGATAGGTTAGGGTTTTCAAAGGAATTCATGAACTAGGGTTAAACACAAATAGGCTAACAAATTGATGTCTTCACCCTTGTTCTTCTTAATGCTTGGATCGATTTGATCACTCGATTTCATGATATTATGTTAACTTAGACAGCGAGAGTTGTTAGGTTACTAGAAGAAACATTGGTGAGCAATTTATTCATTACCTGCGAGAGTAGATGTATTGGAGAATTGTGAACATTAACGCTTGTCTGCAATTTCTAAAACCAACGAGAGTTAGGATTTTAGGTTGTTAGATAAAGTTATTGATGCCACGAGAGTGGATTGATATTATCTTTATGTTTGAGTTCTAGACTTGTGCTTAATCATTGCCTGAATAGTTGTTTGATCCGTTGCTCTGAATTGCCTGAGAATTGCCTCGACCTAACGCTTGCTTTAATATTATTTACAACCGATTTTGCTGTTTCTTGCTAGTCACGATTTCATACCAATCCAATATTGAGTCTCTTAGCTTTTAATTTAGCTTATTTATCAAAGTGTGAACTTGGTCTTTGTGGGATCGACCCCTAAGTACTGCTACGAATTGCTGTGCACTTGCAGTATGAAATAAGGTTTAAAACTCGTCTATCATGTGTGATTATATGTTAGGAAATTTACTTTTTAAGGTAAAATTGTATTTTCAGTTTTAAATTTTAAAAATATTTTTATTCATAAATATTTATTTTAAGAGTAATATAATATGGAAAATATATTTTTATAATACTCTTATTTATTTAGAGGAATTCTCAGAATGTTTTGGTAATCAAAGTTTATTTTGAAATTTCTTAATTGGTTTTATATGTTTCTCAATTGCGGTTTATAAAATATAATTTTTACATACCTTAACATAATTTCAATTTTTTTTGTTCGAAAACATAATTTTAATTTAAAATCTAATTATACATGTTGTGGAAGCTTTTTAGTCGAGTGATTGACTAAAAAGGTTAATTAATGTTTCTATATGCAGAGGTTTAGAAATCGATTTCCAGAAGAAACGATTTCTGCAGAATATTTGGACGTAAATTTATTTGAAATTTTCAGCGTGACACAAATAGAGCCAATGTGGTACATGTAAAATTCCAATTATCATAATGTGGTTGAACAGAAAGAGTCGTTCGTAAAGATGTGATGTAAGTAAATCTCAACTATCTGGTGGAGTAAGTAGAACTATCTGTTAAAGAATTATCTTTATAGTTTTGCTGAAAAATAAGTTGTAATAAAAAATATTTCACATAGCTAAAAGAAATTATACAAATTATAATTATACGGATTATACAATTTTATATTTTCGATATTCTTTATTCACATATCGTACAAATCCCAATTTATTATATTATATAATATATAAAGAATAGCATACTTTTTCTTTTTTAATTATGTAGTGTATTTATGTATTATAAATTTTTTGTTGAATATTCAGCCACATTTCCCTTTTATTTTTTACCTTTCCAGCACATCTATCACCTTCTTTATATACTCTATCCAAAAGGGTTAAGTCATTCGATGATTATTTTACCGATACCTTCCTCTCCTGCCATGATAGTAATATTCTTAGTTTTTCAAAAAGAAAAAGGCAATACGAATAATAAGCATGGCAGGAGAGGAAGGTATCAATACAATAATCAATTAATCATCGGTAAAGAGATAGCGCGTAAAATACAACAAAAGCAATAATTTTCTGGCCTATAAGCATAACAACAGTAGCCTAAAGATGTATGTAACAAAGGTCAGTAGCCAACGGAGATGAGTGGCTGAGTCAACCAACGGTGGCCGTTGGATCACGTGGCAAACTGAAATAAATTTTAATTATTAAACACTTTATATTTATATATTGGTCTGCGTGTTGTGAAAAAACAAAGTGAAAAAAAAATTAAAACCTTTTTTTAGTTTTTTTTTTTGTCAACATCAAACTAATATAGCAAACTAGATATCAAAATATATCTATTGTGGAGCAACTGAATCGATGTAAACCAATTCAGGAGAATGACTCCGCGCACTTCTTGCCAACTTGTCTGCTTTTCCATTTTTCGTCCGGGGAATGAGCTTTATCTTGAAGTCTATCAGCCGCTCTTTCCAATAGTGAAATTCTTCCAAATGAATTGAGAATGCCAGTCATTCTAATGGAGAAGACACTATCTTAACCAGATCAGAACAATCAGACGCAAAAATAAGTGGGGTACATTGAAGTGAATGCATATATTCTATTGCCCAAATTAAAGCTTCAAATTCGGCATGTAACGATGAGAGACTACGGCGTATATTACGCATTCCCAACATTTGGCCCTGATGACCATCTTTGTTACAATACCATCCTTGTCCTGAATAAATATCTGATGCTTTCCAGGCGCCATCCACAAAACACCACCAAACCCCAAGCAATTCCGACTCTACCATCCTATGAACATGTATCGATGTAGTACTGGCTACCTTGACTGACCCATCCTCCTCTATATGTGCTTCTTGCCATATACGACCTTCCATTGTTGCCATCTCTATGATTTCCTGTGCACTCCGATCCTTGTTACTAAAAACAAACTCATTTCTATTCTTCCATATATACCAAAGAATCCAAGGAAAATAGGTCTCCGTCACATCCTTTGGCATTCTCCAGAACAGAAAATCCATATTAGCGAAAAACGATTGCCCAGGAAAATCAACCTCATTAGTCGGTACCACAGAAAGGGCCCATGTTTGGGCCGCCGGAGGACATTCAAATAGTACATGATGTATAGGCTCCTCTTGTGCTCCACACCTCATACATTGTATATCACATAAGATCCCCCTGGAGCGTAAATTATTATTAACCGAAACACAACCCGACAGCACTTGCCAAAGGAAATGTCTGAGCTTGGGGGGGCATTGTACTCGCCAAGCCTGAGCCAGTAATGGCTGAATATAAGGCCTGTAGTAAACCACGGGGACCCCTGCATCCGGATATGATCTCTCTATCAAATATCCTGATTTAACCGTGTATTTTTTGGTTTTAGTAAAATGCCACCCTAATGAATCAGGTTTTTGAAACCGGCTTATCGGAATTTGCCTGATTATTTCGGCATCCTGAGGGGAAATCACCGCATCAATCAGCGGAAGATTCCATGACAGAGTCGAATAATCAATCAGCTCGTTCACTCTCATGTTAGGAGGATAAATAGTAAAATTACAGGTTGCTGGTCTCGAGCGAGGGACAGGTAACCATGGGTCATTCCATACTGAGATAGATGATCATGTTTCTACCCTTTTGTTTAGTTAGATCTAACCAGAGATCTATGTTAGTTTAGTGCAAAAAATGAATAACATTCAAATAATACAACATTTGAATAATTTTTTAAATTTTAGGCAATTTTTTTCCTAACATCTTATTAAACCGAGTTGCAGCATTCAAATGGAAATAGTTCACTTAAAGAAAATATAGCAAATAGCAAATATACCATTATCTAGATAGAGGATTTGGATGCAAATTCCAGATGAACAAACATGGATGATCTAAATTATACTTCCCAAACAAAATAAAAAAGCATTGCAAAATTACAAAATCAAGCGTTTTAGCCAAAATCACAGGAATATATTTTTCTCTCAAAAACTTGAAATCTGTTTTTACCACCAAAACTGTATATATATGTTTTATGCGAAACCTATAAAATCATGTTTCTCCACCAAAATTATGTAACTATATTTTTTTGTCTAATTCTTAAAATCAATTTTTTTGTCAAAACTATGAAATCATGTTTTCTATCAACACTGAGAAAAAAACTGTTCTTACGAAATCTATTTTTATTGACTTTCCCATATATTGTTGACTAAAATCAATATTTTTTTGAGGACAACAACCAAATCTAATTTCTAAATGTATATTTATATCTCAACTTATATATTTATATGAATTTATGCTATTCAAAAATAATAATTTTAACATTGTTTAGTTACATCTATTTATCTCATTTGAGATAATTTGGTCAGAGTTTATCATAATTTTAATATACTCACAATTAGATATGTTGTATGTTCACATTTTGATTTGATTTGAGAATTTTTTTTAAGAACTGTCCATTGGAGATGTTCTTATAAAAAAAGTTGATGTACACTTTTTATGTGTTCTACTCAGATAAAAACAATAAAATAAGTAAAGAACAAAAGGTGAAGTAATGTTTTTCATGCAATTGTTAGAATGAGAGAAAACCAATAGACTTAACTCTAAACTTATGGGGAACAATAGTGCTCAATAAATCGGAACATTATGAGATGTTATGGAGGATACAAAATTCTAAGTGGTTATCACTTATCAGCCAATTTTAGAATTAAAAGGTATGATAAGCTATGAAGATCGATAAAAGGTTTTCTTATCCAGCAAGATTCAGCCACGATGTGTTTATATACAGACACTATCGTTCTACCTAGGTTACAGAGAGACCGAGATTACAATATACATGGGCCTTGGCCCAATACCCCCCCTCAAGGTGGAGTGTGTAGATTACAAACACCCAGCTTGAGAAGAAAAACCTCGAATTCCTTGCGTCCAAGCGCCTTTGTCATAATGTCAGCGAGCTGAGACTTGGTGGAGACGTGTTTTGTAGTAACAACACCACAGAGTATCTCATCTCTTATGAAGTGGCAGTCCATACCAACATGTTTGGTCCGCGCGTGGTAAACCGGGTTGTGAGCAAGATTAATAGCTGATAAGCTGTCGGAATGGATAGTAACTGGCTGAGTACAATCGACTCCTAACGCAGGCAATAGCTGACGCAATCCCAAAATCTCTTGGACCGTATCTGCCATGGCCCGGTATTCGGCCTCAGCCAAGGATCTCGATACCACATCCTGTTTAGTAGTCTTCCAGGACAATGGAGACCCGCCCAATTGAATGAACCATCCAGTAAGAGATCGACGCGTGATTGGACATGCAACCCAATCAGAGTCACACCACGCAGTGAGAGTGAGACTTGTATTTGCACGGAGAAAAATACCTTGTCCTGGAGAAGATTTGAGATAGCGAACCACTCTCAGTGCTGCTTCCCAATGGTCCTATTTCGGGTCACTCATGAATTGAGATAAAATGTGAATGACATACGAAAGTTCTGGACGAGTAACGCCGAGGTAAATAAGTTTGCCAACCAGTCTGCGATATCGTGTAGGATTGGGCAGAGAAGGACCTTGTACAAGAGCTAGCTGATGATGTTGTTCAAGTGGAAAATCCACGGGTTTGACTCCCAACAGCCCAGTCTCGGAAATAATATCAAGTGCATATTTCCGTTGACACAAGTATATACCAGACGGATTCCTAGCGACCTCAATGCCCAGAAAATATCGCAGAATTCCCAGATCTTTCATACGGAAGCAAGTACTCAAATATGTCTTAAACTCTGTGATAACCGCCACTGAACTACCCGTAATAATCATGTCATCCACATAAACCAAGACACATAAAATGCGAGTACCTTTGGTGAATGTAAAGAGAGAGTAGTCAGCTTCATTTTGCAGAAATCCGTAGTCCTTTAACGCAGAGCTCAACTTGGCATACCAACAGCGAGGAGATTGTTTAAGACCATATAAAGATTTCCGAAGACGACAGACTTTGGTGTTGTCTTCAGTACGAAAACCCAGAGGAAACTTCATATACACTTCTTCATCGAGATCTCCGTGAAGAAAAGCATTGTGGACGTCCATTTGGTGAACTTCCCAATTACGATTAGCAACCTGTTGGAGAAACGCTCGAACAGTAACCATTTTGGCAACAGGGGCGAAAGTTTCAGTGTAGTCCTCTCCCTCTGTTTGGTTGTTTCCAAGTACAACGAGCCTGGCTTTGTGTCGAGCCAGGTATCCATCTGCATTATACTTAAGAGTAAAAACCCACTTACAGCCAAGCGCTTTCTTGCCCGGAGGAAGGTCGCCAACAGTCCAGGTTCCACATTCTTCACATGCATCAATTTCGACAACGACCGCATTACGCCAGTTCTCGTCTAACACTGCTTCATCATAAGTGCGAGGTACGCAACCTTTTGTAATAGCGAGTAAAAATGCCTGATAAGTATCAGAGAAGCGAGAGCTGGAGATAAAGTTATCCAGAGGATACGGCGTAGCTGACGGTGGAGGATTATGCAAAAGAGTAGTAACATCAGACAGTTTTCTCGGTGGTCGCTTGATTCGCTGTCCGCGACCAAGAAGCTCCGGTTCTGAAGACTGTGAAACAGGGACATCCGTATCTTGAACTTCAACCGGGTGAGTATGAGCACGAGATTCGTCTATAGTCAATGTAGACGATCTCGATGGTGCGGGAGTCGAAATAACATTAGTCGGATCAGCTTCAATCGATACACTCCGATCAGCATTGTTGTTATCAGAAGCAGAAGACGAAGGAGTGGATACAGGTATATCAAGCTCGTCCTCATCATCCGGCAAATCAAATTGGAGAGACTGCAGCAACGACGATGACGGAGAAGTTGAAGGTACAGTAACTGCGGCAAAGGGAAATTCATTCTCAACAAAAACCACATCGCGTGATACTGAAACCACTCCAGTTGCCAGGTTATAAACTCTCCAACCTTTTTGATGAAAAGGATAACCAACAAACACTGAACGAGTACCATGATCAGCAAATTTGTCACCACCATGTTTCTGATTATGAACATAGCAGAGACATCCGAAGACCCGAAGATGATTCAAAGGTGGCGGTCGTTTATAGATAAGCTCAAACGGAGTCTTGCCCTGTAAAACAGCAGTAGGCGTTCGATTAATAAGATATCCGGCAGTTAATGCACAATGACCCCAGAGTTCGATCGGGAGGTTTGCCTGGAAACGTAAGGCGCGCGCGACATTTAAGATATGTCTGTGTTTCCTTTCGACCCGACCATTCTGCTGTGGCGTGCCAACACATGAAGTTTCATGAACGATTCCGTGTTGTGCAAAGTAAGCTGAGAGACACAGAAATTCGGATCCGTTGTCACTACGTATGGTTTTAACTTTGGCAGAAAACTGGCGATCCACAAGAGCAAGGAAGTTCTTCAAGTGAACCGGTGCCTCTGTTTTGTTTGGAAGAAGATAGATCCAAACAGCTCGAGAATAATCATCTAATATCGTGAGGAAGTAACGTGAACCACAAATAGCTGGAGTACGGTACGGACCCCAAAGATCACAGTGAATCAACTCAAAAGGAAAACTGGTCTTATTCATACTCAACGGACAAGAATCTCGTGTTTGCTTCGCACGAATACAAATATCACAAGTCTTAGAATCAAAAACCACATTACTTAAGTCTGAAAACTTCATCAAATCCAAAGCTTTAGAGGAAGGATGACCCAAACGACGATGCCAAACCTCCTTGGATAAACCGTGAGAACTTTGAATCGTTGCAGCAACATCCACTCCTCTGAAAAAATGCAGACCATGTCTTTGTCTACCCGCTCCAATCAACATCTGAGTAGTGCGATCCTGAATAATGCAAAGCTCATCAGTCATCTGGACAACACAACCTCTATCACGAGTAAGCTGAGACACAGAGATGAGATGACAATCAAGTCCATCAATGAAATAAACTTCCGTAAGGTGTAGAGAAGAGCCCAAACGAACTCGGCCATTTTTAGTTGAAGTCGTGAAACGGCCCTCAGGCAATTTTATCATAACAGGGGACATATCAGTAACCGCAACCAAAAAACCAATATCGCCAGTCATATGATTTGAAGCACCCGAGTCAATGATCCAAGAGTGGAGAAAAGACTTACCAGAGGGATGAGCAGAGGCGTCAAGCTTGTGCTCTTCAAGAAGGTGGACAAGTGTTTTCCACTGAGAATCGGATAAACCACTAACGCCAACTCTGTCTGCTGCAGTCAAGACCGGAGAAGACGAGACATGGAGTCCAGTGGCGGATGGTCGAGAAGAGACAGCAGCAACATGATTGGCCTTAGTGGAGCTGGTCCCACGAGCTGTACCTCCGGAGGATTTTGGTTCACCACCTGTATTTTTAAGTGCTTTCCTTTCCTCCCACCAATCTGGATAACCGATACGGCGGAAACAATTCTCTGCAACATGACCGTTGCGGCCACAATCGGTGCACTGAATACCTGAGGAACCTTTGCTGCTAGACAGATTTCGCGGCTTGTTGGTGGTATGAACCGCGAAACTCGCTGCTTCTTGTTGCTCAGTGTGCTTGCGACCAAGTGATTTGGATTCTTCATCCTGCATAACCACATTGTACGCCTCTTCCAGCGAAGGTAACGGCACACGGGAGAGAAGTGAAGATTTGACCGCACCAAACTCTGTCTCATCGAGTCCCATTAAAAATTGGTGCAGTTTATCTTCTTCGCGTTCTTTGCGCACTTCCTCCATCGTTTTAGCCTTCTGATAATCACCCAAACTGCGCCAGAGTGTTGAAAGACGACCAAAATAAGTCTCGACGGCGAGACCCTTCTGCCTACAAGTAGCAAGATCTGATTTGAGTCGTTGAACACGTTGTCCATTCTTAACTCCAAATCGCATTTGTATATGTTTCCAAAGCTCATGAGCTTCAACGAGATGCATCATAGAGGATGAGATATTCTCCTCAATTGTGAGTTTCATCCACGAAACCACAAGTGCATTATTAGCAATCCAATCTTCATAGTCCGGGGAAGTCTCAACCGGCTGTGGTATTGTCCCGTCTACGAAGCCGAATTTCTTTCTGGCTTGGAGTGCAAGCTTGATATTGTTGGACCATTCATCGTAGTTAGGTCCACACAACGAGGGTTTAGAGATAACTGTGCCTGGATTGTCGCTAGAAGACAGATCATACGGCGAGATGGTCTTACGACGCGTCTGTGTATTAGTGGTGATAGCAGATTCGTCACCCATCTCAAAAGAACAGATTTTGTTGCAGAGAGATCAACGAGATCAAGGTCAAAAAACAGGTAAGAATAGGAGTTCAGAGATTTTGCGGAAATAAAAACCTCAAGATCGTGAGCGAAACCCTGTTGTAGTCTAGGTTTTCCGCTCTGATACCATGATAAGCTATGAAGATCGATAAAAGGTTTTCTTATCCAGCAAGATTCAGCCACGATGTGTTTATATACAGACACTATCGTTCTACCTAGGTTACAGAGAGACCGAGATTACAATATACATGCGCCTTGGCCCAATAAGGTATACTAGTTGTCTTGACCAGTTCAACCAAATCTTGATCAGATGCATAGTAAAAATTAGACACAAAAAGCATATACTAGTAAAAATTAGACACAAAAAGTATAGGCTGAGTCCATTGACCCAAATTCAACCTGAGTCCGGCCTCTCCGATCGGTTCAACATGAGCGTGGTTTAACACGGATTTCCAAAAATGATCCCAAAGTTTTGTATCTTTCTAATATAATCTATTTTATGTTTTTCAAGGAGACACTTTTCGATAAACATTTCACTAAAATAAATTTATAGTGTTTTGGTGATCACTCTCATAATCTGGTTATTACATCAAAAAATTTATCAAAAAATAATTACCCGAAATATACTAGCACAATATGTGTTAGAATTGAGTTCTAACAAAATTTATACACTTCGCTCAAGCTTCTTGATTTCCACTACTGGCTATAGAAAACCTACGAAAGTCTACTTAGGACTGACCTCTCACCGGAAAATCCATTCTCATTAATCCCGCAAGAGAATGGAAATTGATGATTGATTCATCAGATACATATATCGTTGTAGAGTGTTTGGAGTTATAAATTCAAATGAAGCTGGAAACTAAAAAATTATAGCTTATATATTTATTTTCAAGCAGAAAATAAGACAAGAAACAGAAGCAACATGATAAGAACACACTTAGAAGCAAAATAGAGAAAAGTTAAGTAGGAATGTCTTAAGAAAAGGCAACGGCCGGGGAGGTCTTGACGTCGAGTTCCCAGAGTTCAAATGTTCCATTCACGAAATCGTAGTGAGCTCCTCTTAAGGAGAGCTGGTTCTTCACCACTCTTTCTCTCACGAATGGGTATGAAAACAGATTCCCCAATGTAACGTTCACCGCTTCCTGGAAACCCCAGGCGATCTCAGTTTCTACCTTAAAAGTAAGTCAGAAAACAAAGCGAAATAATGTGTTTTTTCCTTATTACGTACCTTCTCAAAATAGGTGCACTGATCTTCGAAGCTCAGGTCTTTATATTCCTCCTGGATCCTGTTCTTGGCCGGTGTACCGATCTTGACCCAGTTTTCTATGAAGACGCTGCCATTTCAAAGAATTTCAAGGAAGTTAGTGAACCAATCTCCCAAGAAACTGTTCATGCTTGATCATGTAATTAGAGGATATTTAATTTGATTAAATTTAGCGTTTTGAGATTGGTTACCTCTTAGGGGCTACTGCATCATCTTCAATGGCCATGAGTGCCTTTATTCCACCACAACGGCTGTGACCAATCACCAGAATGTGGTCCACCTGATAATGACAGACAATACATTATTTTAGGGTTAAAAGTAGGTCAAATCAGGTATATCTTAAGGCCGACCATGTATGAGCAAATGAGCAAGACAAGAGAAATATCTGGAAACCACTCTTGCGAAGAGGGGCATTAACTAATTACTACGTACGTTGAGGACTGTAATTGGATATTCAAGAGCGGCACCAGTACCAGAGTGTTGTGTCTGCAAGTTTCCGAAGACAAATCTTATGTTATTAGTTTTATTAATGAACCACTAACAACAACTTGTGATGTTTGTCAAGATGATTACAAAGATTTAGTTTTTGGTTAGGACGAACCTTGTCAAAAAGTGGCACCATGTTTGCAATGTTTCTAACGATAAAAGCTTCCCCAGGTTGGAAATTCAAGATGTGATTAGGGCAAACTCGAGAATCAGAACAAGCAAACACCAGAAACTGCACAAAATTAAAAAAAAAAAAAATTCACACTGGTAAATTAGTCTCTTTATTATCATCGTTTCTTATTTTAGGGTTTCTACTTAAAAAAAAAATGTTTTCTACCTTGCCCATAATGTTACCATTATTACTAGTGGACTAAACATTTTCTTCTGTTGCATACCGTTTTTGGCTAATTAGAGGAAAGTGAAGCGAGAAAAGGAAACCACCAAAGGAGAAAAAAAATAAAATATAAAGAGATTGGCAAAATCAAAACCTTGGGGCTCTGGCTCTTGGCAAGTGCACTAAACAAACCAGGTCTCTTCCTGGAAATTAATCAAACAACCATTAATATATTGAGCAATCATCAAATTCAAGACTCGAGCTCTTATTTACCCAATACACGTTTAAAAACATATATAAAGAAACTCTTTCCCCGTCTTATGCCCTTTTTGATTAGGTAACTAGATAATAATAAGTGTTTTAACTTTATAGGTGTGGAGGAAAAAAAAGGTGAATATTTATGCTTATTAAATATTTACTGAAATGGACGGATCCATACGGAATATGAATAAAACGTACAAATATTTGTGAGTCTTGAAACGGATAAACCCGGATTTGATTCGTTCTACAGCATCTGACGACTTGTCGTTATCAAGTTCCTCTAGCTCATCTGCCAACTTCTTGATCTTTGCGGCCGCCACATTCCCGAGATCCGATTTCTTACTGCAAATTAATTGCTCATTTCATATTAAACAAATTTTGAAGACATAACTTAGTATTATGTATATAAAAGATTAGTGGGTGAAAAGATTATAGGGGCCAAATGATCTACGGTTGTGATCATTCGACAACCTGCAAAATCCTGAGTGTGCGCCCTGCTTTTGGAAAGAAAGAGAGAATTTTTGTGTACCTTCTCTCCAAGTCTTTTAAGGGCATCTTCATACGACTCTGACGACATTCTTTTCGTTCTAAGAACAGAAAACGAAGAACTTAGATAAGAAACTACAAGAAAATGTTAGGGGAAAGTGCACACAAGCAAAATCGAAATAGATTAATCGATTGAATTCCTTTTCTTTGGAGAAAAAATATAATATAAGGAGAAGTAATGATTTTGTGACTAGCAATATAAAAAAACAAAAATATTCGAAAAATTAAAACGTTTTATTTAGACGAGTGAAACAGAAACAGAGATCATCATAATGATCATCAGAATTTAATTCAAACAAAAATATGAAGAGATAAGTTTCTAGACGGACCTTGGGAGGTGCTTTCGGAAACAAAGGATTTGGAAAGTTTATTCTTGTAAAATAAATACAATTTTACGAACAATTTTACTTGATATATAATGCGAAGCTCTCTACTCCGCTATTTATAGACGGAGATCATTCACATTTCATTACGCGGAAAATTTTATATGCTTCAACTTGTCCCTTTTAAAAAGAGAGGGTTTGTTATTTAAACAAACCGAACTTTTCGGGATGCGCTTGTTAAAGCAAACTTCAAAGTTTGATCAAATATAAAAAAAAAATTGAAACATGTCAAAATTGTGTTATGTTAAAGAAAGGATGCGTACTTGGCCTGAAGATACCATGCCACCACTCACTCTTTAATCTTGCTTTTACCAAATAACGTGGCCACGTTACCCCATGATAATAACCTAAACAGAGGGGTCTTCCCCATGAGCTTCTACATGTACGTTTGAGCACTTAGCTCCTAACCTGATCCGTACGTACCAAACAAGGTGGCAGGACTAGCTAGTGAATCAGCTGTTAGGGGCAAGGCGCTTGACCAATGGGAGAAGCCAACTCCGTTCCATAGGGATCCCATAAAAGAATTTTTCTAGGAATGGGTTAAACCGGGAGCAAAAGTTCATAGGCATTACAGAAAAATTCTTATTTGCTGAAGAGAAACTAATCCAGTTCGGAGTTGTTGATGTTTATACCGATCGATCATATAAGAAATTTTGCCATGCTAGCAAGTAAGGAGAGGTTAGGTACAAGTAGTCTTATTCATTAAGTTATTTAATTTGAGCCATTAGTCTTTATCCGAGTAGTCTTTTCAGGGATGCAAATTCAGAGTTTGTTCTGTTTATTTGAGCCGTTAGTCTTACTAGTTTATTGCAAATGCCAAAGTATGAATGAATCTAAAATAGAAGTGCCGAACAATGCCTATTTATCTCAAGTCTATATAGGTCAATATACGTTATTGGTTGAAATCTTTAGTGAAAAACCAAAATTTATATTATTTTACGTTAGTTTACATGGTTGGTTTATAGATGGATCGATCAACTTGACGTGTTGGAATGATCTGTATGGATCGAATGGTCCGATTTTGGGTCCTTGATCGATCCCAAAATATTTTTTTCCTTTTCGCATATGTTGGACCGATCGATATGGGCTCCAGATATGATCATTTGAGCTTGTTCAAGTCCCGTTCTTTATGACTTAAACTCCATCCAAACATATTTCAACCTGTATAAACTCAAAACACACGGAAAAAACTAGAAATTTTTTGAAAACATAGTTATAAGGCGTCAAAAGACGCAACCAATCAAACATCTATCACATGAACCAAGAAAACTATCCCTTAATGTAGCTTCTTGTGATATTCCGGATTTGGTTATCTTTCAATCTTTTCTTAAATGGCCAAAACAGAGATCCCCCCTCCTTTCTCAAACCCTAGACAGCCGCCGCTTCAGACTTTTTTTTCGTTTGCTTTTTCCGGTCAACGTCCGGTGGCTTACAATCCCCGACGTTGTGCCTTTTCCTTTATTTTTTCTTTTTATTCATAGATTTCGATCTATTTGAGAGTAGTTTCTTTTTCAATTTTGATTTTGATTTTGGCGGATCTGAAGTGATATTGTTTCGACGATTCCCGACTACATTTATTTATCATATATCGATTGACATATCTTTCTCATGAAGAGTCAAAGGCTGGTCTTCATGTATCGGCATATCTGATGGGGTGACGCAGCAACGGTTTTCGGCAATAACTGCAGTTACTGATTTATGATCTTTTTATCGAATATTTCTGGGTTTTTTGTTTTTGTTTTGAGTGTCTAGGTTTCTAAATCTAGTGAATTCAAAGAAGAATTTCTATCTCAATTATGAGATTTATTGCCACTTTTTCGTAAATGTATTAGAAGTCCGCTTACTATTGTGGATACGAGAACGTCTAATTGTTTACCTTGTGTCTCGAATCAAAACTGCTGTGGTATTGCTAATGCGTCATCAAATGATGTTTCTTCTCACTATTTTCGATGTGGAAAGACCATTAGTTCTCTTTTTGTAATATTGCATTGTTGAATTCATGATGTAATAGGTGTCAAACCAGTTTCAATGAAATAAAGTGTTAAAAAGGAAAAATGGCCGAAACAATAATGAATGAGCTAAAAACCTAAAATAATTTTGATTAGTGCTTTAGAAATGTTTGGTTTCATCTGTGAAAAGATTTCAAAATCTGCTGTTGGCAAATAACCACTTGTTGGTAAGACACTAAGACTTAAGAGAGATCATCGAACCATTATGATTCTCTCACCGTTCTCTTAAAATGTAACGAAATTAAAAAAATTAAAAATATATATATATATAGCTTTTTGGTTATATATATAATCTACTATATATTAAAGGAGAAGTATTTTAGATAATTTTTGCTGATGTGGCAACACCATATTTTTTCTCAGCTTTTTTATTTTCTTATTTATTTTTATTTTTAAACCTGTTATCAAACACCTAAAATTCAGTTATGAATATTTTAAATTCAATTTATTAAATCTATACTATTCCTATTATTTTGGTTACAAAATCAAATATTTATCATTAAACTAATCATAAATCAATTACAAAACTAAAAAAAATGATCATTTTGTTAACCATATGTTATATTATAAAAGTTTGAGGAGTTTTATAAACCAAAAAATTAATATAAATTTTATATATAATTAATCCTGTGCAATAGCGCAGGTACCATCCTAGTATCATTGATTTAGCTTTACATTTTGTACCATTATTTTCTTATACATTTTACGGAATTATCATCTATAGGAAGAAATCACAATAAGAGTTATGAGTTGTCGAAAGCAGGACATAAATTTTAATTCAAAAGCATTTGATTTTCTTATATAGTTTTCCATTCTATCTTTTTCACGCATTTAAGTTTTCAATCTACTTTTACTTTTTTTTTGTTTTTGTTTTTTGTTTTTGTTTACCTCAATCTACTTTTACTTATAACTAGTTATATGCATACATATCTGTAAAGAAAGACTTTATGATTTGTTAACCAATAAAATATATGATTAGTTAGGATTTGATTAGTTAATTACTACGTACTGTTTATTACTATTAGATCAGTTTGCAGTCATGTACATTTCCTTTACAACGATGCAAATGATTGTCCATCCCAAAAAGTCAGTGTAAACTAGAGTTGATTTAATTTGTAAAATTCTTAACAGTTACTCAAAAGTTTTATAGGAAGGGAAAACTCAGCTTTTCTTCAAATTTTCACGGGAAATGATTAAATAATTAAGTCTTAAATAGATGAGTTCAAGTATTGTGGTAATTTCTGTCAGGTGATTCAAGAACAACTACGATACTTGGTTAAGAAGGCCAGACATGCAGTCGAACTCAACCATTAATCTATCTTTTTTTTAACCACTATTTTGGTAATTTTAGTCTTGCTTTTTTTTTTGTTCCTTGTATTTGTCAAACGCTCTAGTCTGTTTACCTTATCTTAAATTTATAGGACATTATATCATTTTCTTCCATATCATCAATTGGACACTACAAGAAAACGTTGATATTCTGAGGGAAATTCCGAGGGAAAATGATTTCCTCGGAATTTTCCGACGAAAAACCGAGGAAATTCCGACGGACCCTGTTTCCTCGGAATTTCGTCGGAAAATTCCGAGGAACACATGTTTCCTCGGAAATTTCCGACGAAATTCCGAGGAAACAGGGTCCGTCGGAATAAACCGACGGATATTTCTAAAATACCGAGGAAAGTTAGAAGCCGTTAGAGACCCGTTGGGGGAGCCGTTGTGGTATTTCAATAATTCCGAGGAAATACCGAGGAACGGGGTTTTTCCTCGGAATTTCCTTGGAATTTCGTCAGTATTGTCGGCAGAAGCCGTTAGAGACCCTTGGGGGAGCCGTTGTGGTATTTCAATAATTCCGAGGAAATACCGAGGAACGGGGGTTTTTCCTCGGAATTTCCTTGGAATTTCTTCAGTATTGTCGGCATGATTTCATCTATAAATACACACCCCTCTTCCTCTTCATTCACTCCATTTCTTCTTCTCTCCTCCCACTATCTTTACACACGATTTTCCTTTCAAAAAAACATGTCTTCTTCAAATTATTATCGTTCTTGGATGGATCGACCTCATTTGGATCCGAACACGAAATTGCTTACGAAAGAATACGAACGAGGTGTAAAGGAATTCATGGGGTTAGTTAAACGACAACCGGAAGCCGAAACAGGTAAGTTAATATGTCCTTGCTCTAATTGTAAAAATAGAAGGTTATTAAAGAGTTGGATGTTTGGACACATATTTTTTTAAATGGGTTTACACGAAGTTACAAAATTTGGTATCATCACGGGGAAACAGGATATGAACCTGGTAGTACTAGCGAACCTCGGCCGGCGGTTAGATTAGAAGAACCAATTAGAACGGATTTAGACTATGGTGTAGGTGTTTGAGCAGATGGTTAATGATCATTTTAGAGGGGAAGATTTACCCAATGCAGAAGCTAGGAGATTTTATGATATGTTGGATGCTGGAAAGCAACCTTTGTATGAAGGTTGCAGAGATGGTCATTCAGCTTTATCATATGCTACAAGACTGATGTCCATTAAACAGATTATAACTTGGCTGAAGACTGTGTGGATGCGATAGCTGAATTTGTAAAAGGTATTCTACCTGAGGATAACGTAGCTCCAGGTTCATACTACGAGGTTCAGAAACTTGTATCTGGTGTTAGTTTACCGTATGAGGTAATATATGTATGCAGCGATAACTGCATGATTTATTGGAGGGCGGATGACCAGCGGATTACATGCAAATTTTGTGGGAAGCCTCGTTACAAAGATACGAGTGGAAGAGTTAGAGTGCCATATAAAGGATGTGGTATTTGCCTTTGAAGGAAAGGTTGCAGAGGTTGTATCTTTCGGAACGGACAGCGCAACGAATGAGATGGCATGCAGAGCACTCAACAGATGGTGAGATTAGACATCCTTCAGATGCAAAAGCGTGGAAGCATTTCCAATCAAAGTATCCCGACTTTGCATATGAGAGAAGAAATGTCTACCTTGGATTATGTACCGATGGTTTCAGCCCGTATGGGAAGAGTGGAAGACAATATTCTCTATGGCCAGTCATTGTTACACCATATAACTTACCCCCAAACTTGTGCTTGCGACGAGAGTTTTTGTTTCTCTCCATTCTCGTTCCCGGACCAGAGCATCCTAAGAGATCGCTTGATGTGTTTCTTCAGCCACTAATATATGAGTTGCAACAGCTATGGGGTGAAGGTGCTGAAACATACGACATTTCGTGTAAGAAAACTTTCAAATGCGGGCAGTACTAATGTGGACAATAAGTGATTTTCCAGCATATGGTATGTTATCTGGATGGACAACGCATGGGAGGCTATCATGTCCATATTGTCAAGATGACACAGATGCTTTCCAACTAAAGAACGGAAGAAAAACGTGTTGGTTTGACTGTCACAGACGATTCCTACCACATGATCATCCATACCGTCGGAGTAAGAATTTCTTTAGGAACAGAACAACAGGTGTTTGATGGTCCACTGGAAGTAGTTAGTGGGAAAGTTTTGAAGACACAACTAAGAGATTTTGGTGCAGAAAGGACGCCAGACGTCGGTGGACATGAGCAGTTTCCTGTAGATGCTGTTGGAGAACTACATAACTGGCACAAGAAAAGTATTTTCTTTGATTTGCCATACTGGGAGGATCATCAGCTAAGGCATAATTTAGATGTCATGCATATTGAGAAGAACTTTTTTGACAATCTCATGAACACGATCCTTAACGTTAAAGGTAAAACAAAGGATAATTTGAAGTCAAGACTGGATTTAGTCGATATATGTGCTCGTCCAGAACTTCATGTTGATGAGAATGGTAGGGCTCCTTTTCCCATATACCGGCTTGATACAGAGGGGAAAAATGCGTTCTTTGATTGGATTTCAAACGATGTGGAGTTTCCAGATGGTTACGTATCTAATTTGCGAAACTGTATCGACAGAAAGGAAGGAAAGTTTATTGGCTTGAAAAGTCATGATTGCCATGTGATGATGCAGCGCCTCCTTCCGTTTGCCTTCAAGGAACTATTACCAAGAAAAGTTCATGAAGCTGTTGCAGGGATAAGTGCATTTTTCCGCGATTTATGCAGCAGATCAGTGACTCTTGAAGGTATTACAAATTTGAAGACTACATTGCCGTGATTCAGTGCAACCTTGAGAAGATATTTCCTCCCTCATTTTTTGATGTTATGGAGCATCTTGCTATTCACCTTGCAAGAGAATTGGAACTTGGTGGTCCTGTGCAGTATAGATGGATGTATCTGTATGAGCGGTATATGTTCCATTTGAAGAAGAAGGTGAAAAATTTAAGTAGGGTTGAAGGTTCTATAGTCGCACAGATGATCAATGAAGAAATTTCAAACTTTGCGGAGCACTACTTTCCAGCAGAAGTTCAGACCAAGAACAGAAGATCTGCTCGACATGATGATAGAGGTGAACGGGCAACATATCATGTTAAGGTTCCAGACATTTTCACAGATGTTGGACGACTTAGCGGAAAACCAAAGGACCGTCGACTTACTGAGCACGAGCGAAGTCATTTGCAGACATATTTGCTGACGAACTGCGAAGACGTTTTCCATATGAGAGGTAAGTTTATTATCTAACAAAATTCTATTTAACAAATTGACATTTTATCTAATTAATTCATATGTACAGGACATTCATGGAAGCGAAGCGGTCCGAATATAGATACGCCACAGAGGCGGAACTAGAAGAAATGAAGCAGAGAGAATTTGCTGGATGGATGTTTACCTATGTGAGTGCCTTAAACAAATTAAAATTAAATTTACCATATATTTTTACTAATTCATATTATTGATATAACCTACATATGTGCTATTAATAGGTGTCTTCTCGTTTGGCCAGAGGTGAAAAATTTGACGATTGGATACGCGAGATGGTGGTTGGCCCAATCTGTGTTGTAAAGTCATATCCGAGATTTTGTACTCGAGGATATGCATTCGCAACTGAAAAGAGGAGACATTCGCGTACAACCTATGATGCTGGCGTTTGTTCTGCATTAGGAGATGATGTATACTACGGACACATACATGAGATTTTGGAAATCAAGTATTTGGGCTTGCTTGGATTGCGCTGTACTGTTTTCTATTGTGATTGGCACGACAACACCAGATCGTGGTGTGAGAACAGATGCATTTGGTGTTACATCAGTACATTCGAGGCGAAAGCTCCAATATTATGATCCTTTCATTCTTGCTTCTCAGGCCGATCAGGTAAGTTAATGTTGTACGAATTCAGAATGATTGATCATAATTCATACTTTTACTAATATTTTTTTAAATGTTACAGGTTTCTTATATCAAGTACCCACGGGTAAGGAACAGAGATGATCCATGGGTTACGGTTACAAGAGTCAACCCGAGAGGCCGAGTTCAGGGAACTTCAGAGCTGGAAGACCCACTGCAACCAATTACATCCGGCAACTTAAGTGCAGCAGAAGATGTAGCGGAAGGTGGCCTTGTAGTCGATTTGCCGACTTCGCAGAGGACGCCGTCGTTTACACAGAAGATGAACCCGTTATTGGAGAGTTTCACCAAGATCCAGATTCTGATTCATCTGGTGATGATGATTCCGAGTCAGAGTAGAGTTTTTTTTTTTTAAAAAACAAGAAATTCCGACGAATTTCCGAGGGAATTTAGGGTTTCATCGGAATTCCGTCGCAAATCAAATAATCGATTTAGGTATTTTGATTAATAATGATTTTCCTCGGAATTCCTCGGAAATTCCGAGGAAATTCCGAGGAAAACTGCTAAAAAACCCAAATCCTCGGAATTCCCTCGGAAATTTCCGAGGAAATTCCGAGGAAAATTCTGATTTTGGGAATTTCCTCGGAATTTCCTCGGAAATTTCCGACGGAATTCCGAGGAGATGGGGTTTTTAAACCGATATCGACGTTTTGCGGATCGAATAACACATATATAACCTTCATTGAGTTTCTTACCAACATTATGAAGTCAAACCTCAGTGTTTTACAAAATAACAAACATTACGAGTGGTCCAAAAAATCACACATTATAAGATAAACACTTATACACTTTAACATACGTTAAAGGACTTACTTAAATTTTTTTTTGAAATTTGTTATCTCATGGTTTATGATCATCTAAACAAAGTATCCTTAATGATATGAATTGCATTTGTATTAAAAATGAAATACCCCCAAAAAAAATAGGATTTCGAAACCCTAAACCACGTTTCCTCGGTATTTCCTCGGAAATTTCCGAGGAAATTCCGAGGCTATACTGTTGGTCCTCGGTATTTCCTCGGAAATTTCCGAGGAAATACCGAGGAACGACATATCCGTCGGAGAAGTCTTACCGGGAAAACCAAAACATTGAATTATTTCGCGAACCGCGTGTTGGTATTATTTAATTAGTCCGACGGAATTCCGACGACCATTATCCGTCGGAATTATTAAATAATACCTAGCTTCCTTCTTCTTCTTCTTCTCCGCCGCTTGACCAAAAACACTCGATCCTCTCTCTCTCCTCGCGATCCTCTCTCTCTCCTCGCGATTCTCTCTCTCGTCTCCGCCGGAAACTTCTCACGCCGCCGGTTCTATCTCATCTCGCCGTCGGAATCTCTCCTGCACTTCATAATCATGTAAGAATCAACAAAAACTTTATATTTCTCTTGGATTGTAATATTTCGGATTACTATTTCGGATTTTAGGTTCTTAGAAGTATAGTTTCGGATTTTAGGTTGTTAGATGGATAGTTTAGGATTGAATTTCGGATTTTAGGTTCTTGTTTTATTTTTCTATGGAATTATATTTAGTTTGAAAAACGTTTTTTTCGATTTTTTAAAAGTTTTCGATTTTTAAAAACTTTTTATGATTTTTAAAAACGTTTTTTAAATTTTTAAAACCTTTTCTGATTTAAAAAAACGTTTTTCAATGAAGTCAAAAAAGGTTTTTACTCTTCTATAAATAGTTTTTCTGATTTAAAAACATTTTTTAAAACGTTTTTTTTTTTAAAAACTTTTTATGATTTTAAAAAGCGTTTTTTTAATTTTTTAAAACCTTTTCTGATTTAAAAAAACGTTTTTCAATGAAGTCATAAAAATTTTCGATTTTTAAAAACTTTTTTGATTTAAAAAAACGTTTTTTTTAATTTTTTAAAACCTTTTCTGATTTAAAAAAACGTTTTTCAATGAAGTCAAAAAAAGTTTTCTATTTTTAAAAACGTCTATCAAGTTTCTATAATGTTTTTTCAGATATTAAAACTATTTTTATAAGTATTAAAATATTTTGATTTTTTTAAAAACGTGTAAATGATTTTAAAACTGTTTTTATAAGTATTAAACCTAAAATCACTGATTTCAAAAAAGGTTTTTGATTTAAAAAACATGTATATGATTTAAAAAAGGTGTATATGATTTTAAAAAAGGTTATCACTATTTTTTAAATAGTTTTTCAACTTTTCTTGAAGAATAAAACATATTTAAAAAAATTTAAAACATATTTAAAAACCTTTTTCTATATTATAAATCATGTATACTAACAATTTATAACTTTTTTTTTGGATTTTTTTATCTTTAAACTACAGGTCTTACGATGATCAGACCCCGCCTCCTCGACCGCGTCGTGGTCGTGGCTCGGGGAGCCACTCCGTTCAGGATTCCCGCAGCTCCCAGCATACATCTCCCTCTCCATATCCGGAGGCTCCTTCTGGCTCCGGTGCTGCACCCCCTATTCCTCCGACCTATCAGGGTCCTCCGGAACTGATGAGGGTTGCGGAGTTTGTTCGACAACCGGGTCGTCACCATCTTCCGTTTCTCACTCCGTCTCCATCTGGACCGGGTCAAACATGGTTCGATCGATCCTCGAACGGGATCAGCGCTTGGATCAACCGTATGATGTATCGTGTTTTGGACGCGGGACATCCGACTTTCACCGACTTCCCAAGAGCCAAACAAGTCCTATGGTTTGAACAGTTTGCGGTAAAAATTCTTATTTTTCTTTTAATTTATTTTTTAATATAAATTTATACTAATTGTGTTTTATTTTTTCAGCAAGAATTCAACTGGAATCCTGATTATACGGCGTTCGTCTATTACCACTTCGTGCACAAACTTATGACCAACTATGGGTATCAAATTTACGAGTGGAAGCAGAAGTGGCTAAAGAACAAGGTTTGCTTTTTATTTTTAAAACAATTTTAAAATTTATTAAATTATTTTTTAATTCATCTAACAAATTTTTTTTTTTTTAAAGATCCCAAAGAATATCAACCTCGACGTCTGGCAGGAGTTGATTGTGCATTGGAGTAAGGAAGATACGAAATCGACTTCTACCACCAACTCCACCAACCGCAAGAGCGAACGTAAAGGGAAGGGCGTCTACAAGCACAACTTGGGTGCTCAGTCCCAAGCCACTCTGAGGGATCGCATGGTAATTTCAATCCCTTTTTATTCTTTTTAAATTTTCAAAATTTTTAAACTCTCATTATTTCTTCTAACTACTAATTTTTATATTCATATAAAGGTCGAAGCAAATGATGGTGAGCCGGTTGATGATTTCACCTTAATGAAGATGGCGTATACGAACAAGAAGACCGGCCAGATTGATGATGGTGTTGTGGCGGGTGTCGTCGACCTCATCCACAGTCAGGTGGAAGAAGCAGCGTCTCAGCTGCAAACCGAAGACGAAGATTCGACGGGTTCCCAATTGCCTCGGGATCAGATCAACGAAATCGTTGCAAAGGTAATTTTTTTTTTTAAAAAAATTTCATTTCATCTAAATTATTATTTACATTTTCATTTCTTATATTTCAGTCGGTTCCAAAGAAGAGGGCCGAATGTTGGGTTTGGCTCGTCGGTCCCGGTCGGTTACGTCTTCTTCTGCAGCCCCTCCTTTTGTTGATCCAGAAGCACTTATGGGTCAGTTGCAGGACAAGGACCAACGCATATCTGCGTTGGAGACTCAGATGGCAAGTCAACAGGCTAGCTTCGAGGCACAGAGGAAGATGAACGAGCAGATGATGGAAATGATGAGGAGGTTGCACCCGAACGTCGATTTCACGACCATGCAAGATCCCAACACACAAAACCCGTAGCTTTTTATTTTTCTCAAACAACATTGAATGTTTTTTATTATTTGTACAACTTTAATTTTAAAATTTATATTTTCGAAATTAAATTTCTAAATTTTAATTTTCAATTTTCGATTTTAATTTTAATTTTTATTTTCGATTTTTACATTTCTAATTTTAAATTTTTAAAAAATTATATTTTTAAATATTTCCGAGGAAATCATCCCTCGGAATATTCCGACGAATGGTTTCCCTCGGAAATTTCCGAGGGAAGGCATCGTCGGAATATTCCGAGGGATGATTTCCTCGGAATATTCCGAGGGATGATTTCCCTCGGAATATTCCGAGGGATGATTTCCCTCGGAATTTTCATCCACATTCCGACGATTTGTTCCGTCGGAATGTTCCTCGGTTTATTCCGACGCAACTATCCGTCGGTTTTTTCCGACGACCTCTCCGACGACTGCCCGTCCTCGCTATGTCCTCGGAATGTGTGTTCCTCGGATGTCCGTCGGAAATTTCCGAGGAAATTCCGAGGAGCTACAAAATTCCGAGGAAATTATTCCGAGGGAAAAATCCTCGGTATTTCGTCGGAATAACGTTATTCCGACGGAATACCGAGGATTTCGTCCCTCGGTATTCACTTGTTTTCTTGTAGTGGGAATTTTAGAAACATGCATGTTTCATTGTCATGTTCATCGTTAATAAAGGGCCACTATTGAAAACAGCAACAAGAATACTACTATTTCATTATGTGAGCAATTCCATTTAGACTTTAATACTTTAGTTTAGTTTAGTTACTTTGGGTGCAAGACAGCCTGCGGATTGTACGAAACTCAAAGCGAATTAAAGAAACAAGTCATGAATAGAAAACTATATGCTGATAAAAAAGACAACTAAATAAACTAGTTTGCTATCATTTGGAGTTTTTGATTAGGTGTTACTAACACCGTGTTAGTCATATATTACTATATTAGCAATTCATCTGTTTCCAAATTCAGGGAGGATCGCTAGCTCGATGTCCTATACATAAAACTGATAATTTTGAAACAATGTAAAGTTTCAAATTTATTAATGTATTCACTTTTTGTTCAGCCAAAATCGGGAAAACTGTCATTATCCACACTCTCCACAAACTTTTACATGAAATTACACCCCCGTTTTATTTTCGATCAAATTGCACACCATTGACAAACTGTCTATCAAATTGCACCCATTTTTTAAATTTCTGGTTTGTCTCTTGACTTAACCAAGTAACCCGTGTTTTGCTTAAATGGATTAATGAAAACCGGATTAAACCACTAAGACCCGACTTAAACCATTTTAACGGTAATTAAAAAAAAAAAACTCGAGTTTTTTTCCCTTGAGTGATAAAAAAATTCCCAAATCGAGTTCTGGGTTTCTATTGACGAACCCTAATCCTCAAAAATTGGTTGTAATGGAGATGTCCGATGATAATTAAAATAGGATATTTGATGATGCTTTGGCGAAAGAAGACGAGGCTGAAGAAAATGAACCTGCAGAAGATGTATCTGTCGAAGCCGATTAGGTTCATGTTCCTGGTCGTGTTTACGTTCCGTTCGAAAAATTTAAACGCAACTCCACATTCAAAAGAGTTTTGAAAAATTCCAAGAGTCCAAGTTACATTATTTAAACAGTTAGATTCGTTTCGTGTCCCCTCCCTCAAAGTAATCATTTTTATTTAATTCTCCGTCGGAACAAAAAAAAAAATGTCGTCAAGTTGGGACGACGACGAGGAATTTACAGAGGAGGAGCTTCTCGCTGTCGAGGCCATCGAAGCTTCCCATCTTCTCCTCCTCTTCTTCTTCTCTCTTCTTCCCGTACTCCGACCGTACTGCCTCCCACATCTGTCCACGTTCACGAGAATCCAAATCAAATCCCTAATCAGATCCGTCGCCAATTGCCTCCTTCCATCACTTCTCCCACAGAACTAGCAATAGATATGATCGATTGATTCAAAACAGAAGAAAGCTTCTAAATCTAAAAAGAAATTGTTTTCTGAAACCAGAGTGTGAATTCAAATCTAACGCAAACCCAAATTGTAACAATTTCAAGGGTAAGGACGACGAACAATAACTCGAAGAGAAAGACGAAGAGGATAGACGACGGCAGAGAGGATGTTGACGGAGATGCCGGAGGCGGCGAGCTCGAGAAGACAGACGACAGAAAATAAAAGGAAACATGTATATATGAGTTTCTATTTTTTTTTAATTATAGGATAATTGTCAAATACGAGATTGAAAAACAGAATCTTTTCTTAATCTGTTGATTTACTATTTCCTTTTACACGCGTATATGCCTCGTCTGTGATGAAGAAGGCAGTGATGAAGAAGGCAGTGATGAAGAAGAAGATCGACGATAAATCGAGTTTCTTTTTTTTTTTTAATTACCGTTAAAATGGTTTAAGTCGGGTCTTAGTGGTTTAATCCGGTTTTCATTAATCCGTTTAAGCAAAACACGGATTACTTGGTTAAGTCAAGAGACAAACCAGAAATTTAAAAAATGGGTGCAATTTGATAGACAGTTTGTCAATGGAGTGCAATTTGATCGAAAATAAAATGGGGGTGTAATTTCATGTAAAAGTTTGTGGAGGATGTGGATAATGACACTTTTCCCGCCAAAATCTTAACTCCACCAAATTTTATATTAAAGGCCGAAGTTAATTATAAAGGAACTGCATAAATTAAAATATTATTCATCGCATTACGGAATGTGCATGTTTGAAGTTAATTATAAAAGGAATGCTTGAAATTAAGTAATTATAAAAAATATTTTTTCACCAGCTTAAAGGTCATCGTTCTGATGATTAGTTTTGTAGTTTTCATTCAACTAGCCTCTTGACATGACCAAGTTTTCTATATCGGCAGTACGTAAATATTTTTTGTTATCCGCATGCGCGCAGAAGATAATTCTCATCTATCATTATTCTTTAAAAACCTTTTTTTGAGTTTGTCTCTAAAGCTTTGCTGTATTTGTGCTACAAAAGCGCTTTTGGAATCATAATGTACATAAACTGTTGTCATTTGGATGGTTAGTGAGTATAGCGAAGCTAGCAAATTTTTGAATTTGTTTAGAAAATGTTGTGTAACAATTCTTTAAACCAAAGTTAATAGTCATAAACATGTATTCTCAAATTGTAGACCGCTTCACTAAAAAAAATGTAGACCGCTTCAACTAAGCATTCGTTTCTATATCTTTTGTTTTCTTATATTTCATGGCTATATGTCGCAATTATATCCTTAATACTTTTTCACAAGTATATATTTTATCTTTTTTTTTCATTTTAAGTAAATATTGTTTTTAATAAATAATAGTAGATTAGTGCATGGTTCTACTTTGATGAAAATATATATTGTTGGAGATCAGAGTTCAAATTGTCTCAAGCGTTGAATTATTTTACGTCATCGCTTGACCACTTATAAATAGTAAAACATCTCAACTTGGAATTAGTTTAGATTTCGACAAGAAATAACGAGTGGGGTTAGTCTAGTGGTCTTGAGGGAGCTTCGGCCTCGATACGGACCCGGGTTCGATTCCCGCTGGCCACACGGATATGAGCTATGCTTTCGGCTCATTTGAATACCCAGGAGAGGATCTATTTGTGGGCTGTACCTCCACCCGGGGTTAGGTCTGGTTTCAATAGTGACCCGAATTTAACCCTTTTCTTTTCAAAAAAAATATATGCTTGAGAATACTTTTGGTGACTAAAAGGGGAAGAAGGGAAGAAGCTAATATTAAAAATCGTGATACCAAATTACTAGAGCTTTTTTGATAACTTCCGTAAAAATAAAATAATATTCACGGCACGTTTTGATCATGCCTTACATCTTCATTACTAACTACACAAATATTTTATGGCCCATAATTTATTAGTCAGGCCATTTTGGTGTTTTTTTTTATTTCTTACTTTTCCGGCACATCGATCACCTTCTTTAAATCTTTTATCCAAAAAAGGTAATAAGAATAATATAATAATAATCAGGGCAGGAGAGGGTAGGTATCGGTAAAATAATCATCGGTAAAGGGATTGCGCGTAAGAGAAATAATTGTTTGGAGTGGACTGTAGCATAATTTCAGTAGCCGAAAGAAATACTAGTATAACAAAAGCCAGTGGCCAACGGAGATGAGTAGATAAGTCAACTAAAGCGGGCCATTGGATCACGTGGCAGATTGAAATAAATTATTTTCGTTTGGAGTAATATTATGATCTTAGTCCTATCCAAATATGTTGGGAGGAGGTGACATTTCAAGTTCTTTGATCCTTGAGCTTTGGTTGTGTGTTTGTTTTAGTTATGCATAATTCTCGATTTGGCAGTAGTTTTTGGAGTTGGTGTAGATTTGATTTTGCGCGCGTTTTTGCCATTGTTGTAACTGCTTTAACTTGGTGCTAGATACTCTTCAAATTTAGGTCTGCTCAAGTCGTCTACTTAATTTTTGGTTCAATTCCAATGTCATCAGTTTTTTATGGAATGGTCATGTGTTGATGATCCGTTTCATCAATTCCAAATTTAGTGTTTTTGTTTCCTTAATTAATTTTTATTCATGTTTTAGTATTATTTAGTTTTTTTTTTATGGGTTTATTGAATGAGCATGTTTTAGAACATTATGTATTTCTTTTATCCAATCAACTTTTGTACATAAAGCATTTAGAGAAGCATTTAGAAGCTGCTAATGCTCTCTAAATGCTCCTTCCCTCTATGCTTTCAGATGAAACTTTTTGTAGAGCATTGACCTTTTAAATATTTAAAAATTCTAAAATAATTATATATAATTAATTTATTATGTTAAATAATACAAAAAATTATTTTTATATTCAATTATAAATTTTATAATTTTAAAATTAATATTTATCATTAAAATATTTTTATTATATTTACAATTATAAAAACAAAATTAATAATTTAATTTTTTTAAAAAAATTATGATGATAATTATATTGTAAGTATAAATAAATTTATAATGCATATAAATAAATATCTTAAATATATTTTCTGAATTTTATATATAATTACTCACAGCTCTGCCAGTCATTTAAGAAACATATATTAATCAGAGCATACAGCTTCATTAGCATACTGCTTCTGCTGCTTATTGCTACCACTTTACAATCAGCTATGCCAATCATACCCTATGTGTGTATTTATGTTTGCCTCTTTTAGGCTTAGTTTTTGAGTATCTTACTATTTTATGTCGATCATATTTTATTTTATTTTTTTTGTTCATAAGTTTAGTTGAATTTCAGATGAAACAAATATAGTCTCATCAAAAATCTCAAACACTAAATTGAATTTAGAGGAAATTGAGCTATATTTCACTTATTTCACACATCCTATTTAGATAATTCTTATTTTTCATATTAAAAAGTATTCATATATGTATGCACTAATTATATATGTATTTCACTATTCATATAATATATTAGGCTTATTTTTCATAATTACTAATTAACTTTCAGATGTATATATGTACATGTACATTCATAATTACTAACTAATACTATAGTATGGTGTGAAAAATAGAACAGGATATGAACCTGGTAGTACTAGCGAACCTCGGCCGGCGGTTAGATTAGAAGAACCAATTAGAACGGATTTAGACTATGGTGTAGGTGTTGAGCAGATGGTTAATGATCATTTTAGAGGGGAAGATTTACCCAATGCAGAAGCTAGGAGATTTTATGATATGTTGGATGCTGGAAAGCAACCTTTGTATGAAGGTTGCAGAGATGGTCATTCAGCTTTATCATATGCTACAAGACTGATGTCCATTAAAACAGATTATAACTTGGCTGAAGACTGTGTGGATGCGATAGCTGAATTTGTAAAAGGTATTCTACCTGAGGATAACGTAGCTCCAGGTTCATACTACGAGGTTCAGAAACTTGTATCTGGTGTTAGTTTACCGTATGAGGTAATATATGTATGCAGCGATAACTGCATGATTTATTGGAGGGCGGATGACCAGCGGATTACATGCAAATTTTGTGGGAAGCCTCGTTACAAAGATACGAGTGGAAGAGTTAGAGTGCCATATAAAAGGATGTGGTATTTGCCTTTGAAGGAAAGGTTGCAGAGGTTGTATCTTTCGGAACGGACAGCGCAACGAATGAGATGGCATGCGGAGCACTCAACAGATGGTGAGATTAGACATCCTTCAGATGCAAAAGCGTGGAAGCATTTCCAATCAAAGTATCCCGACTTTGCATATGAGAGAAGAAATGTCTACCTTGGATTATGTACCGATGGTTTCAGCCCGTATGGGAAGAGTGGAAGACAATATTCTCTATGGCCAGTCATTGTTACACCATATAACTTACCCCCAAACTTGTGCTTGCGACGAGAGTTTTTGTTTCTCTCCATTCTCGTTCCCGGACCAGAGCATCCTAAGAGATCGCTTGATGTGTTTCTTCAGCCACTAATATATGAGTTGCAACAGCTATGGGGTGAAGGTGCTGAAACATACGACATTTCGTGTAAAGAAAACTTTCAAATGCGGGCAGTACTAATGTGGACAATAAGTGATTTTCCAGCATATGGTATGTTATCTGGATGGACAACGCATGGGAGGCTATCATGTCCATATTGTCAAGATGACACAGATGCTTTCCAACTAAAGAACGGAAGAAAAACGTGTTGGTTTGACTGTCACAGACGATTCCTACCACATGATCATCCATACCGTCGGAGTAAGAATTTCTTTAGGAAGAACAAACAGGTGTTTGATGGTCCACCTGAGGAAGTTAGTGGGAAAGTTTTGAAGACACAACTAAGAGATTTTGGTGCAGAAAGGACGCCAGACGTCGGTGGACATGAGCAGTTTCCTGTAGATGCTGTTGGAGAACTACATAACTGGCACAAGAAAAGTATTTTCTTTGATTTGCCATACTGGGAGGATCATCAGCTAAGGCATAATTTAGATGTCATGCATATTGAGAAGAACTTTTTTGACAATCTCATGAACACGATCCTTAACGTTAAAGGTAAAACAAAGGATAATTTGAAGTCAAGACTGGATTTAGTCGATATATGTGCTCGTCCAGAACTTCATGTTGATGAGAATGGTAGGGCTCCTTTTCCCATATACCGGCTTGATACAGAGGGGAAAAATGCGTTCTTTGATTGGATTTCAAACGATGTGGAGTTTCCAGATGGTTACGCATCTAATTTGCGAAACTGTATCGACAGAAAGGAAGGAAAGTTTATTGGCTTGAAAAGTCATGATTGCCATGTGATGATGCAGCGCCTCCTTCCGTTTGCCTTCAAGGAACTATTACCAAGAAAAGTTCATGAAGCTGTTGCAGGGATAAGTGCATTTTTCCGCGATTTATGCAGCAGATCAGTGACTCTTGAAGGTATTACAAATTTGAAGACTAACATTGCCGTGATTCAGTGCAACCTTGAGAAGATATTTCCTCCCTCATTTTTTGATGTTATGGAGCATCTTGCTATTCACCTTGCAAGAGAATTGGAACTTGGTGGTCCTGTGCAGTATAGATGGATGTATCTGTATGAGCGGTATATGTTCCATTTGAAGAAGAAGGTGAAAAATTTAAGTAGGGTTGAAGGTTCTATAGTCGCACAGATGATCAATGAAGAAATTTCAAACTTTGCGGAGCACTACTTTCCAGCAGAAGTTCAGACCAAGAACAGAAGATCTGCTCGACATGATGATAGAGGTGAACGGGCAACATATCATGTTAAGGTTCCAGACATTTTCACAGATGTTGGACGACTTAGCGGAAAACCAAAGGACCGTCGACTTACTGAGCACGAGCGAAGTCATTTGCAGACATATTTGCTGACGAACTGCGAAGACGTTCTTCCATATGAGAGGTAAGTTTATTATCTAACAAAATTCTATTTTAACAAATTGACATTTTAATCTAATTAATTCATATGTACAGGACATTCATGGAAGCGAAGCGGTCCGAATATAGATACGCCACAGAGGCGGAACTAGAAGAAATGAAGCAGAGAGAATTTGCTGGATGGATGTTTACCTATGTGAGTGCCTTAAACAAATTAAAATTAAATTTACCATATATTTTTACTAATTCATATTTATTGATATAACCTACATATGTGCTATTAATAGGTGTCTTCTCGTTTGGCCAGAGGTGAAAAATTTGACGATTGGATACGCGAGATGGTGGTTGGCCCAATCTGTGTTGTAAAGTCATATCCGAGATTTTGTACTCGAGGATATGCATTCGCAACTGAAAAGAGGAGACATTCGCGTACAACCTATGATGCTGGCGTTTGTTCTGCATCAGGAGATGATGTATACTACGGACACATACATGAGATTTTGGAAATCAAGTATTTGGGCTTGCTTGGATTGCGCTGTACTGTTTTCTATTGTGATTGGCACGACAACACTCCAGATCGTGGTGTGAGAACAGATGCATTTGGTGTTACATCAGTACATTCGAGGCGAAAGCTCCAATATTATGATCCTTTCATTCTTGCTTCTCAGGCCGATCAGGTAAGTTAATGTTGTACGAATTCAGAATGATTGATCATAATTCATACTTTTACTAATATTTTTTTAAATGTTACAGGTTTCTTATATCAAGTACCCACGGGTAAGGAACAGAGATGATCCATGGGTTACGGTTACAAGAGTCAACCCGAGAGGCCGAGTTCAGGGAACTTCAGAGCTGGAAGACCCACTGCAACCAATTACATCCGGCAACTTAAGTGCAGCAGAAGATGTAGCGGAAGGTGGCCTTGTAGTCGATTTGACCGACTTCGCAGAGGACGCCGTCGTTTACACAGAAGATGAACCCGTTATTGGAGAGTTTCACCAAGATCCAGATTCTGATTCATCTGGTGATGATGATTCCGAGTCAGAGTAGAGTTTTTTTTTTTTTTTTAAAAAACAAGAAATTCCGACGAATTTCCGAGGGAATTTAGGGTTTCATCGGAATTCCGTCGCAAATCAAATAATCGATTTAGGTATTTTGATTAATAATGATTTTATTTCCGAGGAAATTCCGAGGAAAACTGCTAAAAACCCAAATCCTCGGAATTCCCTCGGAAATTTCCGAGGAAATTCCGAGGAAAATTCTGATTTTGGGAATTTCCTCGGAATTTCCTCGGAAATTTCCGACGGAATTCCGAGGAGATGGGGTTTTTAAACCGATATCGACGTTTTGCGGATCGAATAACACATATATAACCTTCATTGAGTTTCTTACCAACATTATGAAGTCAAACCTCAGTGTTTTACAAAATAACAAACACTTTTACGAGTGGTCCAATAAAAATCACACATTATAAGATAAACACTTATACACTTTAACATACGTTAAAGGACTTACTTAAAATTTTTTTTGAAATTTTGTTATCTCATGGTTTATGATCATCTAAACAAAGTATCCTTAATGATATGAATTGCATTTGTATTAAAAATGAAATACCAAAAAAAATAGGATTTCGAAACCCTAAACCACGTTTCCTCGGTATTTCCTCGGAAATTCCGAGGAAATTCCGAGGCTATACTGTTGGTCCTCGGTATTTCCTCGGAAATTTCCGAGGAAATACCGAGGAACGACATATCCGTCGGAGAAGTCTTACCGGGAAAACCAAAACATTGAATTATTTCGCGAACCGCGTGTTGGTATTATTTATTAGTCCGACGGAATTCCGACGACCATTATCCGTCGGAATTATTAAATAATACCTAGCTTCCTTCTTCTTCTTCTTCTCCGCCGCTTGACCAAAAACACTCGATCCTCTCTCTCTCCTCGCGATCCTCTCTCTCTCCTCGCGATTCTCTCTCTCGTCTCCGCCGGAAACTTCTCACGCCGCCGGTTCTATCTCATCTCGCGTCGGAATCTCTCCTGCACTTCAATAATCATGTAAGAATCAACAAAAACTTTATATTTCTCTTGGATTGTAATATTTCGGATTACTATTTCGGATTTTAGGTTCTTAGAAGTATAGTTTCGGATTTTAGGTTGTTAGATGGATAGTTTAGGATTGAATTTCGGATTTTAGGTTCTTGTTTTATTTTTCTATGGAATTATATTTAGTTTGAAAAACGTTTTTCGATTTTTTAAAAAGTTTTCGATTTTTTAAAAACTTTTTATGATTTTTAAAACGTTTTTTAAATTTTTAAAACCTTTTCTGATTTAAAAAAACGTTTTTCAATGAAGTCAAAAAAGGTTTTTACTCTTCTATAAATAGTTTTTCTGATTTAAAAACATTTTTTAAAACGTTTTTTATTTTTAAAAACTTTTTATGATTTTAAAAAGCGTTTTTTTAATTTTTTAAAACCTTTTCTGATTTAAAAAAACGTTTTTCAATGAAGTCATAAAAAGTTTTCGATTTTTTAAAAACTTTTTATGATTTTAAAAACGTTTTTTAATTTTTTAAAACCTTTTCTGATTTAAAAAAACGTTTTTCAATGAAGTCAAAAAAAGTTTTCTATTTTTAAAAACGTCTATCAAGTTTCTATAATGTTTTTTTCAGATATTAAAACTATTTTTATAAGTATTAAAATATTTTTTGATTTTTAAAAACGTGTAAATGATTTTAAAACTGTTTTTATAAGTATTAAACCTAAAATCACTGATTTCAAAAAAGGTTTTTGATTTAAAAAACATGTATATGATTTAAAAAAGGTGTATATGATTTTAAAAAAGGTTATCACTATTTTTTAAATAGTTTTTCAACTTTTCTTGAAGAATAAAACATATTTAAAAAAATTTAAAACATATTTAAAAACCTTTTTCTATATTATAAATCATGTATACTAACAATTTATAACTTTTTTTTTGGATTTTTTTATCTTTAAACTACAGGTCTTACGATGATCAGACCCCGCCTCCTCGACCGCGTCGTGGTCGTGGCTCGGGGAGCCACTCCGTTCAGGATTCCCGCAGCTCCCAGCATACATCTCCCTCTCCATATCCGGAGGCTCCTTCTGGCTCCGGTGCTGCACCCCCTATTCCTCCGACCTATCAGGGTCCTCCGGAACTGATGAGGGTTGCGGAGTTTGTTCGACAACCGGGTCGTCACCATCTTCCGTTTCTCACTCCGTCTCCATCTGGACCGGGTCAAACATGGTTCGATCGATCCTCGAACGGGATCAGCGCTTGGATCAACCGTATGATGTATCGTGTTTTGGACGCGGGACATCCGACTTTCACCGACTTCCCAAGAGCCAAACAAGTCCTATGGTTTGAACAGTTTGCGGTAAAAATTCTTATTTTTCTTTTAATTTATTTTTTATATAAATTTTATACTAATTGTGTTTTATTTTTTCAGCAAGAATTCAACTGGAATCCTGATTATACGGCGTTCGTCTATTACCACTTCGTGCACAAACTTATGACCAACTATGGGTATCAAATTTACGAGTGGAAGCAGAAGTGGCTAAAGAACAAGGTTTGCTTTTTTATTTTTAAAACAATTTTAAAATTTATTAAATTATTTTTTAATTCATCTAACAAATTTTTTTTTTTTAAAGATCCCAAAGAATATCAACCTCGACGTCTGGCAGGAGTTGATTGTGCATTGGAGTAAGGAAGATACGAAATCGACTTCTACCACCAACTCCACCAACCGCAAGAGCGAACGTAAAGGGAAGGGCGTCTACAAGCACAACTTGGGTGCTCAGTCCCAAGCCACTCTGAGGGATCGCATGGTAATTTCAATCCCTTTTTATTCTATTTTAAATTTTCAAAATTTTTAAACTCTCATTATTTCTTCTAACTACTAATTTTTATATTCATATAAAGGTCGAAACAAATGATGGTGAGCCGGTTGATGATTTCACCTTAATGAAGATGGCGTATACGAACAAGAAGACCGGCCAGATTGATGATGGTGTTGTGGCGGGTGTCGTCGACCTCATCCACAGTCAGGTGGAAGAAGCAGCGTCTCAGCTGCAAACCGAAGACGAAGATTCGACGGGTTCCCAATTGCCTCGGGATCAGATCAACGAAATCGTTGCAAAGGTAAGTTTTTTTTTTAAAAAATTTCATTTCATCTAAATTATTATTTACATTTTCATTTCTTATATTTCAGTCGGTTCCAAAGAAGAAGGGCCGAATGTTGGGTTTGGCTCGTCGGTCCCGGTCGGTTACGTCTTCTTCTGCAGCCCCTCCTTTTGTTGATCCAGAAGCACTTATGGGTCAGTTGCAGGACAAGGACCAACGCATATCTGCGTTGGAGACTCAGATGGCAAGTCAACAGGCTAGCTTCGAGGCACAGAGGAAGATGAACGAGCAGATGATGGAAATGATGAGGAGGTTGCACCCGAACGTCGATTTCACGACCATGCAAGATCCCAACACACAAAACCCGTAGCTTTTTATTTTTCTCAAACAACATTGAATGTTTTTTTATTATTTGTACAACTTTTAATTTTAAATTTATATTTTCGAAATTAAATTTCTAAATTTTAATTTTCAATTTTCGATTTTAATTTTAATTTTTATTTTCGATTTTTACATTTCTAATTTTAAATTTTTAAAAAATTATATTTTTAAATATTTCCGAGGAAATCATCCCTCGGAATATTCCGACGAATGGTTTCCCTCGGAAATTTCCGAGGGAAGGCATCGTCGGAATATTCCGAGGGATGATTTCCTCGGAATATTCCGAGGGATGATTCCCTCGGAATATTCCGAGGGATGATTTCCCTCGGAATTTTCATCCACATTCCGACGATTTGTTCCGTCGGAATGTTCCTCGGTTTATTCCGACGCAACTATCCGTCGGTTTTTTCCGACGACCTCTCCGACGACTGCCCGTCCTCGCTATGTCCTCGGAATGTGTGTTCCTCGGATGTCCGTCGGAAATTTCCGAGGAAATTCCGAGGAGCTACAAAATTCCGAGGAAATTATTCCGAGGGAAAAAATCCTCGGTATTTCGTCGGAATAACGTTATTCCGACGGAATACCGAGGATTTCGTCCCTCGGTATTCACTTGTTTTCTTGTAGTGGGAATTTTAGAAACATGCATGTTTCATTGTCATGTTCATCGTTAATAAAGGGCCACTATTGAAAACAGCAACAAGAATACTACTATTTCATTATGTGAGCAATTCCATTTAGACTTTAATACTTTAGTTTAGTTTAGTTACTTTGGGTGCAAGACAGCCTGCGGATTGTACGAAACTCAAAGCGAATTAAAGAAACAAGTCATGAATAGAAAACTATATGCTGATAAAAAAGACAACTAAATAAACTAGTTTGCTATCATTTGGAGTTTTTGATTAGGTGTTACTAACACCGTGTTAGTCATATATTACTATATTAGCAATTCATCTGTTTCCAAATTCAGGGAGGATCGCTAGCTCGATGTCCTATACATAAAACTGATAATTTTGAAACAATGTAAAGTTTCAAATTTATTAATGTATTCACTTTTTGTTCAGCCAAAATCTTAACTCCACCAAATTTTATATTAAAGGCCGAAGTTAATTATAAAGGAACTGCATAAATTAAAATATTATTCATCGCATTACGGAATGTGCATGTTTGAAGTTAATTATAAAAGGAATGCTTGAAATTAAGTAATTATAAAAAAATATTTTTTCACCAGCTTAAAGGTCATCGTTCTGATGATTAGTTTTGTAGTTTTCATTCAACTAGCCTCTTGACATGACCAAGTTTTCTATATCGGCAGTACGTAAATATTTTTTGTTATCCGCATGCGCGCAGAAGATAATTCTCATCTATCATTATTCTTTAAAAACCTTTTTTTGAGTTTGTCTCTAAAGCTTTGCTGTATTTGTGATACAAAAGCGCTTTTGGAATCATAATGTACATAAACTGTTGTCATTTGGATGGTTAGTGAGTATAGCGAAGCTAGCAAATTTTTGAATTTGTTTAGAAAATGTTGTGTAACAATTCTTTAAACCAAAGTTAATAGTCATAAACATGTATTCTCAAATTGTAGACCGCTTCACTAAAAAAAATGTAGACCGCTTCAACTAAGCATTCGTTTCTATATCTTTTGTTTTCTTATATTTCATGGCTATATGTCGCAATTATATCCTTAATACTTTTTCACAAGTATATATTTTATCTTTTTTTTTTCATTTTAAGTAAATATTGTTTTTAATAAATAATAGTAGATTAGTGCATGGTTCTACTTTGATGAAAATATATATTGTTGGAGATCAGAGTTCAAATTGTCTCAAGCGTTGAATTATTTTACGTCATCGCTTGACCACTTATAAATAGTAAAACATCTCAACTTGGAATTAGTTTAGATTTCGACAAGAAATATATGCTTGAGAATACTTTTGGTGACTAAAAAGGGAAGAAGGGAAGAAGCTAATATTAAAAATCGTGATACCAAATTACTAGAGCTTTTTTGATAACTTCCGTAAAAATAAAATAATATTCACGGCACGTTTTGATCATGCCTTACATCTTCATTACTGACTACACAAATATTTTATGGCCCATAATTTATTAGTCAGGCCATTTTGGTGTTTTTTTATTTCTTACTTTTCCGGCACATCGATCACCTTCTTTAAATCTTTTATCCAAAAAAGGTAATAAGAATAATATAATAATAATCATGGCAGGAGAGGGTAGGTATCGGTAAAATAATCATCGGTAAAGGGATTGCGCGTAAGAGAAATAATTGTTTGGAGACTGTAGCATAATTTCAGTAGCCGAAAGAAATACTAGTATAACAAAAGCCAGTGGCCAACGGAGATGAGTAGATAAGTCAACTAAAGCGGGCCATTGGATCACGGAGATGAGTAGATAAGTCAACAATATCGTTCTCTATCTCCTCTCTTTTCTCTTGTCTCTCTCGTTTCCCTCTTTCATATGTTTCTCTTCTCTCTCTCTCTATCTCTCCCTCTCTCTCTTTCCATCCATTTCTCATTTGATTTTTTTCTATAGATACTTGAATTCCATCTTTCAAAAATTCATTTGAATACTGAACCAGATCCATTTTTTTTTGCTTGGTTGCAGGTTTGTCGAAGAACCCAGATTTTTTTGCTGTAGATAGGGAAGCCGTGTACAAGGTGTGCAAGGACAAGGAGACCGTGGATAAGGAAATTGTGGATAAGGAAGCCGTGACGAGTCTCTGGAACAGAAACCAGTGGATAACGATGCTGTGTATAAAGATGTGGTGGCCAAGAAGGTCGTGGGCAAGGATGTTGTGGATAAGGATGCGGTGGACAAGTTGGCATTGAAAAAAATGGATGTGGACAAGGAAATCGTGGATAAAGAAACCATAGATGACGAGTCTGTGGAAAGGATGTCGTGGCCAAGGAGGTCGTGGACAAGGATGCTGTGGATAAAGATACGGTGGACAAGTTAACATTGAAAAAAGTGGATGTGGACAAGGAGATCGTCGATAAAGAAACCATGGATGACGAGTCTGTGGATAAGGCTTTTGTGGATAAGAAAGCCGTGGACAACGAGATTGTGTATAAGAAAGCCGTTGACAACGAGCTCGTGGATAAGAAAGTCGTGGACAATGCCTTGGACAAGTTGGCATTAAAAAACAGATGTGGTTACGATAACGTGGATATGGTGATGCAGATATGGTGTTGTGGACATTGTGTGGACATTGCGACGATTGTCACTTAATTGCTAACCTCTCCACATAGACATATCCACATAAGAAAAAATACTTCATCGATAAAAAACAAAAAATGGACATTAAATTGTGGATAAGACAATATGGTTACTATATCGTGGATATAGTGATGTGGATATCGTGGCGCGTGGACAGGGCGATGATGTTCACTTGTCCACACCCACCTTTTTCACTACTACCTTGTCCACAACATCCATATCCACGACATTCTTCTCCACGATGCTCGTTGGCCACGACATCCTTATACACAGCTACGTTGTCAACGGTTTTCTTATCTAGAACATCCTTATCCACTAACTCATCCACGTCTTCCTTATCCACAGCTTCTTTAATAACGGTCTTTTTGTCCACAACCACCTTGTCCACGACAAAAAAAATCTGGGTTCTCTCACGAGAGACAGAGAGAGATCTGAGTTTTTTTTTTTAAAAAAGAGCACAAGTTCACGGGAGATAGAGAAAAAAATATGGGTTCTCTCACGAGAGAGAGAGAGAGATCTGAGTTTTTTTTTTTTAAAAGAGCAAAGGTTCACGAGAGAGAGATAGAGAGAGTATGTGTGAGAGAGAGAAAAAATGATTAAGAAAGAAAGAGGATGGAAGAAAGAGAAAAAAACCAAAAGGAAAGAGGGTTTAAATGGTCATTCTGCTTCCCATAAGTTACCATCTCCCCAAAAGTGACTAATTTGTAAACTACAAACTCATAAGTTATTATGAGTGTAATTCACTCCTTATTGGATGAGCATGTTTTAGAGCATTATGTTTTTCTTTTATCCAATCAACTTTTGTACATAAAGCATTTAGAGAAGCATTTAAAAGCTGCTAATGCTCTCTAAATGCTCTTCCCCTCTATGCTCTCAGATGAAGCTTTTTGTAGAGCATTGACCTTTTAAATATTTAAAAATTCTAAAATAATTATATATAATTAATTTATTATGTTAAATAATACAAAAAATTATCTTTATATTCAATTATAAATTTTATACTTTTACAATTAATATTTATCAATAAAATATTTTTATTATATTTACAATTATAAAAACAAAATTAATAATTTAATATTTTAAAAAAAAATTATGATGATAGTTATATTGTAAGTAAAAATAAATTTATAATGCATATAAATAAATATCTTAAATATATTTTCTGAATTTTATATATAATTACTCACAGCTCTGCCAGTCATTTAAGAAACATATATTAATCAGAGCATGCAGCTTCAGCAGCATACTGCTTCTGCTTCTTATTGCTACCACTTTACAATCAGCTATGCCAATCATACCCTATGTGTGGATTTATGTTTGCCTCTTTTAGGCTTAGTTTTTGAGTATCTTACTATTTTATGTCGATCATATTTTATTTTATTTTTTTGTTCATAAGTTTAGTTGAATTTCAGATGAAACAAATATAGTCTCATCAAAAATCTCAAACACTAAATCGAATTTAGAGGAAATTGAGCTATATTTCACTTATTTCACACATCCTATTTAGATAATTCTTATTTTTCATATTAAAAAGTATTCATATATGTATGCACTAATTATATATGTATTTCACTATTCATATAATATATTAGGCTTATTTTTCATAATTACAAATTAACTTTCAGATGTATATATGTACATTTACATTCATAATTACTAACTAATACTATAGTATGGTGTGAAAAATAGAACCAATATCAAGCGTATAAGCGAAAATATGAGCACAATCAAAAACAAAAACAAAAAACTGAGATAAAAATATATAATATAAAAAGCATATGATTACGCCTATATTGAAATACACTTTATAAACATCTATTAAAAATTTATAGATCTCTATAAATATTTTGTGGACGCAGCCAAATTCTTTTACACATTAATTCTATTGTTAACATGGTTTAAAATTCTTATATTTTTTTTTTATAATCCAGATTCACCATGTAAATGTACATGTCTTAACTTTAAACAAAGATCCATGTCTACTTTTTTTTTTATAATCCAGATTCACTATGTGATAGTTCACTGATAGTGTTCTTAACCTCCCACGACATCTTTTCACTACCTAAGCTGCACCTTGTTGAGACATGAGGACTTCTCCACGGTATGTGTTTCTTATGTATGGTGGTTGCTCCTATCTTTTGTTTTTACGTATGTTCTGCACTCCTTTTGTAGCTGTCATTTTAGTAGTTTCGATGTTTCTATTATCATTTGTAAAACATTCCTCTTCTCAGAGAGAGTAAGCATCTATAAAATGATGTTTGTGACAAAAAAAAAATGTTCTTTATGGTTCACCTGCTGTAGAATCATCAATTTCGAATCACCAATCCTTGAATAGCATTAAATGTTCTCTCATTTTCAATAGTATCACTTCTTTCAATAATTACGATATTATGTTTGTGTTACAATTGTAAGTTTAGAGCTTCATTTTATCTATTAGCAGCAAGAATTAACCAACCAATTGGACCACAAGACCTGTCTATCTGAGATTGAGATTGCAGTCTTAGGTTCCGCAGTCCTTGCCCAATATGGCCAATTAGATCCAAAAAGCGTCCAATGACCATATATTATATATACCAAAAGCTTGTTTTAGCGCCATTACCCACTGAACTCCTAATAAACATTGTTGATAAATTAATAAAGTTCTTATTTTCCTAAAAACTAAAAAAAAAAAAGAAAATCAATGCAATGGTCCTTATACTAGGCGACATACAATGGGTCTCTCTAGGAGAAGAAGAGCCATATTACACATAAGCAAAGGTTTTTCTTCCCACCAACAAAATAAAATTTTGTAGGCCTAGACACTAAAAAAAAATGATATATTAGATCACTTAAAAAATATCAGAAAACTAAGTGATGCTTTATTAAATTACTTATTAGTAAGTGATATAAACTAAGTGGATTAACATCAGTTATGATAATTGATGCTAATATTTACATGTTTAACATCGTTTTATTGTAAATGATATAATTCTGTATTAATTTGCATCACTTAAAAACATTTGATACAAAAATTTAAATTTGCATCAATTTCAAGAATTAATGTATTTTTAAATAATGTTAAGATAACTTTTAAAAACAAAGTGGGTTATATTACATCACTTAAAAGACATCATAAAATTAAGTGATACTAATTTAAATTACTTATTAGTAAGTGATACAAACAAAGTGGATTAACATCAGTTATGATAATTGATGCTAATATTTACATGTTTAACATCATTTTATTGTAAATGATATAATTCTGTATTAATTTGCATCACTTAAAAACTTTTGATACAAAAATTTTAATTTGCATCAATTTCAAGAATTAATGTATTTTTAAATAATGTTAAGATCACTTTTAAAAACAAAGTGGGTTATATTACATCACTTAAAAGACATCATAAAATTAAGTGATACTAATTTAAATTACTTATTAGCAAGTGATACAAACTATATGAATTAACATCAATTATCATAATTGATGCTATTATTGACTTGTTTAGCATCATTTTATTAAAACTGATACAAATCTCTATTAGTTTGTATCACTTATTAAATGTTGATGCAAAAATATAAATTTACATCGATTACACAGTCGATGTATTTGAAAATAGTGTTAACAACAGTTTTAAAAATTGATAGAAAATTTAAATCAATAATAAGCGTTGCAATTAAAAATTAATTAATTAGATTTTAGATAATTATGTAATTTAGAGTCGCTTTTAATAAACTGATGTAACTATTTTTTTAAAAAAATTTTTTTAATTTATTTTTTTTTAAAAGCGTAATACTTATTAAAAAAAGACTTCAAAACTACCCATCACGATCCTTCTTCTTCGGCCACTATATTTTCTTTTCCATATTCGATATCTCTCATATTCTACAAACAAACGCATATAAACTCTTAATTGATATTTTCTTCTTCTTTAATCTCATAACCTAATTCAGATTTGTGACTGTGTGGAAACCGAGTTTGATTTCTGAGTCTCCGGATCTCAGCAACCAATTGAAACCAGTTTAAGATACTACAGTAAAAGAGTAAAATCTGACAAAGGAAGAGAAAGAAAAAGGAAGAGAAAGATATAGAAATCAGACGCATGCTTTTGATATAAAGGTAAAAGAGCTTCCATTAATTCACCATCTCTGGGATTACTTAATTGAATACGGGGAGAAGAAGATGAAGTGTTGAAGACCCAAATTAATATTCTTTTTGTTTTTTTTTTGCATGATTCAGGGTGAAGAGATTGCAGCTTTGATCGATACCGGTTCGTACACCAAAGAAGACCGCCGTATTGCTCGTGCTGTGCGCCTCACTGTCGGGCTAAGACGGAAGCTCACCGGTTCTGTGATCTCTTCTTTCCTTGATTTCGCTTTGGTTCCTGGATCCGAGGCCCACACTCGTCTTTCTTCCTTTGTTCCTAAGGTATTTGCGAATTGTGATTGTGGCTTCAGTTCTCGACTTAGCTGTTCACAAATCATATAACTTTTCTTTATCTGATTTTGTGTTTTGTTCTTAGTAAAGAAGCTTGATGGTGGTGGTCTCGGCATTAACAGTGGTAGTTGAGTGCAGTGGAGGAAGCTGAAGAAGCTTGATGGAGACCTCCACGACCTTACAGATCCGACACAAACAAGCTCTTCCTCTGCGAAATTGAGTTTCTCTCAGTCCCTATCGAATCCATGGCCGAGATCGTTGTTGATGGGGGTGGTTGAAGGCGGAAAAAGTGCCTATTTCAACCTGAACTAAGCCAGTCGTGTTTTTTCAGACCTAAATAATCAACAAGTGCGTAATTCAACCCAAACCGTTAAAAATTTTAAATTTCCTACCCGAACTTACTATTTCGGGCCAAAATCTACTTTGACTAACGGATCGTTAGTCAAACGTCAAACAGTATCAGACCTGTGATAGGAAAAGTGCCGTTTTAGACCCGAACTAGCTCTAACGTGCCTTTTCATACCTGTACATTTGAGTAGTGCTTATTTCTCCCCAAACCTGAATAAAATTCAAATTTTCTACCCAAAAATTCAATGATTTAGAAACCGGTCTGCACCGGTTGGTTCGATGGGTTGAACCGCGAACCGGTGCCAATCGAGTTTGGTTTTACTAAAAATCCAAAATTTATAATTAACCCAAAACACCCATACATCCTGGTAGAAAAATGGAAACCTGCCGATTCTAGTCAATTTAATAATCCAATTTTGGTTTCTATAATCAAAAGTCTTTTTTTTTATAAAAAACATCACAATTCAATATAAATTATTTATTTTGGATATTTTACTAGTCAATTGGTATATATATATATATTAGCTCATCACAATTTTTTTTCAATTTATTCCAAACTCAATATGTATTCTATGAATATAAATTTAATCAAACAATCTTTATTTGAAGTTAAATCTTTTCAAATTTGTTGATCAACTATAAATTAGAATAATATCATATATACATATGTTTTGACTATTTTGTCAATATATATAGGTATATGTGACTGTGCATTATATATATTAGCAAAAAGATTTTAAAATTATATATATATATATATATTGGCAAAAAAAATTAAATTATATATTGGAAAAAAGATTTTAAAATAGTGATTTTTAAATCATTGGTTTTCTGGGTACAAAATTTGAATTTTATTTAGGTTTGGGGAGAAATAGGCACTACTCAAATGTACAGGTATGAAAAGGCACGTTAGAGCTAGTTCGGGTCTAAAAAGGCACTTTCCTGTCACATATCTGATATTGTTTAACGTTTGACTAACGATCCGTTAGTCAAGGTAGATTTTGGCCCAAAATAGTAAATTCGGGTAGAAAATTTAAATTTTATAACGGTTTGGGTTGAAATACGCACTGGTTGATTGTTTAGGTCTAAAAAAGCACGACTGGCTTAGTTCAGGTTAAAATAGGCACTTTTCCCGGTTGAAGGCGGTGTAGTTAAGAAGCTTGAAGGTGGCTGGTTTTGTTTTTAGGTTTAGTTAGTAAATAGGTTTAAGTTTGGTTAAGGTCTTTGATTTAGTTTTAGTTAATAATTGTTATTCTAATTAGATTTACTTCTAATTTGTAAATCATATACTCCTCCGGTTTAATATAGTTGTCGTTTTCGTTAATTTTGTGTCTATTAAGAAAAAGTATAAAATGACTAGAATAACCTCATAAAAACCAACTATTAACGATTGTATTTTGGGATTGAATAATCATGTATCTTATCTTTTTGTTATCTTTTCGTTATCTTTTTGTTATGATATTGTTGATTCAATCATGGTATCTCCTTCTTCACCGCCAAAAACAAAAAAGCTGAACTTCAGTTTTCTCGTCAATTGCATGTCATCATCTCTTCCTCTCTTCGCCGACATCTCTCTTCCTCTCTTCGCCGGCATCTCTCTTCCGTCTTCCCGCCAATTGATGAGGTCGATTTCTCCGATTTCGCTTGTCTGAGGTTTGATTTGCAATCTCTGGTAATTACTTGCTCATTCTTTTACTGATTTCTAATTGTTTCTTTTCTCTTCATGTATAGTTCAATTTGAGAAGTAAGATGTCTTTTTCTTCTTCCTCCATGGATTTTGCTTCTCCTCCGCCGTGAGTTTTCTAGAGCCTCATCGATCGACTTTTTTTTTTGAAGTTTACATTTTTTTTTAAGTTTACATTTGAATCGCACTTATTAGGAGATTGGCACGTTTATCTGTATTGATCTCGCAGTCTAGTTTGTTACCTGATGAAGCGTGTAAGGATGATGAGTATGAAGGCGAGTATCCATTCAGGAACGAGGAGCTAAACCCCGCTGGTGTTCATGGAGCAAGTAAGCCTTCTGTGCATTCTGTTATGAACTGTGTCCGCACAAGTTTAAAAGAAATATTTTTTCTTGAAAATTACTTTCAAAACTACAAACTAAATAAAGAATAAATAGATGAGTATTTGAAACATGGTTAAAACAAAATTTTTGAATAAATTTTATTTTTGTTATTCAATAAATAGTTTACGGCCTCTACAATAGTAGGCACGGCTCTGTGTGTCCGTATTGAACAAAACCTTGACGATTCTCATCTACTAGTTGTCATGATCCCTTTAGAAAACAGATTTTAATTAGTTTTAATTTTTTTTACTTTTATTACTAATGACCTCTAACTATTCCTCTTAGTCAATGGATTAATCATGTTTTTGACGACTGAAAAAATTGGAGGGAAAAAAAATTAACCAATTCAGATGGAGGCAAATATATATATTCAAAACTTTTATTTCAATATAAACATCATTAACAAGAACATTTTGGGATCATTTTCCATGGCTACTGATATGTTGGGATTTTTACCCTTTCTAACCCCTTTTATCTAATTGTTTTCTAGAGTTTTTGAGTGTGTATTAGGAGTTTTAGGAAGCTTTGGAGCTGAAATTGGAGTTCGGAGCATTTGGAACCTTTGGAACAGAAAAGAATCACATTTGAAGAAAAGAAGTAAAATCTTATGAAGAATCACCAACTCCAATCGATGAGCACATGCTCGCAGATTTCGGCCACCAAGTGAGCACCTGCTCGCCGCGGAAGAGGACAAAAAAAGAGGGTTTTTACCCTAATGATTGCCGCCGACTTTTTAGAAGCCCAGCCTCCTTCCAGCCGCCTATCTCCTCTAATATAAATACTCTCATTAGTTTTAGGTTTTATTATCTTATCTTTTATCTTTTCATCTACCTTTAGCTTTTGGAATTATTTTTGTAAGGGAGAAGATCTCAAGCTACAATTTGGAGAAGATTTCTGAACCCTAGTACTCCTTATTTTCAATATCGATTTCATGCTTTCTTCTATATCATCTGTTTTATTTCTTTCATCTTTGATTATGTCTGAGTAGATCATTAGTTAGGTTAAGGCTTTCAAAGGAATTCATGAGCTAGGGTTGAACACAAATAGGAATCAAAATCGGTAGTCTTCATCTAGGTTGTTCATATTGCTTGAATCGATTTGGCCAATCTATTCCTGATCTTAGGTTGATCTAGACAGCGAGAGTTGCTAGGTTGCTAGAAGAGATCTAGATGAGCAATTTATTCATTACCTGCGAGAGTAGATGTATTGGAGAATTGTGAACAGATCAAACTTGATTATTAATGCTTATCTGCGATTCTGATACCAACGAGAGTTAGGATTTTTAGGTTGCTAGATAACGTTATTAGTACCACGAGAGTGGATTAATATTATCCTTGTGCTTTGAGTTCTAGACTTGTTCTTAATAAAAACCTGAATAATTGTTTGACCTTGCTCTGAATTTCCTGCGAATTGCCTTGACCTAACGCTTGCTTTAATATTGTTAAAACCGATTTGCTTTAGTAACTTGCTAGTCACGATTTTATACAACCCTTATTTGAATCTCTTAGCTCTTGATTTTAGCTCATTAAACCATAGTGTGAACTTGGTCTTCGTGGGATCGACCCCTAAGTACTACTCTGATTTGCTGTGCACTTGCAGTAGGAAATAGGGTTTAAAACTCGTACATCAGCTACATTCGACTTAAACCTTTCACCTACTAACGTGAATCCAGCAGAAGATACTAACTCTCAAATATTAGAGTTAGATTTTCATCAGCTGTATGAAGAAACTCAGTTTCCCTTCGTTGGAGAAACAGGTGAGTCTGTTTTTCTTTTATTTTTCTTTATTCTACGAATCATGATGTCACCGTTCTATTTTCATACTTTCTGATCACTTCATTTTGGGACAGGAACAAATGAAGACCATGATATCGAAGACCCCTTTGTTGGAGAACAAGGTAATTCGATGTGTTGGTCGAGTATTCTCATAAATTCGATGTGTTGTTGGAGTATGTTGTTATTTTTTTTTGTGGTTACATAAGCGATTAAAATATAAATCAAAGGTTTCTTAATGTGAATGTATAGCAGGTCAAAACGATAATGGAGGTAGTGAAAATCAATTCAGTGGCAATCAAGGTATGTATACTAAACTGGAACATAGACTGAATATTTTATAAACTTAGCAATATCAATAGCATTGTGTTCTGATGATGCATATGTCTACTTTTACATCTGAAATTATTTGGAATAGGACCTAATGGAATCGGTATCTCTACAAGTAATAAGGACTACACTAATCATCATAGATGGACAGTATATAATGCTTTGCTTGAAAGGAGTGTCCGAGGGAAATTAGGTAGAGGTACTGTTAAAGAAGTAGCCAATTTGCATTCCATGAATATTAGAACTGTTCAGCGAATTTGGAAACAAGCAAAGGAGACTCCAGCTGGTGCATTGGTTGATGTTTCTCAAAGAAGGAAGAACAGATGTGGTCGCAAAAAGATTAAGATAGACATCCAAAGTGTGTTGGACACTCCTCTACATCGACAGACAACTCTGAGGACTCTAGCTGAAGCTTTAGGAGTTAGTCACCCAACCCTATATAGGAATGTGAAAGAAGGTCTGATGAGGCGGCATTCTAATGCTCTCAAACCACATCTGAAAGAAGAGAACAAAGTGGCAAGACTAAGGTTCTGCATAAAGATGTTGGACCCTCTAAGCTTAAGTCATGAACCACAATTTATTGATATGTACAACATTGTACATATTGATGAAAAGTGGTTCTACATGACCAGAAAAACCCAGATCTATTACCTTCTACCTGAAGAAGATGATCCCATAAGGACATGTCAAAGCAAGAATTTTATTGGGAAAGTCATGATGCTAGTTGCAATGGCTAGGCCAAGGTTCAATGCTGAAGGAGTTGAAACTTTCTCTGGAAAGATAGGAGTGTTCCCTTTTGTAAAACTTCAGCCTGCTCAAAGGAGGAGTAGAAATAGAGAAGCTGGGACAATGGAGATCAAACCAGTTACTTCAGTTAAGAGAGAGGATGTTAGAAAAATGTTGCTTGAAGATGTGATACCTAAGATTCGTGAGAAGTGGCCTCTTGAAGATGCAGGGAAAATAATATTTATTCAACAGGATAATGCTAGAACCCATGTGGCTACAACTGATACAGATTTTCAACAAGAGGCTTCACAGAATGGATTTGATATCAGACTGATGTGTCAACCGCCTAATTCACCGGATATGAATGTTTTGGACCTTGGATTCTTTAGTGCAATACAAGCACTGCAACATAAGATTTGTCCTAAGAACATTGAACAGCTTTTAAATGCAGTCAATACAGCTTTTGAAGAGTATCCAGCTAGGAAAATAAACCACATCTTCTTAACTCTGCAACTTTGCATGCAAGAGACAATGAGGATAGGAGGATCTAATAATTACAAGATCCCACACATAAAAAAAGAAGCATTGGAACGAGAAGGTCTACTTCCGAGACAAATCAGATGTGATCTTTCCATTGTAAACAATGTGTTAAATCAATTAACAGATTAAGGTTAGCTATCGGTTTTATAAGGTTATCAATTGTGTTGATAAGATGTTTCAATTTTTGCTTAATCCATGGCTATCTTATTGAATATTGCAGGTTTATGTGGAGAACACTTTAAAGCAAGAGTAGACTGTTTGAGAACACTAAGAAAGGTAAGATTGTTTTACTTTATTTTGTTTGTCTTTGTTTTTTGTAGATAGTGTAAATTGGAATGGAATTGACTAGATTAAACTTATAGGAGAAATAGTAGTAAATGTAAGTCGAATAGACTTCACTTTAGATTTTATAAGAGCAGGAGAATCTACAAGTACAATTTTATTGATGCTCCAATAACGAAAAAACAGCAGAATTAGAAACATTAGTACTATTTCGGATTCCAATGAGGACAATACATTTTAATAAGCTTCTTTATAGGATCTTTAATCTCGTTGTAATGATCTGGCTCTTCTTCTTCATTGCTTGGCTTGTTTAGATCGAAATTATGAACAATTATGGGATTGGTTTCAGGTTGAATATTGACTTCGTTGCTCACTTGATGATCATCTTCTTTAGGAAGTTTGTTGAGGTCGAAATCATGCACTACATTGATGCTGGAATTTTTCGTTTGCATATCATGGAAGATTTCATTGCTTGGCTTCTGTAGATCGAAATCAGGAACAATTATGGGATTTGTTTCAGGTTGAATTTTGACTTCCTTGCTCACTTGAAGATCATCTTCTTTAGGGAGTTTGTTGAGGTCGAAATCATGCACTACTTTCATGCTGGAATTTTGGGTTTGCATATCATGGAAGATTTCATCTTTTTCTACTTTCAGATTTGGTGTGAACGATAAACAGTAATTTTCTACTTTCAGATTTGGCGTGAACGATAAACAGTTATACCTTGACTCTTGATATATTTTGTGTAGAGAGTAAACGATTCATAATTTTATTTATTCTCAATACTTGTGTTTAATTAATGAAGGCTATTCTGGGAATTTCTTAGAGTTAATTGCATTGGTTTTCTGAAACGACAAGTAATTTAGAACAAATAATTTCTTCTACAACGACAACTATAGTAAACCAGAGGGAGTATTTTTTTGTAAACCATTTTAGTTATAAATCAATTTACAATAAAAATATATAAACCATTTTCAAAATTTAATTACGTTTTTATTTTTATATAATTAACTAAAATAAATATTTTTCGTGTAAATAATTTTGTTAAATATAAATATTTTCCATCGTTTAATTAAAGTGATGCAATAATTATAATCACTTATAAAACTGATTCAAATTTTACATCAATTATATACAAGTGATATAAACATTTAACATCAGTTATTGAAAACGTCATAAATAATAACATCATTTTTCACAATTGACACATATTTACATCGCTTACTTTAATCGATACAAATATTTGCAACAATTGTTTAAACTGATGTATATTGTTTACATCATTAAATATTAAGACGTTTTTATAAGTGATGCAAATATCGTTTACATCATTTATAAGTGATTCAAACATAAAAAATAAATGATGTAATAACCTTTTTTGTAGTGAGACCATCCTCTTCATTAGGTAGACAAATTGTTTTTAAACGAAACTTTGCTCCTGTACAATTGTTAATGTCGCCATACTGATTAAAAATTTCGAGAGAAAAGACCCTTAGTAGCTTTATGCAGCCTTTTCGACAGCTAAATGTCAGAAGCCAGACCTTAACTGTTCTATCAGATGACAGAATATATCAACTGTAAACTACTTGTGAATGAGAGAAAAGACAGCCCATACCTTAATCTTCTTGTGATTGGGGGGGGGGGTGTGGTGGGGTGGTGGGGGAGTACTCTTAGTAACGCAACTTCTGATGCATTCACCCAAGCCCATGATATCTTATAAGGATGAAACCATTTCGGAATCAAAATCTATATAGACTCTATGATTCCTATTGGTTTAAATATGAATGGAAGAGAATAGTTGCCTCACTTGTAGAGCATATGAAACTTGTACTAAGATTAAGATTAAATTTATTTAGAAAAGTTTACATTTATGTAGTGAAAATAAGCTGTATTAAGTTATATTAAGAATACATTTGTTTAGCAAAAATACTCTCAAATTTTTAAAACAAAAGACTCTTTTGTAACATCAAAAGTATGCTACTTCTCTTGTGGCAATCGTTCAGGGAACGCGCTTAGGTGATTTTTTTGTTTTGGAGGAGATTTCTTTGACAAGAGATTAGGTGCGCATGCTTTTCAGCAACGCGCTCACCCAAGTCCATGATGCATTTACCCAAGCCCATGATATCTTATAAGGATGAAACCATTTCGGAATCAATATCTATATAGACTCTATGATTCCTATTGGTTTAAATATGAATGGAAGAGAATAGTTGCTCACTTGTAGAGCATATGAAACTTGTACTAAGATTAAGATTAAATTTATTTAGAAAAGTTTACATTTATATAGTGAAAATAAGCTGTATTAAGCTATATTAAGATTACATTTGTTTAGCAAAAATACTCTCAAATTTTAAAAACAAAAGACTCTTTTGTAACATCAAAAGTATGCTACTTCTCTTGTGGCAATCGTTCAGGGAACGCGCTTAGGTGATTTTTTGTTTTGGAGGAGATTTCTTTGACAAGAGATTAGGTGCGCATGCTTTTCAGCAACACGCTCACCCAAGTCCATGATGCATTTACCCAAGCCCATGATATCTTATAAGGATGAAACCATTTCGGAATCAAAATCTATATAGACTCTATGATTCCTATTGGTTTAAATATGAATGGAAGAGAATAGTTGCCTCACTTGTAGAGCATATGAAACTTGTACTAAGATTAAGATTAAATTTATTTAGAAAAGCTTACATTTATATAGTGAAAATAAGCTGTATTAAGCTATATTAAGATTACATTTGTTTAGCAAAAATACTCTCAAATTTTTAAAACAAAAGACTCTTTTGTAACATCAAAAGTATGCTACTTCTCTTGTGGCAATCGTTCAGGGAACGCGCTTAGGTGATTTTTTTGTTTTGGAGGAGATTTCTTTGACAAGAGATTAGGTGCGCATGCTTTTCAGCAACGCGCTCACCCAAGTCCATGATGCATTTACCCAAGCCCATGATACCTTATAAGGATGAAACCATTTCGGAATCAAAATCTAGATAGACTCTATGATTCCTATTGGTTTAAATATGAATAGAAGAGAATAGTTGCCTCACTTGTAGACCATATGAAACTTGTACTAAGATTAAGATTAAATTTATTTAGAAAAGCTTACATTTATGTAGTGAAAATAAGCTGTATTAAGCTATATTAAGATTACATTTGTTTAGCAAAAATACTCTCAAATTTTTAAAACAAAAAAACTCTTTTGTAACATCAAAAGTTTGCTACTTCTCTTGTGGCAATCGTTCAGGGAACGCGCTTAGGTGATTTTTTTTGTTTTTGAGGAGATTTCTTTGACAAGAGATTAGGTGAGCATGCGCTTAAGCAACGCGCTCACCCAAGCCCATGATGCATTCACCCAAGCCCATGATATCTTATAAGGATGAAACCATTTCGGAATCAAAATCTATATAGACTCTATGATTCCTATTGGTTTAAATATGAATGGAAGAGAATAGTTGCCTCACTTGTAGAGCATATGAAACTTGTACTAAGATTAAGATTAAATTTATTTAGAAAAGTTTACATTTATATAGTGAAAATAAGCTGTATTAAGCTATATTAAGATTACATTTGTTTAGCAAAAATACTCTCAAATTTTTAAAACAAAAGACTCTTTTGTAACATCAAAAGTATGCTACTTCTCTTGTGGCAATCGTTTAGGAAACGCGCTTAGGTGATTTTTTTGTTTTGGAGGAGATTTCTTTGACAAGAGATTAGGTGCGCATGCTTTTCAGCAACGCGCTCACCCAAGTCCATGATGCATTTACCCAAGCCCATGATATCTTATAAGGATGAAACCATTTCGGAATCAAAATCTAGATAGACTCTATGATTCCTATTGGTTTAAATATGAATGGAAGAGAATAGTTGCCTCACTTGTAGAGCATATGAAACTTGTACTAAGATTAAGATTAAATTTATTTAGAAAAGTTTACATTTATGTAGTGAAAATAAGCTGTATTAAGCTATATTAAGATTATATTTGTTTAGCAAAAATACTATCAAATTTTTAAAACAAAAAAACTCTTTTGTAACATCAAAAGTATGCTACTTCTCTTGTGGCAATCGTTCAGGGAACGCGCTTAGGTGATTTTTTGTTTTGGAGGAGATTTCTTTGACAAGAGATTAGGTGAGCATGCGCTTAAGCAACGCGCTCACCCAAGCCCATGATGCATTCACCCAAGCCCATGATATCTTATAAGGATGAAACCATTTCGGAATCAAAATCTAGATAGACTCTATGATTCCTATTGGTTTAAATATGAATGGAAGAGAATAGTTGCCTCACTTGTAGAGCATATGAAACTTGTACTAAAGATTAAGATTAAATTTATTTAGAAAAGTTTACATTTATGTAGTGAAAATAAGCTGTATTAAGCTAAAATTAAGATTACATTTGTTTAGCAAAAATACTCTCAAATTTTTTAAACAAAAGACTCTTTTGTAACATCAAAAGTATGCTACTTCTCTTGTGGCAATCGTTTAGGAAACGCGCTTAGGTGATTTCTTTGTTTTGGAGGAGATTTCTTTGACAAGAGATTAGGTGAGCATGCGCTTCGGCAACGCGCTTCTCTAGATTAGAATAGTTATCGGGACTTAATCCTCCTTTTTTTTGGACAACTGAATATATTAGAAACTAAAGCCTAAACGGCTGCGAAGGATACAACCGGAGGTAAACTCAATGGCAGAGCAAATAAAGGAGAGCAGTACAATAAGATAAAAGATAGAAGCATTAAGAGGCGAGACTTGATCAGCAGTGTGAAGAACCCGTGGAGAAGCTTCACCCATAACCAGAAAGCATTTGCTCGAAAGAGCCTTAAATAGTCGAAATAAAAATCGACGTTTATACGTCCAAACAATTGGGTCTGAGGACAGGCTTGAAGCACTGTCAATGATGGTCGAGATTGAATGGAGGAGGATTGTCGCCATCATTGGCTACCTCTAACTCCCGGACAAAAATTACACTGGGATCTGTTCACCGACAAAAACTATGTGGTTTCATAACCGTAGGCAACATTAGAAGAAAAAGGTCTTGGATACCTTAAATTGGACGTGTGGTCCTGAAACAAATACATGAACCTAGTCCTGCTTGGAACTAACATATGAGCCTTGATCCCCCACAATAATGAAATTTGAGGAGCTGGAAGCTTGTTGATGTTCAACAGCGACGCCAAACGGGCTGGTGTTGGAGAAGTATAATTTGGATGAGAGATTGTGGCGGAAGCATAGGTGCGGCGGCGGAATCGTAAGGATGCGGCGATTAAGCAGGAGCTTAGTGAAAGTGCTCTCTACAGTGACAAGGCTGAACTTGAGCACAACGGAGAGGGAGGAGATACTCCTCTGGTGGCAGTTCTTGGGCAGCGAGGCCAAGGTTGACTTAATCCTTAAATCACACTTTTCATGAGGAGCTTGAGTTTTCTTGAGAAAGAAAACATAAGCTAGGCCATAAAAGTTTATTGAAGTCATTATTGTTGATCGGCGAAAAATGAAGAACTTGCAAGGCTTCTTAGGATGTTTAATAGCCGTGTCAAAGATAAGGCAAGTATGACCATAACTGGAGTCTGGTTCTCCAAAATATCCATATGCTAGAGGAAGACACAAGTCTTGTCAAAGTGTTTTTTTTTTTTTATTGTGATGCAAGTGATTTCTATTATTAACTAGAATCATACCCGAAGTATATAATTAAGTAAATTATAGTTACTTAGAGAACCCAACCCCTACTTTCCAACGTCGCAAAGTTTTTGATCAATGATGCATCACAAGATTCCTCAGACACAAAAGCAATTCGAGTCACTAGTAAAAGGCTCGGCTGATCAGTGTTCAGAAAATTATAAAAGTGCACCTAGCGAATTTGATGCCACCCTCAAAGCTCTGGCAGCCAAAGACAATGCCTGTTTAAACATCAAAGTCTCGGCTGCGATGACAGACGGAGGCTCGTGCAACTCTGAGTTACAAAGTGTTAAACCTAGTTCGCAACTTTTAAAAAAAAAATCTGATATCGACAATCTGTCAGGCATTGTTTTGGTCATTTCTAACATATTGCCTAATAATAAAAGAATTTTAAAAAAACTATTAATTGTTATAAATTGATTATATGAAATCAATAGTTTTTCTATTTATGTGTTCTTATAGCTGTTTATTTTCTGTTGGAATTTTCTAGTCGTTGATATATTGGGTATTCAATTAAATTCATTATAAAAAGTTTATTTTCTAATCGTCTTGATTTTAGGGATCATTAAAATTAATTTTAAGAAAATCATAATTAACAAAGAACTGGGTTCTTAATTCCCTTAAAGTATAGACTTTTAGACTATTATTACAAAAACATCCAAAAACACAGCGCATAAAAGAATAGTTTTTAGGAAATAAAGCTCTTCAGTTCCGGAAACCATTCGATAAAAATTCTCCACTACAATCGAAAATATTCTGGTAATCCTCATTTTTCACTATATTAAGTGATTAGTCATAAACCAATAATATGGATGAAATCAAAACCAAAAGACAATAGGAAAGCTTAGAAGATAACGTTTACAGCCACACAAACTTATATATACTAACCAAGTGGTGGTGGTCTAGTGGTTCCCACTTGGAGAGAAGTTGCTCTGTTAGTCTAAGCGTCTGTTCGTGGGCATTCTTTCATCTAGATGATTAGTCTCGATTTAGGCTGAGGATTCATCTTCTCAGTTGTTTAAAAAAAAAAAACTTATATATACTCATCAGAGATTACAAGACAACTCTTTAACCTAAAGGAATATATTCTAGGAATATCCTTCTCCAACTCACTGGTCCTTGTCTTCAAGCGACTATGTCTGTTTTTCAAGTTAATTGTAGGCCTGGGTGTTCGGATATCCGTTCGGGTTCGGATCGGATTTTTCGGATTTTCGGATTTTCGGATCTAGAGATATAAAATCCATTCGGATATTTTAGAATTTCGGATCGGGTTCGGTTTGGATCCATCCGGATTCGGATCGGATTCGGATACCCGAATTTATACATAAAAAATGAAATTGATTAAATTTAAATAAAAAATTAGTAAAATTTTGACAAATATAGCTAAAACTTTTCGAACATTTTACAAATTTTTGATATTTTAGTTATTTTAGTCTAAAATTAATTCATATATTTGGATTTATAATTGTAATTTTTGATAAATAGGTTATATTAACTCTAAATATAATTAATATTTCAGATATATGTTTATATTTCGGATATTTCGGATACCCATTCGGATTTCGGTTCGGATCGGGTTCGGAGTCGGGTTTTCGGATATAGAAGTTTAGGATCCATTCAGATATTTTATCAATTCGGGTTCGGATTCGGATCGGATTTTTCGGATCGGATTCGGTTTGGTAATTCGGATTCGGGTAATATGCCCAGGCCTAGTTAATTGTCTCTGAGACAGAGTCCGTACAATAGTCTTTTTTGTCGGGGGTCAATGTCACCGTTGAAGCTGTTGACTCGTTCTTATCTCGCTTGGGCTTTGGAGTTTGTTGGTGGCCCATCTCTTCTTATTGTTGCTTCTAGGCGGATAGGCCTGCTAACAAACTTTCCGCTACGAGTAACCAAAGATATTCTGGTATATTAGTTCCAGGTAATTTCCAAAACAGTAAAAAATTATATCTTAATCCTTCGAATAATATTAAAACAAATATATAATTCCAGTTTAGTTAGCATGTACAATCATTAAACATTGTCATTCGTCACTTTGTAAAATTGTTTAGAGTGAATTGATTGAGTGGTATGATCCAAACTCCAAACTTAAATAAACACGATGCAATTTTACTAAAATTGTAAATTAATAATCTTAGAAGTTAGATTACACTGAAAAGATTGCTATCTTCCAAACGTCGTAAAATGGTCTTTTGAAGAATTTTAAAACTCTATGAACTAAAATTTCTTGAAAAGCTACAGGAAAATAACAAATACTGTAACAATAATTGTTCAATTATTTGTCATTAATCATTACCATGAGATATAGCGCCAGCCACCACAACGAAGGCAAAAAATATAATGGAGACATAAAAATTACGTTTAGAACTAAACGCCGGTGATGGTGCTAATTATTTTTGGCGACTGAAAAATATATATTTTACGTCGCCGTGATTTGCAATTGCATCTAGCTATACATCTCCACACGCCTCCCTACATATTTGGATTGTAATCAACAGTATTTATATTTTTCTTTATTTTTTCCTTTGCTTCTTCTTTCTTTCGTCTTCTTTTTTAAAGGTTTTTTGGAGAACATGAGGTTGGTAGTAAAATCTTGCTTGGGGCTCGGAGGAGACGGTGGCCCGAGTGCGGGTTTGGGACGGGTTCGAGACAGCGCATAGATATGGGTTTCTTGGTTTGGATGTGTCTTTCTCTTTTGGTTAATTGTTTGTTTCGTCTCAACAAAGATCCCTTGTTAGTAGAAGTAACAGCCGGACACGACAAATAGCGGGTACGTATTGATTTCACAGATCTCAACAAAGTTTGTCTAAGAAACAGCTTTTTGTTATCACATATAGACTGATTAGTCGAAGCAACAACCGGGCACGAGCACTTGTCCTTCATGACCTTCTTTTCAGAATAGAGTAAAATATTAATAAAATCTAAGGATCAAGGAAACACCACTTTCATCACGGATTAAGAAAGATGGTTTTCAATTGAGTTTAGCGATGATTTTGAAGGCGAATTCGATTTTGCTTTAATTCTTCTTGAAAAAAGGCAGTGATCTATTTGACTTGCATATATTGGTTGCAAATACACTGTTTATTATTATATTTTTTTACATGCAAAAATAATAGAAGATTTCGAGAAACATAACACACAAAAATAGCATACACCATGAAAAAACCAATAAAGATTTGGAGAAAAGAAAAAGGAAAAACTTATACTTTATTTCTTCTCTCCTTTGGTATATCGTAGTAATAGTGTTCATTTAGAAGATGAATTGCTATTGTAAAAGCCAATTGTTGAGCTCATCAAGACTCCACAAGTTTTCCAACGCATTCCCGCCGCTGATCAAAGTACTACCATTATTTGTCATCTGATCCAACGTTCCATATTCCATCTGACAACAGCTGTAGAAACTCGATCCCATTGACTCCGACGACGACGTCGATGATGACGTGGCAGTGGCCACGCTCGAAATCTCAGGCGAGTAGTGGTTAGGGGTAAGTTCGACCTTTTGAGCGGAGGCGATTTTCTCGACGAGACGAGGCATCCAAAGATGTTTGATAGTTTCTTTGAATTGCTTGCTGTTCACGTCACATTTCAGAAGTTTCGCATGTTTTTGAACACGTGTTCTCCAATAATTCTTTATCTCATTATCTGTTCTTCCAGGTAAATGTTGAGCAATCTTTGACCACCTTCAGAAGACAAAAAGAAAATTAACTGATACTATATTAAAATGGAATTAAATGCTACTACTACGATTTCTCTAATTATTTACCTTAGTAAACACTTAATTCAAAGACTTGAATTGACATATCGAGTTTCAGATGTGATACAGATAAATTTCATACATAATATCTAATATCATAATTGTAACTAAGAACATTCAAATGCGCATTAACTTTCAGCTGTCAATTTATCTATTACATTGAATATTGACTTTTTATAATTCATAGAGACGTTCGAAATTTTCTCTCTTCCATGTATCTCCTTTCCCTTTTTATCTTTCAAATAATGAATTCTTAAGACTATATATATATATATATATATATATATACTGGTTTATTTACATAATAAAAATATAAAATAAATAAAGGTTTACCGTTTACATACCGATTTCCCCAACGAGAATGGAGTTCGAGAATTATGAACTGTTCTTGGAGGGATATGTCTCCGCGGCGGATGTCCGGGCGGAGATAATTTAGCCACCGCAATCTACAACTTTTTCCCGTTCTATTTAGTCCTGTCTCCATGATAAAAATTATTTCAATATAAAATACAATTTGTAAAGTACTAGCTATATAGCTAGTCAATATTACATAAATGATTTCCCAAGCCAGAAATCAAATTAAAAGAGGCCTTATCGAATTGGATGGTTGTGAAAGCCTGAAAGGTGTTTGAGTTCCACACTCAAAAGGCAACTAAAAGACTCCAAAGGAAAAAAAGTAAAAAAACTTGGACCGATCAATAATATTGGTACGGAAGTACATTTTGAGTGATAATAGCGAACTACGAAGATGTCAACTTGTTCTTTGTTACTTTGCCAACTCTAAAGAGGAATCTAAATTGTGCCACATGGATACGTCAAAGCCACAGGAAACACGTGAAAATGGTTTTAAGCTAGATGTGATGAAAATTAACAATAACATATTGGGACGGAAAAGAGTTTTTAAGGCCATGGTCTACTTCATTTGATTTCCATTAGTTATAAGATAAAACGCTTATAAATTTTCACATGAGATCAAAACCCACAAATCAAAAAACGAATTTTCCATGATACAAAAATGTAAATATTCTACAATTTCTGAGAAAGAAAAAAACTACTGTTTGAAGAACATATGAAGAGTTTCTTCAATACCAAGGTTTAACCATTCGAATCGGTGAAAAGACAATTGAGACAATCGCTCTTGGGGGTATGATCAGGTCATATAACGATTTGTTATGATAATATCGATTTACTGAATAGATCTTATGTATATCATGTATGATCATATTCTAGTACTATTCTATATACATATACATATGTATGTATTAACAATAAAAACATGCATGTATGTAAAAGGGTTAAGAAATTACCAGCAGAACGAGAAAGATAGTTCCATCTTCCTTCACCGTGAAGAGCAATGTAATTGATGAGCTTTATGTCTTCCTCTACAGTCCATGGACCTCTTCTTATTTCCGTTTCCATCTTCTTCTCTTCTTCTACTTTTTCCACTTCTTCTTTCTGCTTTAGGGGTGTACAGTTTGCCAAATTTGTTCTGTTTACATTCATGCTTTGATATTTTTAGAAAGTAAAGAGGAGAAATTAATCCAATAAGGATTTTGACGAATGTTTAGGGACAGAGCTCTCTATGGGACATGCGATCGAGTTTTCAGGGTGGGTTTTATAAATATATATTTTAAGCATATATATATATTGTAAAATAAATAAACAGTATATTTTTTTGAACAATAGATAAAAAGTATTTGGAGTCGGCATGTTAATATTTTAATTTAAAACGCAAGATAGTGTATTGGACTTAATAAATTTATTTACTTTTATTTGTATAAAATTATCGTATAATAGTTCCTGGATTCTCCAAAACCGACTGGCTATGTATATATGAACGACAAAACCGATTGTTGTCGTAACTGGCTATATAACACTCTAGATGGACGACAAAAAACACTATTGATGTAAATGGTAACAGCTGAATCTGATTAAATGCATAATCTGGTCGAATTTGGTTGAATATAAAATCTGGTTGATTTTCTTTTATAATTTTGGCAGAATATAAATAATTAAGAATTCAAATTTTAAATGATGATAACAATAAAAATTAGCAGAATATAGCTGAATTCCTGAAAATAACAAAAATAAATATTTTTTAAAAGTGAAATATTGTGAGGAATAATAGATATTAGGCGAAATATAAGTTCTAAGAATAACTAATTCTATTGCTAATATCTATATCTCGCAAAGTTTTCATAACAATACTTATTCGTCCCAAAATGCTTTACAGAAACATTGTAATGTTAATAATTTCTTAATATTTATAAATACAAATAATAAATAAGATATAAACAAGCAGAAATAATTATTTTAAAATAATATCTAATAAATAGGAAAACCAAATATGTATTGATGTACATGTATAAAGATTTAGATGGTATAGTGACAAAAGAGTTTATAAACAAGCTGAAATGTTTTGTGAAAAATGCCAATTAATTATCATTGTTCTGAAAAATTTGTAAAATATTCTACTTTTGTAAAAAAAATGATGAATTTAAGATATATTTCTATTGATATTTTTTGCATGCATTTAATAAAAACTTTATGTGTAATTTATAAGTTTGATTTTCCCACAAGAAGATCAATATTTTAAATATAGTATTTAGTAGTAATTTTCAAGTCGTAGAATATCCTAATACTGTTTTTGAGCAACATCAATTTAATTATAATCAGAATCAGAATCATAGCAGAGTTTACGGTATAATTAAAGATCTATTTCTTGGATCAACAACATCAGCATCATTAATAATAATTATAGCAACATAATCTAGATACTAAACGATTTTACGATGTATTCTGCAAATCAGTTTTTTGTTAAGATGGATGAAAAGAAAGATTATCTCAATTGTTATTGTTGTCTAGGACAATGACTATTAAATTAGATAATAATTAATTAATCATGATAATATCTGTAATAGTATATCCATAAAAATTGAATAGAAATTAATCAGTGGTCTTCGTACAAATTGACTTAATTTAGTAACCTCATTAAGATAACTAGTAGAGCTGCTAACACCCTCCGCGCATGCGCGGGGTAGAGTTTCATTGTTTATATATTTAATTTTTTGGTATTATCTTTATTTTCAATAAAATTAAAGCAATCCATAATATTTATATATTTATTTGTCTGTTGTATTATATTTTAAGAATTGAGATATAATTATTATATATATTCCTGAACCCTCCAATCAAACATAATAGTTGTGAAAAACAAAGCAAAATGTTTAACGAATAAATGAAAACAATCTGTTTATGATTTTTTTTAGAAGGGGTGTGATTGAAAATGCTTGATTCCTTGATTTTTTGTCTTCTACTGGGCGGTTGTCTTTTGTTCTATTGAGGTTCATGTGTGAAGTGTGTAATTTATCAGTAAAACTCATTTATGTTTTATGTTCGTTACGTTTAAATTTTTTTATTGTAATTTAATAAATCTTGATCTTCTTTTGCCTTTTTATACCCATTGGTTACATTTCATTCATTCGTGTTGATAGTTCATTATCTTCTTCGTTATCTGTAGTGAAGATTTATAGTTATGAAGAATAATTGGTCTAATTTATAATATATTATGGAGATAGACACTTATTTTCAGCTGAAGGCAGTCTACATAAATCATTTATGTACACAATATTTATGACATATTGTTTTCTCTGGTGCGTTTTGGAAGTGCAATTCTTTTATATGGTGTTTCGTTGGTTATATATTTATTTTATTCGTATTATATTTATTTTCAATAAAGTTAAAGCAATCCACAATATTTATATATTTATTTATCTGATGTATTATATTTTAAGAATTGAGATATAATTATTATATATATATATAATACTCAAAACCCCCAATTAAACATAATTGTTGTGAAAATCGAAGCAAAATATTTAACGAATAAATGAAAACAGTCTGTTTATGGTTTTTTAAAAGGGATGAGATTGCAAATGCTTGATTCTTAGTTTTTGTCTTCTGTTGGGCGGTTGTCTTTTGTTCCATTGAGGTTTATGTGTGAAGTGTGTAATTTATCAGTAAAAACCATGTATGTTTTATGTTCTTTATGTTTAAACGTTTTTATTACAATTTAATAACTCTTTACTTTTTTTTTGCTTTTTTATTCCCATTGGTAACGTTTCATTCATTTGTGTTGATAGTTCATTCTCTTCTTCGTTATCTGTAGGTGAAGATTTATAATTATGAAGAATAATTGGTTTAATTTATAATAAAATAAAAATATTATGGAGATAGATACTTACTTTCAGCTGAAAGTAATCCAATAAAAGCTTCTTTGTACACAATAATTATGACATACAGTTTTCTCTTGTGGGTTTTCGAAGTGCATTTCTTTTATGAAAGAATTGTGGTGCATGAGTCATTTTGAGACTTTAATCACAAAATGATCCCGTGCTTTCAAACTGAGGACGCCCAAATACAAAGGAGAGAGTCATTTTGAAAATCAAAGTTTCAAAATATGCCACTGTAGCAACTGCCCTTTTTTTTTATCTCGCTGACTTCACGTTTTCAAAGCCTTCCGACAACATGTTTTTTGGACAAAACTAAATAGGTCATTCTATTTTGAAAACCAAGATGACCCCAGATAAAAATTAAAATAAGAAACAGAATGTGAATTCTGTTTACTAATGGGCTTCATTGAATATTGTTTTTGAAATATACATTTCATTGTAATACCAAGAAAAGGAAAACAAAGGAAAAACAGAATTATGAAATGGGTTTTGTAAAGTATTGGTTTGAGATAATAAGATCATTATAACAGAAAGGCATCGCCGACCCTGGGCTAAAGCCTATAAAGCAAAGCTTTAAGCGTCAAATATAATAGCTATTATAGGGGTAACACTTTCAATTAAATCTTTTAGTGTAGTGGTTAAAACTCTTTCTTAACCTCTAAGAGGTGAGAGGTTCGAGATCTCTTTCTTTCAAATAAAAGACATCTTTTTAATTAAGTTTTAGGTGTTACAATTATTTAATTATTTGTGTACAGGTGGCACAGAGTAAGTTGACTAATTATATATAAGATATGCATGTCTACTATTTTGCCATTTACTAAACTAATTCTAAAAAGTTTAAGAACAGCTTCCAAAAAGTAGTTGGTAATTTTTTTGCAAGAGTAGCTGGAACTGGGCCTTTGCCTTAAATGTAAATTCTTCGTATCCTTTAGTGAATCTGCAAGTCTAATTGAAATTTAGCAACAACAAAAAAAAGATATATCGCTCAAAAAATCTGAGAGACGTTCTAGTACGTAATCAATGAATGTATCGGAATTGATGTATGATCGATGTAGCGAGCATCAAATAAGTTATACCCCAAATCATATAGTATTAATTTAGTTAGTATAATCATTAATGGAATATATTAGAACTTATTATTTAACTACAAGAAAGGGACGTACGTGAATGATGTCTCATTTCCTAATCATGAATAGGTATGAATATTAATTATTATATATAACTATCCAACTCATGTAACACTTTATCACGACTTTAGTTTATACGTCCAGATGGGGTGAACCCAAGTAAAAGTTGTCTAATTAATGAAATGAAGGACGTTAATCAAATTATTTCTCAAAATTTTCCTTCCACTACGTTGGGGTAGGACTGTAGGAGCACGGATCCTCAGAAACCCTAGTTTTAATTAAAATATTAATTATTTTATTTGTGAGAATATAATCATACTAAAAAAAAAAAGAATATAATCATACGGACAAGTGACTTGGAAGTTGGAACTATGGAGCAAGATCGGTTTTTTTTATAATAAAATTTCACGTTACCTTTTCTAAATATTTCGAGATTTAAAAGATGAGCAATACTTATTGCTTTGGAATATTTGGCAGAAACTTTGTAAAATGGGATACTGGCCTTTTACACACGAATAATTGCCTTCTTGGGTTATAGAATCATTGGTTTCTCCTTGATAATTCTGTGTTACTACGACATTTCGATTATGTGGAAAATATGGAGACATCACACGTGTGTACGCTTAACACGTGCGAGCTGTTCATTTTTTAATGAAAGATATCAAAGAAGTGGCAATGGCGGCTAAGGGTGGGAATCCAAAACAAGGATGCGCGTGCGGACATGACAAGCAACCCAAAGTGGTCCTAGTTCGACACATGTGTTGTCACGTGTCCTTTTTCTTTAGTTAGATTAATCCTAGTAGTATATAGTCTTCTCAAATTTGAAATGAGCTCAAGTGGCTATCGTTCCTTCGATTATTGGTTCCTTCCTACAACTTATACAGCCTTTCTAGTACTCGATTATTCGAGTTATCCAGTTTTCTGTTTCCTTTTCGGTAAATTGACTAACGTTACTCATAAATGTCATCTGCATTAACGTATACGAGATGTTCAATTAACATGCGGGAAAGGACGGTCCGCACTTGACTTTACATCCCCATTTAACATAATTTTACGGACATTTATGAGTGTTTTAATTTAATAATAAAAAGAGAAGTGTATTTGTTGACGAAAAAAAAGGAGTGTATTTGATTTTTATAAGGATTTATATAAAAATGCATCTAGCGGTTTCTTTCTTTTTTTTTTTTTTTTTTTGTTGAAATGTTAACTTTGATTTATCAACAAAAAACTGTTTTTACAAATTTTTGGATTCACACATTATCCAAAAATAGCAGAATATTGTTTGAAAAGTGAAGAAATTGTAACACAACATATATGATATTTAACTTGTATTCTCATTTGGCAGCACAATGCTATTCCATCGAGAAAGAGCCTCAGTATCTGTATCAGTTGCATCGCTCTGAAGGGAGATGAGTCTGTTGCGTAGGTCTTTGTGGATTCGATTTGTAAGAGTCACTGTAGTGGTGCATGGTAGCATATGTCTTCTAGCATTCCTCTCTCTCCATACCCAATAGATCACCGTTTGGAATGTCATTCTAGCAAGTAGGGAGTCTCTCTTTGATAGGCGATTACCGGAAAGTAGGATGACTGTGCTCAACCAGTCCGGATTTGTTCTGGAACCCAGTATTTCTGACATGAGGTAGTGCCAGATTGTGTAAGAGTATGGACAGGCGAAAAAAACATGGTCGCGTGTTTCATTTGGTTCTCCGCAAAGGATACATGGCTGCTGCATTCCCCAGAGTGCCACACGATCACCAGTATCCAACCTGTTTTGCATAGCAAGCCATGTAATGAAACCATACCTTGGGACAGAGTGTCTGAACCAGACGAGACCGAACCAAGGTACTGCCTGTCGTGGATTCCGTAGTTGTTCCCAGGTGCGCTTGGAGGAGAACCGATGCTCATAACAATCATCCTTTTGTTTCCAGAGTATCCGATCTTTTCCAGCATCTTGACTGGGAGGCATGACATGGCGAATCGTTTCAGCTAGTTCCCTCAATTGGCCACGGGCATGTCGAAAGGTCCATTCTCCGTTGTAAGCGGCATCAGCGACCTTCCCGTTTTTGCCTATTCCCAGTAATTGAGGTCCGCGCTCACCCGCATACCTGATCAAAGGCGTGGTTGTGCACCAGATGTCATGCCAGAAGAATGTATCCTCCCCATTGTGCACCTCCATTTTGATAAACTGCATTGCCAGTGGTCTCTTCCTTAGTATTTTTTCCACATCCAAGATCCGGAGGATGTTCTGTCTGACAAATCCCAAAATGATGATTTGCGCACAAGAAATTTCCAAACCCAAGAAACCCAAAAGGAGTCAGACTTAGAGAGAAGGCGCCATATAAGTTTTAGCAGGAACATATTGGAACTTTCCATGAGACGGCGCACTCCCAACCCTCCTTCCTTTTTCGGTATGCAGACATCATTCCAAGACACCTTTGCTTTCGTGGTAATGTGAGGTGTGCCAGACCATAAGAAAGCTGCCGACATTTGTTCTAGGCATTGAAGACACTTTTTTGGCAGGTGAAAAGCAGAGCACCAGAAGTTGGTTATACTGGAAATAACTGCTTGAATTAACTGCAGTCTGCCTGCATATGAAAGAGATTTGCTTGTCCAGGATAGAAAACGATTTCTGATCTTGTCAATGAGTGGCTCATAATCTACCTTTGTCATTCTCTTTGTAGTTAGAGGAAGACCCAGATATCTAATAGGTAGGTGTCCTGTCGGAATCCTCAGATTTGCCACTCTTTGATGAAGATCAGGATGAGTTTTCCCTGCCATATATAGTTCGGATTTACTTACATTGATAGCCAATCCTGATTCTTGTTCGAAATCTTTGAGGACTTCAAGAATGCCCAAGAGTGACTTGACTGTACCCTCCCCAAAAATAATCATGTCATCTGCAAAACTCAGGTGGGTTAGCTCCACTTCCTGACATAAGGGATGATACCCAAACATATTTGTTTTTGCTGCCTTGTTTAATCGATAGGAGAGTACGTTTATGGCAATGACAAATAGGATAGATTATTTTGGTGTGGTTCTAACTTTTAAGTTTAGACCAAAAAAAAAAAAAACTTTTAAGTGTTACTTTCTCTGTTTTTCAATATTAGTTGTGTGAAAGTTTTTTCTTATTTTACGATATAAAATGTTTTCAAAATTTAATGTAAAAAGCCAAACAATATTTAATTCAACAGTGAAAATCATTATTCTCTTTCATATTTTCTTTACATCATTATTGTCTCTCTTTGATTTTTATTAAAAATAAAATAATATTTTTAACAAAAATATGAAAAGCAAAAATTATCTCAATCTGCTGATTTAAGTAAAACAACTAATATTGGAAAACAGAGAGAATATTTTTTATTTATAGCGTTTTAACAAATTTTGTTTTAAAAAAATCATTAATATTAAGATATTTTATGGGGGATTTTGCAAAATGCCTTATTTAAGAATTAATATTTGAAAAATACCCCAGTTTTTTTGGATTTTGAAAAAATACATTTTTATATGTTAAAAGACTATTTTGACCATATTTAAACAAAACATTATTATATCATTATAAATTAAAAATAAAATTCGAAAATAATATTGTTAAGATTAATATTTTATTTTTGTTGCCGATATAAAAAATTATCTTGATTATTTAAAGTTATTAATTTTAAAATGGATTAGCATGTTTTCAATTTAAATTTTATATCTAAACAATCATAATTATTTTTGGAACCTTATATAAAAAACTTTAATATCCCACTTATAATCTAACTTCATCAAAAAAATTGACAATAATTTTGAAATAAACTTTTGTGATGAAAAAATATTAAGATTATAAAATCTAATTAATCACCATGTAGGGATCAACGTTATAAATAATATTTTGGTTCAGGAAAAAAGAGAAATTAATATTTATAAAAAAATAAAAGAACTTTTATCATTTTTTATGAAACAAAATAATAAAATTTTAATTTTTCTACTTTTTATTATTTAAAATTCATTCTATTTAACTTAATTATAAATTCCATTCTATGATAATTTAGTCATTTCATTTTAGAAAAAGTGTAGTTTTCAAAATCCAAAAAAACTAAGGTATTTTTCAAAACAAAAAATCTTATTAAGATATTTTCCCAAATTTTCTCATATTTTATCAGCTTACACATTATTACTAAAAAATGTTGGAAACTTAAAAAAAAAATTTATTATCATATATATATATACACTGTATAAATGATTATTATCTAATATTATCTTATAATATTATTTTATACAAATTATACTTTTTTTTTTGGTGAATAAATACAAATTATACTTGTCGTGCATGATGTATTCCTTTGATATTAGTAATATTTAAACTATATTGATTCATCTGATATATCTGTTTTATATCGTTAATATGTTGATACTATTCAAAACCACAACATGTATACTCAATAAAATCATCAAATTATTATGATAATGATCAAATTTGGTGATATTTACATAGCATTTGTTAAATATGATTTTTGTACTTCACATCTTTTATTATTTTACTTAAAATTTTCTAAAAATATATACAATTAAATTTTGCAAACTTACATATTCTTATTAAAATTTACATCGATATTTTTGAAAAATGAATTTTTAGAAATAATTATCCAGAATTAAATAATTATTATATATACAACATTTTAATTGTTATAATTTAATTATTACCCCATACCGTTTATCTTACATATACTGCATTAGTTGTATATTATTGTATGTACCGCAACCGTACCATATTGTAAATTTACCTTTTTCCATTATCAATTATATTTTCACTATTTAAAATCTAAATTTGGAACTGAATTAAAATGGATTGATGAAGCTGTAAATATAATATTTTTCCTGACACATTCTATCAAATTACTCAGCTAGAGGGATAGGTATATCTCACATGAGGCATCACAACTCATTCAAATTAAGGTAGGGTAAACTCTCAACTCATTCAAAAATTAATTAAATTAATATTTGATACGTGCATAATTTTTTTTTTTTTTTAGTTTGCGGGTTACCCGCGGATTACCCGCAATTTAAGCGGGGCGGGTGCGGGTGTATTATTTTCTTCTGTGGGTTATGCGGATTGCGGATTCTGCGGGTCAAAAAAAATTCAGATCCACCGCGGGGCGGGTCAAGCGGAGCGGGTTGATCCGCAAACCCAGCACTAATCGTAAGATATGACAAAAAAGAAAGAAAAAGCAATTCGATGACTTTCTTATGCCATTCGCATAGTATGCTCTATATTTTATAATGAGCTTCTAGAGAGATTCCTTAGCCTTAGGGAACGATAGTGCCTACATTAATTTTAATCAATTTTTAGTAATCTCGAGATACATTTACAAATCATATATGTATGTTCCAACAACTTCTCATTTTGGCTTAAAGTGTTTTATATTCATTTGCGGAGAATTTTTTTTATATAGAGAGAGTATCAAAATGTTTTTTTTTTAACATTGAGAGTAAAAAAATGTTGCATTGGTGCACACATATATTTATCATCTTCCGTCGGTTTTGAAGTTCTTCACAAAAATTAAGTATATTTTTTAATGAATTTTAAATTATATTCACCAAAAAGATAGTTGTGATTCTTTTATAGAGCAGCAGAATTTGAGTTACAAATCAATACGATAAAATTGTCAAAGTCTCGTAACAAACCAGAGCATTAAGATCTGTTCAAACTTCTTATCGCCAGAGTTCCGTAACAGGCTGAGGCGGTTTCTCACCGTTTTTATGGAGTTGATCAAGAGGAGTAGCTAGTCTCTCATGTCGACGCTTATTATGTTCTCCCCAAATAGAGTAGATAGTAGCTTGCAGATTATATCTCATCAAGAACAAAGAAGAGCTGTCGAGACCTGAGCAGGTGATGAGTTGCTGAACCCCCGACCAGTCCGATATGTATTTGGTGAGCAGAATCCCTTTTGTGAGTTGGTACCAGAGTTGAGCCGTGGAAGGATAATCGAAGAATAAGTGATTTCGGGATTCTCCCCCCCCCCCTTTGACAGAAAGAACAGGAGACATCCAGAGACCGGTTCCATTTCTGCATTTGATCGCCTGTGCTGTGTCTGTCAAGCATTGCCAGCCAGGTGATAAATGAGAATTTAGGGGTGGCGTGAGAGAACCAGACTCTCGGAGAGCAATCGAGTGGAGGATGATCTCCATGCAATAATCTCCATGTCTATGTAGAAGAAAAGATATTATGAAACCCAGAGGACCTTCACCATAGGCCTGTGTCTTTCTCGTCAGGTTGCAGAGTTGCTTTACAGTTAGCAATCGTGGATTCTATAAAATGCAGATCCACTGTTCTGTGCCTCCGTCTCCTGTGCGATCTCATCACCTCCCCCACAGTAGAACTTGAACTAATGCCCAAGTCGATAAAGCCACACGGACCAAATAATACAAACAGAATCTCTTTGTCAGACCAATTTTCAAACCAGAACTGAGTAACCTCGCCATTTTCAATTTCTTTCTTGTATAAAGATTTTGCAAGGCTACGAAGCTTCAAAGTCTTTTTCCACATCCAAGAGCCTAGAGTGGAAGTTGTCTTTATTTCCTAGAAAGCAAGTTTGCGCAGCGTGTACATCTTTACCCACCGAGTCCAAAGTGAGGTAGTGGTATGCAATCTCCAAATCAGTTTGAGGCGACAGACTATGTTGATACCTTTCAGGCGCCTCAGTCCCAGTCCCCCTTCGCGTAACGGTTTACAGATGTTCTCCCATGACAACTTCAATTTTTTTAGGGTTTAAATCCGGTCAAGACTAGAGACAGGTAGAACACAGGCGTTCTAATTCCTTCATACAAGCACTCGGTAGGCGAAAGGCAGCCGACTAGAAGTTGATGATACTCATTAGGACAGACTTAATCAGTTGGAGATGACCTGCAAAGGACATAATGCAATTTGTCCATGAACAGATTCTCGCTCGGATTTTCTCAATAAGAGGTAGATAAACGCGTTTTGTCATTCCTTTTGTTAACAATGGCAATCCTAAATAACAGACTGGGAGGTCACTTGCTTCAAATGGGAAAGTGGACAAGATTGCATTTCGAAGAGGAGCAGCTATTCCCACCATTTAGAGAGTTGACTTTTCCAGGCTTATTTTCAGACCAGAGCATCTAGCAAAATCATCAAAAACATGAATGATGCCTACAATGGAGGCTTGTGTGCCCTCAGCAAAGACCAGTAGGTCATCTGCAAAACAAAGATGTGTTAGCGTGAGACTCTAGCAACGAGGGTGATAACCAAACTTCTTCTCTATGACAGCCTTGTTAATGTGATGTGAAAGGACATTCATACAGATAACAAATAAATATGGAGATAAAGAGCATCCTTGTCTGAGGCCCCTAGAATTCTGAAAATAGCCAGCAAGCTCACCATTGACATGGACTGAAAAAGAGGTTGTGGTGATACACATACGTAACCACCCAGTGCACAAACGTATTCGGAAAACTCATTGCCAAAAGAGAATTCAGCACAAAAGACCACTGGACAAAGTCAAATGCCTTAGAAATATCAAATTTCATAGCGCATCGCGGGGAGACCTAGATGCTATGATAGTCTTTTACCAGTTCAGTTGCCAAGAGCACATTTTCCATGAGTAATCTTCCTTACACAAAAGCGGACTGGTTTGGCAGAATCATTCGGGGAAGGAGGACTTTCAGTCGATTTGCAATGATTTTTGATACCACCTTATAAAGGACATTACAGCATGAGATAGGACGATAATCTTTCATTACCTCAACATTAGTTTTTTTCGGAATCAGCGCCAAGATGGTGGAGTTTACCCCTTTTGGAAGGAAGCCTTTGATGAAGAAGGACTTAACAGCAATCGTGAAATTCTTGCCAAGAATTGGCCACACAAGTTTAATAAACTCACAGGGGTAACCATCTGGACCCGGAGATTTGTTAGATGGCATTGAGATAAGGCTGCATGCACCTCCTCATCTGAAACCGGATGCTGAAGCTTGTGAGTTTCATCTTCTGTACAACGAAATTCAAGTAGGTCACTAAGACCCTAAAATAAGATACCCTCGAAGTCAGCTGGCTGATGTTGCATAAACTCTGAAAACAAATGCTCTACCTCTGTTTTAATGTCCTCCTGAGTAGAACCCACAGAGCCGCCAGAACACATAACTTCCCTGATAGAATTTTGAGCCTCCCGAACCTTTACTGCATTATGAAACACTTTATTGTTTTGATCTCCCACATCAAGCCAATGCAGCTTGGATTTCTTCTTAAAAAGTCTTCCTTGAGAGCAGCGACATGCAACCGCGAATGTGCCTCTGCTTCTGCCACTACAGCCTCCGACGACGGGTTTTGCAAGGAGTGCAGTTTCTTTTTGCAAAGGTCGTGGTAGGGTTCCCTGGCTCATTTTGGTAAGTCTCCCAACCTTTCTTTACCAAGGGATTGGATGAGAGGTTTAAGGAGCTTAAGTTTCTTAGAGAATCGAAAAAGAGCAGAAGTAGAGTGAAACAATCTCTGTGTATTTTTCCAATACTCCTCGAGCATCAGTAAAAACTGAGGAAGTTTACCAATGGCATTCACATATTGAAAGGGTCTGTGACATTTTTCCTTCTCTGCAACTAGGCGAATTCGACATCTCAAATGTTTGGAGCATCCTTCAGCCTCAAAAACACTATAAGCTTGGTCGAACCGAAGTAGCCATTCCTCATTAACAAGGACCCGATCAAGCTTTTTACGGATGGTTCCTTTATGCCGCTTATTTGTCCAAGTGTATAACGGTCCTTAATATCCCAAATCAAAAAGCTGACAATGGAGGACAACATCCTGAAAGTCTCTCATACCAAGAGGAACAGAAGGGGGTCTGTCCGAGTGAGAGTGTTCTTCCACGTCAAGAATTTCATTAAAATCACCCTTGATAACCCACAGTTTATTCCGGAAAGATGGCGAGTCATGGTGATTCTTTAGATCTTGCCACAAAACCTTCCTTTCTTCCACTGAATTCAAAGCATAGATGAACGAACAGAAAAATTCTTCCTCCTCGCCATCCAGAAAAATAGAACATGTAATTATTTGATCACTTGTAAACACCAGAGTCAACCGAACTGAGGGTCTCAAGGGTACCCAAATACGACCTCCAGAGCTACTGTCATAATTCGATATGAACGACCAATTTTGCGAAACAGAGTTTATGATCCTAGTTGCAATTTGTTCATTGACTCTTGTCTCCAAAACACAACCAAATTGCAAATCGCTATTGTGTATCCAGTTTCTTACTACGGAATGCTTAGATGGTTTGTTGAATCCGCGCACATTCCAGTAGAAGCTAGACATTTAAAGATGTTTGCGGGAGAAACAGTTTTTAGGAAGCCCAAGTAGAGCATCTCGAGAAGCTTGTGATGAAGTACCTTGTCCATCCTTTTGTTTCTTACTTTTTGATTTGTGAGTGGGAGGTCGCACATCCTTTTGAACACCAGCAGAGTTGCCCTCCTCCAGATACGTAGAAGGAACGTCAACTGAAGGAATGTTTTCCCCATTCTCCACTATTTCTCCCTCCTCCTCCTCGGAGCTGAGGACTGCAAATTTAACGGGAGAGATAATGACTGCCTTCGGAGCCAGAGCTACTGAGTTTTTCCCTTTTTTCCAGGTGAAATAGCTGACCAATCTGTATCATTCTGGGCAATTACACTGCAACTCACTTACTTTTCAATGTTAGTGTTGTCCTGCTCCTTTATAGACACAACCTTTTCCTGACTATTATCCAACTGTTTCTCCACTTCTGGAATTACTAAATCTAACATTGTTCCTTTCAGAAGACTGACATTCCGAGACTGTTCTGCATTACCACTGTCCTGCTTTGTTTTCCCCACAACCACTGAACCCGATGTGGAGGAACCATCAAACAACACACTTTTATTCCTCTCCTTCTTACAAACTTTCTCTAGATGACCCCATTTATCACAGTTGTTACATTGTGGAGGCAACCAAGGGTAAGAGAACTCCACAGTAAAATCTACACCGTTTTGGAGTATTTGATTGTTTGGTAACTCTATTGTCACGTCTACATGAACAAAAACTTTAGCCACTTCAAAGTTAGAGCAAGCTTCAGTTTCCGGATGGAGACGAATAGGGGCCCCTACAGCATTTGAGATGAAACTCAGCATCTCCCAAGAGAACATATTGAGCGGGACCTTTTTTAGATGAACCCATAGGGGAACAGTCGAAGCCTCTGGTTGTTGCGCCTCCGAGATTGGATCCCATTTGGACACAACCATAGGGACGTCCGCTATATTCCACATCCCTCGTCAAAGGACATGAGATCGCATCTGGATATTGCTGATCTTGAATTTGACCACTGTCGGACTAACTTGATACACATCAATTTTTGAACCCACCGGCACTAGACTCCAGATCTAATTGGCGATAACATGGATCTTAGCGATGTGTGGAGCATCCGCTAAAAACTTACCGACAATAAAATCCTCCTAAAGCGGAGTAGTGCTCTGCAGCACCTCATCAGAGATTTTCACTGAGTATTCACCACCAGATTTTGTAATTTCTACATCTTAATTTTTCAGAGTTTGTTTAGACTGCAGGACATAGGCCCATGAGTGAGATGGTGGAGCAAATAGAGTTCTCCTGTCCAACCCCCGTCACCGGAGAAACCGGCGACTCCCCGCGGACATGCTTGGAAGAGACGAAAGACAAAACCCTAATCGCCAAAAAAATCATCCTCCGGACCAAAACACACGTTTTCAAGCCGGATATTTTCTTACATAAAATTAAAAATATTAAATATTTGTAATACACTTTTATAAAGAGTAGTTAGTTATTGAGTTTTTATGTTATTAACTTCATATCGGATAAATTATATTGAAATTTTATGATAAGATGCACATTAACACTTATTTTAAAACAAAAAGAGTATAATTTAATCTCAAATTTGAATATCATATCTATCGGTTTTAAGAAAAACTGAAACCGGACAAAATTTTAGGGTTAATAAAAACATAACTATTTCTACTTCAATTAAAAATAAATTAGTATATAGTTATATACAGATAAGAGATGCTTAACACACAAATAAAGTAATCACTCCATGGTGGAGAACAAATTCATTTTGTATCATCAACTTTTCTTTTTTATAATCCCTGTTTTAGAGACATAATTGCATTTTCGAGACCAAACATTACATCATCAATCCCCAGACCAATCGATCTCAATATAAGGAGTATAATAAAGTTGAAAATAAAGTAAGAACCACAATAGTCTTTGCTTAGGAACTTGTTCTAACACTAAAGCATAAACAGGTCACAAGGGAACCCTACATGCACGAGCACGATAATGAGAATTGTTTATTACATTAAGGTGAAAGTAAATTAATCAGTTTGTTTATTAGCAATTTAAAAAGACTGCAAAAGGTTTAATTATGCTGTTAAAATTATAAAAAGAAAGCTAGCTTAGACAAATGTCAAAAGCTGTATTGTTAAGCATGAGTAGAGTGTCTATGAAAAGCAACCTCAGGAATTAATTCATTCGTGCACATTGTAAATTTTGATAATTGGTATTTTTCACAACTATCTTGGAGTAGTTGAATTAACACATACGCTCTTATAACCAGATACCATATATAAAGCAGTTCCGGTTTTGAATTAAAACCCAACCAGCTATTTATTGCTCAAAACAAAAAATGTTTGGGACTCATCAATTTTGAGTGGTTTAATTTATTTTTAATGTTTGTGTAGGTTTTTTAGAATTTGTTAGAAATACCACATTCTAAATACACTTTTTTCAAAAATACAATTCCTTCCAAAATTACATTATTAGATTTGTTCTCATTTCCCTTTGCCATCTGTCTCGTGGTTTTGAGATCGGGCAGTTAAGTTTGAAGATAAGAGTGTTTGTATCAGCACGGACTATGAGAAATTGTTCCAGGAATCAATGTAGGTGTTATACGTTTGTTATAAGTTCGGAATCATCGAAAACTATGCCATATATAATGACTTTAAAACTTAGAACAAACGATTTCGATCTTGTATAGTTGTTTGATCCAAGGTGCATCTGAAATCGAGGAAGCATCTAGTTGAATTAGGCAAAACACAGTGAATCCACTTTCATTTTGTTTTTTACTTTGAATCAACCAATTTTGATCTTCTATATAGCTGTTCGATCAACAACCAATTAGGTGTTTTCTCTTTTCTCCTGTTTGCAGAAATCAATTTACAAAAAAACTGATGAGGCCAAGGTTGGTATTTTGAAGTAGGAACTCTGCTGATATCAACGACTGTTCTTTTTGCATTTAGGACTTGCACCCATAATATTTGAGACAGCTCTCCCATGTGGTTTCTCGATTTTCTTCACAATAACATGTATCTTAGGCAGACATTAGTTTGGTGTTGAATTGGGACATTGACGTGACCTTTTAACTTCTGGTGCAGGATGTATAGAATTGGAGGCTTAATATTATTCAAAGTAGAATGAGAGAGTATATATAGTACAATGATGAGACTAGGTTAAGTCTAACTATACAATAATTACAATTAGATCCTAAACTATAATACTCCTTTACACACCCCCTCAAGATGGAGGTAGGGGACGAACTCCAATCTTGTTAGTAGCTTGTGTGAACAATTGACGGGAGAGGGGCTTTGTTAGAGCATCTGCCAGCTGGTCCTTTGTTGACACATGAGAAACACGCAGTGCATTGGACTGAATATGACCCTTGACAAAGTGATAATCAAGAGCTATGTGCTTCATCCTGGAATGGAACACCGGGTTAGCACTGAGATATGTTGCTCCAACATTGTCGCAGTATATGACAGGTACAGAGGGAAGCTTGATGCGCAGCTCTGTGAGAAGGTTACAGATCCAACGAATTTCAGAGGCGGTATTGGCAATGGCACGATATTCAGCATCTGTAGACGAACGGGCAACTCCTTGTTGTTTCTTTGAAGACCATGAGATGGGATGATTACCGAGATAGATGACATAGGCGTTGGTGGAGAGGTAGTCATCACTGTCACCTGCCCAATCTGCATCTGAGAAACCATGTAAGGTGAGTGGATTGTTGGTCTGAAGAAGGATACCATGGGTAATAGTGCCTGCAAGGTATCGAAGAACACGCTTCACTGCTTGCCAATGGTCAGTTATTGGAGCATGCATGTATTGCGAGAGAAGGTTAACGGCGAATGATATATCTGGACGGGTGAAGGCCAGATATTGAAGACTCCCAACAACCATTCGATATTCAGAAGCATTCTCAAGTTTGGTGCCAGAGTGTAGAGTAAGCTTAGGTGTCGTTTGCATTGGTGTAGCCACAGACTTCGCATTGAGCATGTTTGTCTTGATAAGAAGATCCTGGATGTATTTGCGCTGCATCAGATGGAGACCATGTGGTGTGCGAGTGACTTCAATGCCTAGGAAGTAGTTGATGTCTCCTTGATCTTTGAGAGAAAAGCGATCGGCAAGGGCAGCTATAATGGATGTGACAGCGGCAGAAGAGTTACCAGTAACTATAATGTCGTCAACATAGACAAGTATGTAGACCAGAATGCATCCGGTGTGGAAGACAAAGAGATAAGCATCGGAGATACTATCTTGAAAGCCAGAGCGCACAAGGAAGGTTTTAAGCTCAATGTACCAGGCACGGGGTGCCTGTTTGAGACCGTATATAGCTTTGTGCAACCTACAAACGTAGTCTGGGCGGTCAGCATCAACAAATCCAGGAGGTTGAGTCATGTATACCTCTTCATTGAGTGTGCCTTGAAGGAAGGCCTGGTTGACATCAAGCTGACGGATAGGCCAAGAACGACTGGCTGCTTCTCCAAGAACAAGTCGGATAGTAACAGCTTTGATGACAGGGCTGAACGTCTCCTTGTAGTCGAGACCGTATTGTTGATGATAGCCTTTGGCTACGATACGCACTTTGTACTTGTCAAGATCACCAGTGGGGAGGATTTTCGTTTTAAAGACCCAGCGGCAGCCAACAACGTTTTGGTTTGGAGATGGTGGAACAAGAGACCAGGTGCGCTTCTCAAGTTGATCATCATATTCAGTTGACATTGCCCTGCGCCAGTGTTCTTCCTGGAGAGCTTGCTTGAAGGTGGCAGGTTCAGAGGCAAGAAGTAGCGGATTGGAAACAACGGCGGCAAGACAATATCTTGTATTTGGCTTATGAATGTTGGATTTTGCACGGGTGGTCATGGAGTGGGTGTTTTGTGGTTGTGGTGGTGGTGGTGGTGGTGGTGGTGGTGTGGGAGGCGATGGGGGTTGTGGAGTAGGTGAGGGAGAGGCAGAGGTCTCGGTGGGAATGGAAGTTGGTGTTGACGAAGAAGGCGTGGATGTTGGGGTAGAAGGAGTCCAACCAGTGGGCCTTTCAGTGGTGGAGCTATTTTGTGGGTGCATGATGTTGGGCTGGTTTTGGGCTTGAGAAGAGGGCCTTTGGCCAAGTTCCCTTTGTTGGGTATTTGGTGGAGAGGAGTGTGAAGAGTCAGAGTGACATACCTGAGCGGTCGACGATATAGAGGAAGACGGCGTAGGATGGTGGGGCAGTGACGGAGATTGCGGCGGGTGAGGATCTTCGAACTGGGACGTTGACATAACCGGAGCTGTTGGAAGCACTGGAATTTGTTGCACTTTAGGTGACTGTGCAGAAATCGGCGGAGAGGAAGACGATGACTGTGATTTGTGTTGTTGAAATGGGAAAGTCAACTCATCAAAAACCACATGCCGTGAGGTATAGATTCGACCTGATTCAAGGTGAAGACATTGATATGCACTCTGAGTCGCGGAGTATCCAACAAAAACACACGGTGTTGACTTATCCTCAAGTTTGTGTTTGTTGTAGGGTCTGAGCCATGGGAAGCAAAGACTACCAAAAACGCGAAGCTTCGAGTAATTGGGCAAAACACCAAAGAGCCGATGATATGGTGATTGATTTTCCACCACCGGAGAAGGCATGCGATTGATCAAGTAAACCGCTGTGAGGAATGCATACGGCCAATACTGTTTGGGCATTGCGGCAGTAGATAGCAAGGAGAGACCTGTCTCCACGACATGCCGATGTTTGCGTTCGAATATGCCGTTGTGCTCGGGCGTATGCGGTGGGGAGGTGAGGTGAGAAATCCCATGTTCACGAAGAAAGGAGCGGAGGGCAATGTATTCTCCACCATTATCCGAGAACAAGGTACCAATCTTGGCTTGAAAATGATTCTCTACAATTGGTTTAAAAGCTTTGAAAATGTCTTGGACTTGAGATTTGGTTTTCATGGGGTACAGCCAGGTATAGCGTGAGTAATGGTCAACAAATAGGACATAGTATTTAGAGTTGTCATAGGCTGTAATGGGTGAGGTCCACACATCAGAGAAAACAAATTGTAGTGGTCTTTGCGATTGAATAGAAGTTTGATGAAAGGAAATTTTATGGCTTTTATTGATTTGGCATTCAGAACAAAAGAATGGTTTTTGAATTGAAGAAGCAACAGGTAAACGAAATTGAGAGATGATAGATTGGAGTAATGGTGGAGAGGGATGACCCAAACGTGAGTGCCATGATGCTAAGGATGTGCGTGGACTTGGTGAGATGAAGAAAGCCTGAGGAGCAGGCACTCGCATTGGCCATTCGTAGAGCTCATTTTTGGTTCTGCCTTGAAGAAGAGGGGTCCCCGTTCGAAGATCCTTCACCTGAAAAGAGGCAGGTAAAAATTCCACCGAGACTTGATTAGTGTTGCACAAGCGATAAACATATATCAAGTTTTTCTTTATATCTGGAACATAAAGAACATTCTTAAGCGCAATGTCACGAGATTTAGAGGGAAAATAGGTGGAACCCGTGTGAGAGATGGTCAGTGGTGATCCATCTCCGACGAGAACATCATTTCCTCCTTCATATGGCTGGTGTAAGGCAAGGTTGGCAAGATCATTGGTGAGATGATGCGTCGAACCACTGTCCAGGAGCCAGTTATGCGCATCATAGGGCGAGGCAACAGCAACGTTTGCCCGTGGTTGCCAGGGAGTGAATGGACTGGCAGAGCCGGAAGCAGGGGAGCGGGCAAGGGCTTGAAGCTGCGGGCATCTCCGAGCACTATGACCTTGGACACTGCAGATCTGGCACTTCCCAAGGTATGGTTTGGACTGACGTGATTGAAAATTACCCGATTGAGAATTGTTGAATGGGCGCCATGGTTGATTGTTGTTGGTAGGTCGTTGCGGGTTGCGGTTGTTGTTGGTGTTGTTGCGGTGGGTTGCAACATTGGCAGAGACAGAGAGCGATGGGGGAGTGACTGCATCAAGGAGTTTGGACTCATAGTTAATGAGTTTCTCATGCAGTTCCGTGAGAGAGGGAGGAGTGTCACGGGCTTCAATGTGATCCACCAGAGTTTTGTAATCGTCAGGTAAACCATGGAGAACAGCCTCGATTTGATCTTCATGGTCAAGAGTTTTTCCCATGATGGCGAGTTGATCAATGCGCGTGACCAGACCTTGAAAGTATTCGTCAATGGTCTTCGTCCCTTTGGTCCAGTTTTTCAACTGGGTCTTGAGTTGCTTGATGTGCCCACGGCTAGGTTTGGCGTAGGTGGCGGCAAGTTTTTGCCAGATCTCGGCAGAAGAGGCGGCACGAGAGATAAGGGGCTGAATGGAGTCGGTGATGGATCCAAGCAAGGCACTGAAGATCAGGCGATCTTGTCTTTGGTAGACCGTGTACAGAGGATTGACAGTGGTCTCATTGTTGGTGGTCAAGGTGGCGGCAGGGACAACGACCGTGCCATCGATATAACCAGCGAGGGCATAGCCATCAAGGAGGGCATGCACCTGAACACTCCACATGAGATAGTTGGTTGAGGTGAGTTTGGTGATATTTGAGGTTTTGATGTTAAATATGGATTGGTTGTTGATGTTAATCATTTCAGCATCAGGGGCGGCCATCGATGAGGGTTAAGGGGATTTGGAAAAAAAGAATTTTTTTTTTTTTAGGGTATCAAGGGCTCTGATACCATATAGAATTTGAGGCTTAATATTATTCAGAGTAGAATGAGAGAGTGTATATAGTACAATGATGAGACTTGGTTAAGTCTAACTATACAGTAATTACAATTAGATCCTAAACTATAATACTCATTTACAGGATGTGCCCCCATTGGTTTCTCGATCCTTTTGTTGATTAATCGGTTTAAACCAAAAGCAATAAAGCTGATTCTTGTATCTTTGTGATGAAGTTTTTGCAGAAATGTGTAAAAGGAACATCGAAAGGAAGAACTGTTTAACTCGACAAGTAGACTTCCTTCATAACGTTGACTGCATCTTGGTACGGTTTGATGGAACATTGCTGGGATTTATATAAACTTTATATAGGAATGATAAAAGGGACCAATGATTCAAGATACTTTACTAGTATGTAAGAAAAAACATACCTATATGTTTTCAGGTGGACACAAACGGCCAGAAGAGATAGGATGATAGTCTTTAACAAAGGAAAAGGCGAAAGCTATAGTCATGAGCAAGAAAGAAGCTTCGTTAAGAAGAGAAATGACTGACTCTGGTTTTTCTTTTAATACTAGAGTTAAGATTGAAGATCAATATACAACTATTTTTTGTTAGGAAACTGAATTGATTGATGATCGATCTAGAGAATTTGGATGGAACCTTAGAGTTGCATCCGTTTATTTTTCGTTCTTGTTTGACATCTTGTGAACAAATAGATTTATAAAGGTTTATAAGTTTTGTTTATATACTCTTATAAATTGTTTCATAAACCCTTACAAAATGATTTTTATAAAGTCATATAAATGATTTTATAAATGTTTCAAAATGATCCATTATCCTTTTAAATAATTTATAAACCCTTATAAATGTCTTTCTAAACTCTTATAAAATGATCACTAAAGCTTTATAAATTATTTATTAAGCTTTGTAAAAAAAATTATGAACTCTTATAAGCTCTTTATAAGCCCTTATAAAATAATATTATAAGCCCTTATAAAATTATTTATAAGTCTTTACAAAATGATTTATAAATATTTGTTAAGTAATTTAATTTATAAGCTCTTATAAAATAATTTATACATCCTTATAAATGATTTAGGATTTAAAAACCTTTATATTAAATACTTATAAACCCTTATAAACACTTATTAAGTTATGTGTTACAAGAACTCTGTTATTATAAGATTTTTTAAGACTTTATAAACCCTTATAATTATTTTACAAACTCTTATAGATGATTTTATAAACCCTTATAAATAGTTTTATCGGCTATTAAGTAGTCTTCTAAATAATTTTATAAATCCTTATAAATAGGTTTGATACGGTTTAAGGTTTTATAAACCCTTATAAATAGTTTTATAAACCCTTATAAATGATTTATAGGTTCTTATATATATAATTTATAAACCTTTATAAAAACTTTTAGAACACCACAAGCCAATCTTTCTTAGAAGCACATCTGAATACACACTTCCTTCATGGCCTTATTGAATACTGAAAAGCATAGGTACAATGCCACCCCCTCACACTCAAGGTTTTTTAAGTGTTTTGTAAGGTTTTATAAAATCATACTAAAACGTATGTAAAAGACTTGTGTTCTTACTCTATAAAATATAAGTTTTATAATAAAGACTTATCTTTATAAAGTTTTATAAAGGGTTTATATAACAAACTATAAACCTTAAACATAAATATATTTTATAAACCCTTATAACCATTTTATAAACCTTTATAAAATAGCTAGTAAATTATAAATCTTTAAAGTTTTTATAAGGCTTTATAAAGTTCCCTAAAGGCTTTTATTTTTATAAGGTTTTACAAGCGAAGATGAACATTTGTATTGCATCTTCAGTCGTTCTTGCAGTTGGCTCTGCTTTAGCTTGTATGAGATATCATGATTCTCCTGTTTCAGTATCTCATAATCTAGAGCAAGCTGTTCCATCTGTGTCTCAAGCTCCTCTTTATCTCCTTTATATATCTCCATCTCATTGTAGAGGTCTATGATCTTCTGCTCTAAGACGTGTGTGTCTTCCGTATCCACGTGTCCCTTCACTAAGTCCTCAAGTGCCTTTTGATCCTCGTCTTCATCTGTCTCACTCCTACAAGACCCTCTCCTTGAGTCTTCCATGTTATCGCAGGTTCTTGGTCTGGGAGGAAGATCAGCTCCTTCCTTGCTTCTTTCCTCCAGCATATTTCAAGATCTTGAACAGCAAGAATCAACTCTGAGTTGGATTCCTGCGTCTTCTGAAGCTGTAACCGGAGATTGAAGTTCCGATCCTTCTCGTAGTCAAGTTCCTCTTTTGTCTCCTCCAGAAGAACCCATGGATCCCTTCCTTCAAACTGCAACCTGTTCCTCATTTTAGTCTCACCTTTCTGCTTGTCAGAGATTTTATTTCTCTCACAATCTTCCTGCAAAGAATCTCTCTTGCATACACCAAACAAAAGTAAACCAGAGAATCCAAATACCACACGCTGATCGTTTTTATGAGGTTCATTTGCATCACTGAGACTCAAATGTGACTTTAAATCTTGACCTTGTGACATTTTCTCATGATTCTCGGAATCATCCACCTCTCTGCACGAAGTTAGAAATAGAAAAGCCACTTTCCATCAAGAACACACTACAAGAACTTGCAACAACCAATAGAGAACACTACAACAACCAATACTTAATAACATTTGATTTAACTCGATCCTTACCAAAAACTCTATGATAAGCATTGTATTTCCAAGAATCAGACCACATCAAAAGAAGAATCTCTTCGATTTATCTTGAAATCGTCGGTTTTTATAAAGGTTTTTAGGGATTTTGATAATTTTTATAAGACCTTATAAAATCTGGGTAATGAACCCTAAAACAAGCTATTACAAATCCAGAAGAGCAATTACGACGAGGCATGCCCGATATCTTAAATCGAGACTTCATCTACATAAATTACGTTGATTGAACACAAGAATTTAACTTATATCATTATTCCGGCGAAGAATCCGGCGAGTTCATCATCTTCCATGGAAGCATCCCTAAAAACCTCGTATGATGAGATTGAAAAACAGCGAGATTGATAATATAGATTCCATTTTCCTGAGAAGATTAGAATTCTGACGAAGAAGATGAAACTTCTGGCGAAGAAGATTTTTCAGCGGCGATGAAGAGACGCAAAGAAGATGAGATGAGAGGGTAATTTAGTCATTTAATTATACACAAAAAGTGTAAATATGAAAATGTTCTCTTGCTAGTGTAAAAATGAAAAAGTGTATGAAAGAAAGTGTATTTAGGTGATTGTCCTAGGTTTTTCACCGGATTCTTTTAATATTTTTATATTTGTTAAAATATTATTTTTATATTCATAATAATATATTTAATCATTAAATTTACATATTACCAATGAATCAGCCTAGGTTTAATCCTGATCATTATTTTAAAAATAATATTAGATTATGAAACTTTTTAATTCAAAATAATTATCTCATTTGTATAATTAAATATATATATAACCTACAATGATGGCAAAAAAAACTTAGAATAAATTTAATAAAAGACTAAATATAATAATATTAAAAACAAATAGATAAGTAAGAAACATATCTATAAATTTTTATTAATAAAAATTTAACCTAATATTATATTACGAATATTTGATAATTTAATATAATTATCAATTATATAATTCACCATATATAACTTAAAATAAATTTTGGTGACAAAAAAATATAGATCAAATATAATAGTAATAGCTTTCTGTAGAGGATTATTTCTTGGTTATACTAATAAGATTGAAATTATATACCTTTTAAGCTGATTAAATTAGCCAATTAAATATTGGGCAATTCTCAAAAATACCACACTTTCATGTTTTTGTGACAAAAATACCACACCAAGGTGAAAATGACAAAAATGACATTTTTGAAGAGAAAAACACTATTATACATTTATTTTCATATGTTTCTTCCCAGTCTCTTAAACCTTAACCCTAAAACCCAAAATCTAAACCCTAATTAATGACTTTTGAACCCAAATTTATTAATTTAGTTATCTTTAAACCATTAAATAAATGTTATTTTCTTCATCTTCACCTTGGTGTGCTATTTTTGTCACAAAAACATGAAAATGTGGTATTTGAGGGTATTTCTCTTTAATATTATACTAATGTAATTGTCATTATATAGTTTTAAAATTGTTTATATTAGTTTTGAAATAATTAATTAAATATTCCAAATTATCATCTTAAGTTAATTATATTTTTGTATATTTTGTTTTAGTTATTAGAAAAGGGTTTTAATTCCTGAAACAACATTATAAACATGAAAGAGGATAAAAAAAAATCATTTATTGATATGAGATTTTAATTTTGAAAATACTCTATATCTCTAAAATATAAAATTTTATATTTTTAGAGTTTTAATTGATTCATATATATTAACTTTTTAGTATTTGAATATAATGGATATGAGATTATATTAAAAATATATGTAATTTAAATGATTTTATTATTATTTAATATTTTTTATATAATAGATTATGCAATATTGTAATTAACTGTGAAACAGACAAACGTAAAATATGATAATTTTAAAATTAGACTTTAGAGCCACTCAACGAAAGAAATAATATTGAGTTTATGATATTTATTAAGCGATTTGATCGATTTTTGAAAAAAAAAAGAATTCGTTTAAAGCTTATGAGAAAAATTATGATGTGATATAGAAAAATTAGTAGACCATGTTCTAGAGTGTTTGTAATTAGTTTGTCAACATGATTGAATTTATTCTAAAAATTGAAAATTTTCTATAAAATTAATATTCCATAGCAAAATTTAAATATCACTTATTTAAACATCAGAAATTATAAAAATATAAAATATTAAATTGCATTATTCTATTTAAAAAAATATGTCGGTTTTGTAACAATATTTTAAAATTTTATTGAAAATTTTAGGCTATAAAATTAGTTAAATATTGAGAATTATGTAGATTTTGATGTACGTATAAAACAATATTTCTTTTGGTAGTTTTTTAACAAATATTTAATTAGAAAAAAATATTTTGAAAATGACACTTGTGTACTTCTAGATACCAATGAATGATTTCTAAATATTATTGTAAAAGTTTCATAATCTAATATTATTTTTATATTTTTAATAGTATAATAAGATATATTTAACAAAAAATAAAATATTTTACAAACCCGTCATAATTTTTTTAAAACAGAATAATACAATTTAGGTTTTTGGAATTTTGATGTTTGAAAAAGTGATATTTTTTTTTTTTTGTCAACTTCATTTATATTAAACCATAAAAGGCAAGGTACAAAGCCTACTCGAGGCCCATAAAACAAAAGAATACAATCTGACACGTAGTCTTATACAATTAATCTAATCATGACACCTCATAGACACGTGTCCTAGGCCGAGTAAACCGATGAGAAGCATCGCCGCTTGGGAGTTTCTCTGCCGGATTTTCACCTCCGACGAAGCTCTGTGATGCTAATAACTCTTCGACGCTTCAATTTGGTACCATTGCTTGTTCCTTTTGCATAACTGTCGCCTGAAAGTTGATAGATCATCAATTCTCCACTGGAAGATTTAAACCCGGAGATGGTGACGGCTTTAGAAGACAGAACATATGTCGAGACGTCTCAAAGTCCTCGACTTTACTTATTCTGGACTAAAACAATCATCCAAAACCAACCAACTCAATTCTCTAGCGTAGAGAAACTTCGCATCAGATCCGAGATTTACAACGGAGAAGCGAAGAAATTTACTCTCATATGAGAGGAGAATCAAGCACAACCAGAGAAAACAAGATAACATCAACTTCCTGGAATTAATCTTTATCACTAAAGATTTTGGAGAACATGCAAAAGGTAAAAGAAAATTATCCTAAAACGGAAGATTACAATCGAACAAAGTCGGAACCAAAACCCGATAAATGAAAGATAAAGCCGATTGTTATAGCACAACCAAACCAAAAAACCAAACCGCTGGCAGAGCCGACGGCCGGTAAATACAATCGCAAGAAAGGCTAGACTTTTTTCTAGAGAGAGGTTAGAGAAAATACACTGTGGGAGGAGAGAGTATGAAAAAGTGATAACTCCGATTGAAGCAGCACCAGGCGACCAGCAAAGGAGAGTTTCCATACTTTCCAGGACTTAAACCTGTTCGCTAGTTTGTCAAGGAGAGGTTTGAAATCAGAAGTCTTCATCTTCTTTGAGGAGAGAGGGACACCAAGGTAACGGAGCAGCAAGGCACCTTGCTTGAGACCAAATTTTGTGGCTAGTTCACTACACCAGAGAGAGTTACCTCCACCAAGCATTAACTCCGACTTTTCAAGATTAATGGATAGACATGTGATTTGTCTGAATCGATCCAAAATACTCAGAATCCCCTGAAGCGAATTTTCAGATCCATAAAAAATATGAGCATATCATCCGCAAAGCTGAGATGCGTTATCAGAGGAGCTTCACAACACGGATGAACCTTGAAAACATTGTTTGCAGCTCCTGCATCCAACATTATGGACAGCACATCCATAATCAAAACAAATAGAAGGGGGGAGATAGGATCGCCTTGACAAAGGCCTCTCTGCCCCTGAATATTACCACAAAGCTCTCCATTGATGGTGATGCTATAAGAAGTAGTGGAAAGACATTGCCATATCCACTCACGCACCTTGGCAGGGAGATCAATAGCTGCTAAGAGAGTCCTCAAACCGGCCCAACTCACATTGTCCTAGGCCTTCGATATGTCTATTTTTAGACAACCCCTAGAAACTCGGCCATGCTTATGATAATCCGTAACTAACTCTGAGGCCAGGAGGACATTCTCACATAGTAGTCTGCCTTTGACGAACCCCCCTGATTAAGTTGGACTGCCTCATCAATAATCAAATTCAGCCTTAGTTTTATAATCCTTGCGATGAATTTATATATTGTAGAGCATAAAGAGATTGGCCTGAACAGCTTGATGTTATCCGCTCCAGTGATCTTGGGGATTAAAACAATAGCCATTACATTAAAACACCTGAGCAGTCTGTCGCTAGTGAAGAACTCTTTAATAGATGAAATCACATCATCCTTTATTTCATGCCAGGCTTCCCAGAATAACTCTACGGGGAAACCGTCGGGTCCGGAGCTTTGTACGAAGCTTTGTTTTTAGGCATGGTGAATATCACCTGCTTGATTTCGTCTGAATCTAGAAGCACAGTCAACTTGGACTGAAGTTCCTTCGGGCATCTATATGAGACCAGTCTCTGCTTCTCATCAATGCCAAATGGCTCTATTCTCATGTTTGCAGAGCCTAAGAGATTGTGAAAATACTGTATGGCCATCGCTTTGAGGGTGGGGAATTCAGAGACCTTCTGGCCATTATCATCCATCAAATACCTAATGGCGTTGCGCGCTTGATTAGCAATAACTGATTGATGATAAAACTTGGTATTAGAATCTCCTTCAGATAGCCATCTGATTCTCGATTTCGTCAGGAAGAAAATGTTCTGTGCCTCATCTAAAAAGTTCCATTTCTGACGTGCTACTATCTCTGCCTGAATAAGGGTATCTGATGGCGAAACCAGGAGCTCAGACTGGATCTCTTTTAGCTTAAGCAAGGCCTCCTTCGCTCTATCCTGAATTTTTCCAAAGCCCTCTCTATTCAAAATCCTGCACATAACCTTCACTTCTTTCAATTTTTGACGCAAGGTGAAGAGCTTCGAACCCACAAGAGTCTCCTTTGACCAAGCCTCTTTTAGAGCCTCTCTGAACCTTGGATGAGTCGACATAAATGAGAAATATTTGTAACTTGTCTTTCTCTGAGTTTGCGGATCAAAAAGATCAACCACACAAGGTGAATGATCAGAATCCCCTGGCGGTTCAAAATGAGCATAAACATGGGGGTAACTTTCCTGCCACTTATCATTCCCCAAGGCCCTATCAAGCTTCCTGAAGATAGTATGGTTACTCCAAGTGAACTTGACTCCTCTATACTCAATATCAACAAGATCGCTGTCTGATAGGCAACTCTGGAAGTCCTGCATAGCACGAATGGGGAGAGTAGTAGGCAGCAGTGAGTAATGGTCTCCAGGTTCCAGAATTTGATTAAAGTCACCTAAAGAAAGGAGAGGACATGATTTAACAATAGGCTGAGTCGATATATCCAAGATGTCCTTCCATAACTCCTTTCTCTGAGTCTCTGTATTGTAGGCATAGACAAACATTACTGAGAACTGAGCCTTCGAAACTGAGTCAAACACTCCACACAAAATCAACTGATCCGTTTTCTTATACACTATGACTGATAACATAGGGTCCCAAACAACCCAATCTCTCCCTCCTTCTGAGCCCACATAATTAGTTTCTGATCTCCATCCTGGCACGAGTGACTGAAGAACAGAAGGAGCATTATCCTCTCACACCCTAGTTTCCACAAAAGCACCTAACGATGGTCTAAAACCGTGCAACCATCTACGAACAACTCCTTTCTGACTATTACTATTCAAACCTCTAATGTTCCAGCAAAAGAGCTTCATATTTACATCAAAAGGGGAAGGTGAAGCAAGGCTTCAAGGGAGGTTACTGCCTTTTACCCAAGGACTTACCTTGGATAGGCAGTTCGTTCTGAGTTTGGGCTCCTTTAAACGATGGAGAGTATTTCCATAGTTCTTCCTGTCTTTGAGCTCTAATGGCTCTTCAGGACTGCTTAAGTGTCCAATTGGGAGCTTCCTCCAATTGATCCGGACTCTATCTCAGCGGGAGGCACCTGCCTATAAGATGACCAAATTTACCACAATTATCACATTTTGGCGGAAGCTTCGGATATTCAACCCGGATACGCACCGCATTTCCACTAGAATCTCTCACTTCAACTTGTTCTGGTGGAGCAATTTCCAAATCAATCTCGATTTTTACTTTTGTATCCCCAAAGTTGTATGGATCCAATTTAGATTTCTCAGTGTGTAGTGGCTCCCCAATTGCACTTGCCACCACACTAATCCCATCGAAGGAGTACAGCTGCGGAGGAACATTTTTCAGTATCGCCCAGGTCGGAGCGGTCTTGAGATCTTGTGGAACTAAGTTACCGTATGAGGTCCATGGATAGATGTTGAAGGCACAGTTTGCGGCTTGCCAATAGCCGACCTTCAAGATCCATTCGCGGGTTTGCACCGAGGGGACGTAGATGAGACAGGGGTATCGGATACCGTATGGATTTTTATGCTTTCGTATTTTCCCCAAACCGGGTTGAGATCAATAAAGATCTTCCCAGCTGGAGGAATCCTGCCATGAAAGTGAGCACAATGTGGTATTTCCATAAATTGGAGGTTTCAAGGAGGATTGACCTTGGAGCTTGCACTACTGGAGTGCCGTCGGAGAGGTAGCTCGGAGAGAAAATCTTTTTTGGGTTTCGCAGCGAGGCCTTGAATCTTTGGGCGTACAAGGGAGCCGCCACAAAGTGTATCGCAGCTGGGATAGAGGACTGAACTTGAGCTTCATCATTACCAGGGGAGTTCGGAGATGAGATTTGCGCCGAAGAGGACTCAGGATATGGAGGTTCTTTTTGGATTTGGGGAGAAACTTGAGGGGTGTCGTTTTCGGATGACATCCTCAGCACTGAAGAAACAGATCATAAGGAAGAGAGGGAGAAAGTTCTCGTCGATCACCGTGAGGGCTGCCGACGGCGGCAAAATAGAAGGAAACCTAAATCGCCTTTTTATCGCCTGAGAGCGATCCTAGTCTTTCTGATCTTGTCTCTTTCTTTCCTTGGACGTTTTGATCCTGTGGTCATGAATCTTCATTCTCTTTCTTCCATGTTGAACCATTGCCGACTCGCCGGTCAAAGAGCTTGTGGCCATGAATCTTCATTCTCCTTCTTCCATGTTGAACCATCGACTAAGAGTAAGACTGAGTAAACCCATGAAGATAACTTTTTTAAACCGATTTAATCAAGCATGGAATTTATTTTGTTATAAAAGAAATATCATATTTAAGGGATTTAATTAAATTCAATAGATTCAAAATATCAGATTGATAAGGTATCCAATAATAACCCAAAAGTAAACGCTTGATCCCAAAAAAAATATATACGGTTGTATGTGCATAACTCTAGACCGGTAGACGAAAATGATGTTTTTTCATCTGATTTTAGTTTATTGTTAATTTCTTATGAACGTAAACTACGAGTTCGGATATATACAGGCGGAAAAAGTCTGAAACACGAACCAAAAGATTAGAAACAAAAAATATGAACTCAAACAAGAGAAAACCATATATGAAACAATACTAGGAAATTGCAGTCCACCACTTCACTTTGGATATATTCAGAAAAAGAGCCAAGAAGCCAAGACTGCACAATTTGATCCGTTTGAAACCAGATTTGATGGTTCGGATTCGGGAGAGGGGTGATCCTGCCGCTGATTTCTGGTGCAGCGAGGAAAGCCGGTGGCTGAGGAAACGAGCTGTCGACAAACCCTAAACACCATTGTTCATTTAGAAAAGCTTTGAACTAACGTTTCAAGAGAAGATAGTTCTTCGCTATGAGCTTTACTGTTACCGAGTTAACAAGCTTTAAGGATGGTGAAGTAAAGAGTTCCATGGAAGTTATGTCGGTGGCTCTGATACCATAAAGGATTATGAGAATTTTATGAAATGAAAATAGTTTTTACTGAAATGATTTCATTACTTCTTAAATTGTCTCAATTACACATAGTGGTTTTTTATATGAAAATCGATAAAACCCTAACAAGTGGGAAGCAAAGACAGATGGCATTGATCAAGTTGACTGCAGGAGATCAAGGGCTGAGAAACTATTCTTCAGCTGGGACCATTGTTTATTTTTGCAGAGGCAGTCACCGTCTGTCCTTTGCTTTTGCCTTCAATTTGTGCAGATGACCGTTGAGCCGGAAGATCAAATTGTGTTAGGCTTTTACTGGGCTTCGTAGCTGAATGAACACTTATGAGCTTCTCCTCTTCATACACGAGCTTAGCTTTTCCATTCTCAGCATAAATCACATTCTTCTTAGTTTTGACTTGTTTTCAATAATAGCCACAAATGTCACAACAAAATTGTGTCTATAATAGCTACATTTGTTAAGGTTAGTATAAAATAAGCCTAAATCTTTTGTCCCTTGTAGGTAACGTAGGATATGCTTGATACTGTTCCAGTGCCTTTGAGTTGGACATGAACTAAATCCGGATAGGAGATTCACGGAAAAACAAGTATCTGGTCTAGTGTGGCTAGCCAAATACATTAATGCTCCTATGGCACTGAGGTATGAAACTTCCGGATCGAGAATTTCTTCATCGTCCTTCTTTGAACCGAATGGATCACTGTCCAATCCGAGGCTTCTCACCATCATTGGGCTGGTCAATGGGTGGATCTGGTCCATATTAAATCTCTTGAGTACTCTCTCAGTATATGCCAATTGATGCACAAGGATTCCATTATTCACGTACTCAAGCTGCAATCCCACACAGAATTTAGTTTTACCTAGGTCTTTCATCTCAAACTCTTTCTTTAGATACTCAACTGTTTGGGCGATTTCTCCATAGGTTCCTAGGATGTTTAAATCATCCATGTATACTGCTATGATTACAAATCCTTTGTTTGCAAACTTCTTTATGATAATTCATGGACTGATGGGATCATTCTTATAGTCTTCTTTGACTAGGTACTCACTTAATCTATTGTACCACATACGCCTACTTTATTTCAGTCCATAAAGGGATTTGTTCAGTCTTATGCAGTGTTGTTCTAAAGAATCTTTCTTATCTTTGAGTTCAATACCCACTAGTAATCTCATATATATATTTCATTATCCAGTGGACCATAAATATGCGGTCACTTACATCCATTAGCCGCAAATCAAGTTTCTCTTTTATAGCCAAACTTATCAAAAATCTAAATTTCTTAGCATCCACCACAGGAGAGTACATAATCTATTCCTCGTCTTTGTAAGAATCCTTGTGCAACAAGCCGTGCCTAATATCTCACGATTTCACCATGTTCATTTCTCACAATTGCAAAGACTCATTTGTGTCCCACTGGTTTTACTTCGAATGGTGTCCATATTATTGGACCAATCACATTCCTCTTTCTTTGATATATTCAACTCCATGTCTATGCATTCTTTTCATTTTAACCACTCAGATCTTTGAGTGCACTCTAATGTAGATGTGGGTTCCCGATCCTCATTAAAGTCAAATGTTACCTTGTAAGAAAATATATCATTGATGTCGACATCTTTTCGGTTCCATAGTATTCCAGACATGATATAGTTTATTGAGAGCTCATTATTATCTAGACCTTCAGGACCTTAAGATTTGGCGTCCCAAAACTCATTGATCGGTTCCTTAGGGTCATTAGCCGCGGCCATGTCTATGGTTTCCTGAACCTTGGTTTCAATGATTTCCGAGGGTTCTTCTCTTTCGAACCTACTGGTCTACGACGTTTCTTACATGTTATAGACTCTGTAGAAACTTGAGTGTGTCCCTTTTGGAGATCGACTCGTACTGGTCCATTACAAGCTGGTATGTACGATTTTGTTACTTTCTTCGGGTCAGCAAAACAATCTGGCAATTGATTAGCTAGCTTTTGTAAATGAATAATCTTTTGGATCTCTGATTCACATTCTAGAGTTCGAGGATCTTGCCATGTCAAGGATGTTTGATTCCATGATATTTCTTTGACCAGCTTGTTAGTCTCTCCACCTTAAATAATATATTTCGGATTTATTAAAATGACAATCTGTATAATGGTGGGAGAATCATATCCATATATATATGCCCATCCTCCTTTGAGGCCTCATCTTTGTTCTTTGTGGTGGTGCTATGGGTACATAAATGGCACAGCCAAATGTCTTGAGATGGGGAAATGTCTGGCTCATGACCCGTGAGTAATTGGGATGGTGAATATCTATGCTCACTAGATGGCCTGATGCATATAAGCTCTACTGCATGTATTATTGTGTGTCCTCAAGCAGTTACTGGAAGCTTCAACCTCATGAGTAATGGTAGAGCAATGGCCTTATGAGTAATGGCAAGCTTCGACCTTATGAGTAATGATCGAGCAATGGCCTTATGAGTAATGGCCTGATTCGTTTAATGAAGGATTCGACTAATCCGTTCTATGTATGGACATGTGCCATGGGATGTTCTACACTTACCCCCATGGACATACAGTAGTCATTAAACGTTTAGAATTTAAATTCACCAGCATTGTGTAGACATATAGTCTCTTTAGTTACTTGGACTGATGATGGTGTACATGCTACACACGTGAGATTCTTAGGGATAACTCAATTCTCTTTCAGGGTGTGCCCTTTTGTATTTAAAATCAGCTTACCCATCATGTTAGAACCGGGGTGGCCAAGCCGGTCATGACATATAGTAAATTACTCAGTAAACCTCTTGCTTACTGCAGCATTAACTTCTATCATATTGACCTTGGCATAGTAAAGGCCAGTAGATAATGCGGGTATAGTCTCTAATACCTTCTTATGGCCTTGGGTGATCTCAGTAATATGTAGGAATTCTTTATTCACTGCACCCTTTGTTTCAATATGGAAACCATTCAAACGAATATATTTGAAACTCAATAAGCTCCTTTTTGAGCTGGGTGAATATAAAGCATCTGATATTTCAAGATGCGTGCCCTTAGGAATATGGGTCTCGCTGTAGCCCTTAGGAATATGGTCCTGGCCGTAGACTTCAATAGGACTAGCTATACTCACAATTGTGCTAATGAACCATGTCTTAGACATTGGTTGTATTGACAAACGAAAATCGTAATGCATAAAATCTTATTGTAATAAATCATAAGTCAAAATCAAAGTCATAGAACAAAAGGAATCATAAAGGAACAAGAGAAAGAAAAACGAAGTCAAAAACAAACTACTAGATGCAGAAATCAATTAGCCTCCTTTAGACAATTCAAAGTCTCATAATCCAGTTGGTCATTATTTTCATGGTAGAAGTCATATTCACCATCGTGATGGACCAAATGAGCTTCGAGACCCTTTTTCAAACTCTCTTGATTGAGATCAACAAGGTACTTAGGAGTCATGCCCGTCTTTGCCTAATGGTTCCCCATACCACATCAGTGGCAAGAAGAAGATTTGGCCAAGTGTTGCGGTTTGGATATACTGCAGCCTCTACCACGACCACGACTGAAGTCGGATCGGTTTCCATGGTCGTGACCACCATAGAGGTATTCTCGGTCATTGCCACGACCACCTCCACGTCTGTTCCATCAGCCGCGACCACGGCTGGAATATCTATCACGTTGTACGTAGTTGGTCTCTTTAGTCTCCTTAGGCTCTTTCTTGGCCTCTTCAGCTTTATTAGCTTTGGGTAATGGAGTAGAACTAGGACGTCTCATTACACTATTCATCATTAACAACTCATTGTTTTTCTCAGCAAGTAGCAAACAAGAGATTAGACTTGCATGGTAAAACCCTTTTCACGATATTATTGCTTAAGCACAATGTTATTAGTGTGAAAGGTCGAGAATTTTTTTTTTCTAGCAAGTCATTCTCAGTAACCTCCTTACCACATAGTTTCAGCATTGAAACTATTTTGAACAAGGCCGAGTTATACTCATCCACTATTTTAAAATCCTCGATTCTGAGATCCTTCCAATCAAATCTAGCCTTTTGTAATAGCACATTTTTCTGGTGATTATAACTAGATTTCAACTCTGTCCAAAAGTCCAGAGGATTCTCAATGGTGAGACACTGATATTTGAGACTCTCAGAAAGGTGATGGCGTAAGAGAAATCGCCTTATATCTGTCTCTTTCATTGGTATTGTTGCCATCAACAATACATTCACCAAGGCCTCTTGATTTCAGGATAATCTTAGGAGGTGTTATTCATTTATTGATTTTGAAATCTGCATAGGATTTACAAATCTAAGAAAAATATTTTGATTTCCAAATCTAATAATAAGTATGTACAAATACGAGGGTTTTACCTCGGATTTTAATCTTTGTATTATTAACAAACAAATCCACTCAAATCAACTCAAATTCAATATAAAATTAAATCCACTAATAAATCCGTATAATTGAATAACACATGATTTGGATTTGGATTTATAAATTATAAAACCAATAACATATGATTTGAATAAGGATTTATAAATCATAAAACTAATAACACTAGATTTCATTCAGATTCTCAAATCCATTCAAATACATAAACCAATAACCCTCACTTAGTATTCAAAGCCCATTGCAAGTAATTTTCACCAGAGACATTAAGTGCAGTATATTCAAGAGTGTTAATTTTTGATATTTGAGATATATTCGCAAGAAACAATGTTCACATGAATTCAAATCAATGCATGCGGTTTAGACTTGATTTTAGGGTTTATGAAAAAAAATCGATTTCATGCAATTAGGGTTTCAAATCAGGGTTTCTACCTTTAAGGTTTCGTGATTTTGGAAACTTTCATTTTTAGAGTTAGGGTTTCCTTTTGGATTAGGTTTCCTATTTTGGATGGGATTAGGTTTCCTTTTTTCTAGGGTTTCACGATTTGAGAATTTTCCTTTTCTATTGGGGATTTGATTCTAGGGTTTCATGCATGCAATTTGAACAAACAATCTAACAATCCTAAAACACAAATCAAGACAATTGGAAATTAAATTTTGGGTTTCAAAATCGAAATTAGGGTTTGAGATATTCAAACCGCGATTTAGGGTTTAAAGGTTTTAGGGTTTTGATTTTAATGTTTCTCCTATTTAGGGTATTCGATTGTAGGTTTCATGCAATCAATCAACTAACACAATCAAACCTGATTTTAGGGTTTATATTCACTTAGATTCAAATTCGATTTTGTGTTCTTGAGTTTAGGGATTTGATTTTACCTTGATCACTGTTTGGGTTGAATAGATTTGAATCGGGAGCTAAAAGACCTCGGAAAACCAAACTGACCACAAGTTGATTGGAATCGGCGGTCGCTCTCTCTTCAGGTCGGCGGTCGGTGGCAATTAGGGTTTATGGGGTCGGCGGCTTATCAGAGCAAACTCGTGCTGATAACGTGTTATGAAACTGAATGTTTCTGTCTCATTAATGAATGAATAAGAGTACATATATATAGGGGATTACATGACCAAAGCAAAAAGGAAAACCTAATGACGGGATAGGCCGATTTGTCTTGGTCATATTGAACCGGTTTTGGATTCCATCCTTAATGATTTATAACACATATGACTTTTTCTTTCACTTAAGCCATTTTTAAGCACTAAATAACATTTGGTGTTTTCTATAGATGTTTAGAGTAGCAAGCAATGTTGACAAAATCGCTAGGCGGTCGCTAGACGCCCGATAGAGGCCTAGCGTCTAGAACGACTAATCAGGGTCTCGTCGGATCCTATACGCTCAAAAATAGTATACTGATTTATTATATATTTTGACTTTATACGTTTTATATTACATATTTCTAAGTAAAGTTAAAAGAGTCAACTTAAAAATGTAAATTATAAAAGAAAAAAAAAATTTTCTCATAAGCATATCTACATTAATTATATAACTCAGCAATTTTCGTAATTAAATATTCTAACTGTATATTAAACAAAAATTTAAGAAATATGTTCAGTGAGATGCTTTGTTGTTTTGTGTAATCTCCCTTGCGGCGTCTCCTCATATTAATCACAATATATAGTACAATGATGTAGGGTTTTCAAAGAGGGTAATACGGTAAACTATATACATTAATACACCCCCGCAGACTTAGCGTCGGGTGGCCTGATGCTAAGGCTGTTTCGAAAAGACGTAAATAACGAGGACGGTAAACCCTTCGTGAATATGTCGGCAAACTGATGAGCAGAGGGAACATGTAACACCTTGACTTCGCCAATAGCAACTCGCTCACGAACAAAATGGATGTCAATCTCAATGTGTTTTGTTCGTTGATGCTGAACGGGATTTGACGACAGATATATTGCACTCACGTTATCACAGTAAACAATAGTTGCTTTGGAGAGAGGGATGTGCATTTCCATAAGCAATGTGCGGAGCCACGTAGTTTCAGCTACAGCGTTGGCGACACCCCGATATTCCGCTTCTGCGCTTGATCGAGATGTAGTAGGTTGGCGCTTTGATGACCAAGAGACCAAATTATCACCCAAAAACACACAATAACCTGACGTAGACCGGCGTGTAGAGGGGCATCCAGCCCAGTCTGCATCCGTATAAGCCACAAGACTAGTAGTGTTGGAGCGGTAGATATGGAGACCATGAGTAATCGTACCTTTGACATAACGTAAGATGCGTTTGAGAGCATGAAAGTGTGGTTCGCGCGGGTCATGCATAAACAGGCAAATCTGCTGAACGGCGTATGAGATGTCTGGGCGAGTAAATGTGAGATACTGGAGTGCTCCGGCTAAGCTACGGTAAAGAGACGGATCAGCGACGGGTGCACCATCCTCAGCTGCAAGCTTGGAACCGGTGTCGACGGGTGTAAGAACCGGTTTACAATTTGTCATATGAGCGCGATGTAGAATATCAGCGGCGTAGTTCTGTTGATGCATGAAGATACCAGTCTTGTCGCGTTTCACAGTTATACCAAGGAAGTGATGTAAATGTCCGAGATCCGTCATTTCAAATTCGGAGTTGAGGCTGCGAATAATGCGTTGGAGGAGGTCCGACGAGGAGGCGGTGAGGCCGATATCATCAACGTAGAGCAGTAAATAGGCAATATCATGACCAGAGCAGAGGATAAACAGGGACTGATCTGATTTGCTTTGGATGAACCCGACCTTCTTAGCGTATGTGGCAAAACGATTATACCATGCCCGTGGGGCTTGCTTGAGACCATAGAGAGAACGCTTAAGAAGGCAGACATGATTGGGGCGTGCGAGATCAACAAACCCCGGCGGCTGATGCATATACACAGTCTCTTCAAGATCCCCATGCAGGAAGGCATTCTTGACATCAAGTTGATGGAGAGGCCAGTCACGTGAGACAGCAACATCCAGAACAGTTCGTATCGTGGCAGGTTTGACTACTGGACTAAACGTCTCATCACAATCGATCCCGGGTTGTTGTGACTTGCCATTTGCCACGAGCCGAGCTTTGTATCGTGCTAACGTCCCGTCCGCATTAAACTTATGCCTGAAAAGCCATAAACAATTGATAACGTTAGCAGTAACTGGCCGTGGGACCAGTACCCACGTGCCTCTTTTAATTTGAACATCATATTCCTCCGTCATGGCATTGTTCCAATGACCATCCTTAGCTGCTTGAATGTGAGACGATGGTAAAGGAGAAATTGTGCTATCAGTATGAAGACACAATGGAGTGCGTGGTTTAAAGATACCACTTTTACTGCGAGTTTGAATAGTACGAGTGGGAGGAGGAGGAGGAGGAGGAGGGGAGGGAGCAGGTGTAGGAGAAGGAGGTGACGGGGAGGGAGGAGGAGTAAAAGACGTTGATACCTGAGTTTTGGGGATTGGGGAAGGCAAGAGAGGCACGACGAGAGGTGGAGCGGACGGTGTTTGGTTGGTGGCGAAAGGGAAGACAGACTCATCAAAGGTGACGTGGCGGGAGAGTATGACGCGTTTCGTGGCAAGATCAAGGCAGCGATAACCACGATGATCCGTTGGATAGCCGATAAACACACACGAAGACGAACGCGGAGCCAGCTTGTGCGGAGTCATTGGGAGCATGTTAGGATAACATAAGCAGCCAAAAACACGGAGATGGTGGTACCGAGCCTTAGTACCAAACAACTTGCTGAACGGGACCTCATTGTGAATAGCCGAGGAAGGGAGGATGTTGATTAGGTGCACTGCTGTATATAGGGCTTCGACCCAGAACGTCAGTGGCATCGATGACTGGATGAGAAGAGTTCGAATCAGATTGTTGATGGTGCGGAGCATGCGTTCGGCACGGCCATTTTGCGGCGACGTGTATGGGCAGGAGAAACGAAAACGTGTACCCATCGAATCCATGTAAGAGTGAAACGCACGATTGTCATACTCCCCACCATTGTCACATTGTAATGCTTGAATTTTGCAATTAAACTGAGTCTGCACATATGTAGAGAAGTGAACAAATCGAGATAATGTATCACTTTTGCGTTTGAGAGGATAAACCCAGATAAAATGAGAGAATTGGTCAAGAAATAAGAGATAGTATTTGATGCCACTAATGCTAGAAATTGGTGATGTCCATATATCGGAATGTATTATTTCAAATGGACGAGAAACCAAAGTAGTGGAAGAAGAAAAAGATTGTCTAACATGTTTTCCAAGCTGACATGCTTGACACAAAGTTGTCAAGTCATGTTTATTAAACGGAAGAGAAAGAGAGGAGAGGATACGGTTGAGTGTGAGATGGTTGGGATGACCAAGTCGACAATGCCAGAGAGATCCATTGACGATGGAAGCAGTGAGAACTTGAGGAGAAGGAGAGGAAGCACGAGAGGAGATGGAGTATAGTGGACCGGTGCTATTACATCGGAGGAGCTTGTTCCGAGTGTGAAGATCCTTAACATCAAAACCAAAAGGATCAAATTCAATGGAGCACCAATTATCAGTGACAAATTTACGGACAGACACTAAATTCTTAATGATAGAGGGGCAAACTAGAACATCTTTTAAGAGAAGAGAACGAGAACCAGAGGATAAAGAGCCTTGACCGATCGTAGTCACAGCAGCTGAGGATCCGTTACCAACGGTAATGGTAGGTAATGAGCCCAAAGAAAAAGAGGGACGAAGGTTACCTGTCGTTGAAGCAATGTGGTTTGTGGCTCCACTATCCATGTACCACTGTGCATCATTTGGATCATTCAACGTCATCGTATTGAAAGCGTGTGCGAGATTGGCCGGTAGTAGAGTCAGGGAGTTGGATGGAGACGCCGGCGGACCACTATGAGTAAGATGAGCTTCATGTGGACGATAGTGTGGAGAGGGACCGAGTAGTCCAGATTGTGCGGGATGCATCGGTGGCGCGTAAGAAACCTGTGGCGTCGGTGTGTAGCCATAGTGAGAAGGATGCGAGTAATTCGGAGGAGGAGTTGGCCACTGAGGTGCACCGCAAGGCAGAGGCCATCCGTTGTTATGATTTTGTGACCAGTTGTTGTTATTGTATCTACCACCGCGACCACCGCGGTTGTAACGACCTCCACGACCGCGACCCCGATGCTGTCGATAAGAGCCATCATAGTTGCCACCATTGTTGTTTTGATTGTATCCAGATTGGTGATGTGGGTGGCTAGAATTGTCGTTGTTGGTCGTACGTGGGGGAGCAGACTCCGTGTAGAGCAGCGTGGGAGACGATGGCGTAGGAGAGGCAACAGGTACAGACTTGACTTGTTTGGCTAAACGATCTTCTTCGCTTTGGAGCATCGATCGAGTCTCAATGAAACCAGGGAATGGGACTCGGTGTTTTATAACATTGAGGATGCTATCGAACTTGTCGGACAGCCCGTTGAGCACGTGCATCACAAGGACTCGCTCTGAAATTGGAGAATCGATATTAGCAAGGAGATCAGAGATGCATTTAAGCTTCTTACAGTATTCATGAACGGAGAGATCGCCAATCACGGTTGTGCGGAGTTCACTCTCCAGTTGCATCGCTCGGGCTTCTTTGTTGTCACGGAAGAGTGCTTCGATCGCACACCATAAGTCACGGGCTGAGCATTTCGGCTTGAGCACAGTTTCGAGAATGGAGTCGGTGATCGTGCCATAGATCCACATCTTCACAAGGTTGTCGTGTTCGGTCCATGTCTTGTCTGTTGGAGAGGATGGAGTGGATGTGCCGTCGAGGTGTCCAGACACGCCAAAGGAAGTACAGTGAGTTTCAAATAATTCACGCCACACCTCGTAGTTCAATTTTTCCATGTCGAGAGTTACTGGGATGTAAGCTTTGATCTGACTTATGGTAAATGGTTTGTCTGTTGAGAGGGGATTTGCCATGATTAAAGATGTGAAGAGAAGAAGAAAATTAAAGATGTGCAGAAGAAGGGAAGAAGAAGACAACGAGAATTAAAGATTAAAAATTGAGATTAGGAGAGAGAGGCAGAAAATAAAAACAAATGGAGAACAAGAGAGAGGCCGAAAAAAAAATCAGAGGAGATGTTGAGAGGGAGAAGAAGACAAAGAAGATCAAAGATTAAGATTGAAATTAGGTTTTTCGAAAAAATTTCAGATGTGCTCTGATACCATGTTGTTTTGTGTAATCTCCCTTGCGGCGTCTCCTCATATTAATCACAATATATAGTACAATGATGTAGGGTTTTCAAAGAGGGTAATACGGTAAACTATATACATTAATATGCTTTTCTCCCACTAAGAGATGAACTGTCTGCGAATACTATATCTTTGCTAATGCGTATGTTGTGTGCATACGGATTGTTGGGCAATGTCACTCTCCTTCATGTCCTTCCTTCTCTACCTGCCTTTGACAATATTATTCATCCGCCTGATGCTCAAGCTCTATTAACATTTGAAGGAATCTTAAACATCGTTATTTACTGTATGTTTAACGGCTTGAAAATAGTTCCTAACTTGAATGAACTGACGCTTGCAGAACTGCATGATATTGATGTGAACTTCTTCTTGTTGGAAGACGATGAGACTGTTGTTGATCACCCAATCCCATACGTTTGGATTGTCCACTCTATGTATGCTGAAGTATTTATGTAAATTTTTCGTCAGCTAAATAGGACTTAGCTATTTCTCTTAGACGTTTAAATCATCTGTAATGACTCCTCAGATGTCTATCTTTCTTTCTTTGCAACGACTTCAATTAGAGGAAATTTTAATTCAAATATTAGGAGGCTTATTAGATTAAAGAATTGAGAGAATTCAAATATATATATGAATCCAAGGAAAATTTAAGAAATCTGAGATTTGATTTAATAATTAAGAGGATTTTAAGAAATTTGGGATTTGATTTAAAAATAATAATTTTATAATAATAAATTAAAGAAAAATGATTAAAAATCTGAAGTTTTATTTGGTTTATATCTCTTATTCATATAAAATGTAAACAAAAAAATGAAATTTCAAAATTAAGATCTATAATTGAAATTTCGGCTGGATTCTATAATTGAGATCTTTCAAAACTATAGTCCAAACGGACTTGTAACTTTTTTCTCTTCTCATACTTTAAATATGAGATTTAAAAGGGTTCTTTTTGTCAAGAAATTTAAAGGCTTTAAAAATAATAATAAAAAATAAAATAAAAACAAAGGAAATATCAACTAATGAACCATAAACACTAAAAATGAATTGTTGATTGAATTAATTCTCATCCGTGACTTATTCGATTGTTAATACCTTACCAATATTGTAATATATCTTCAAATTTTATATACCCAGATTTTTAAAAGTTGAAGTCTAATATAAAAATATGTATTAAACTAAGTAAATTGATAAATTATTACAATACAACAAAAAATACTAATGCAATAAAAGTATTATCGAATACTTTGATTTAACCACAACATATCTGCAATTCTTTCTCTTATTTCTTACATATGTTGTCTATCTGCAACCTCTACTCCTTCCATGTCACCTAAATCAGGTTCAGAATCTCTATTACTTATTCATGTCTCTGTCATTACATATGCAAAATCTGCATCAGAAAATTTTGAAATTTTGATAAAATTATGTAATCTCATTGTCGCCATGACCACTCTCTTTTGAACATTAATATTATATCTTGGAAAATCAGAAATAATCCTCCACTTTTTCTTCCATACACCAAAAGTCCTCTCGATAACAGAACGCAAAGACGCATGATATCGATTGAAGAGTTCATGTTTATTCCTCGGAGCAGGACCAGAATTGAACTGGGACATATGGTATCTCACAACTCCGTTTCGTGATGATCTATAAGGAGCCAAAAATCCTTGTTTATTTGGATAGCCAGAATCAACGAGATAATATTTATCTTGCGGCGGCAAAGGAAACTCAGAATCACTTTATTGTGTTATTGCCAAAACAGTTGTATCGTGGCATGATCCAGGTGCGCCATTCCAAATATATGTGAATAGCATATTCAAATCACATATTGCCAAGATGTTCAAGGACGCATGATCATGTCGATTCCAATACATTCCTTGTAACTCAGTCTTCACTTTTACGCCTACATGAGTCTCATACATAGCTCCGACAAATCCACTAAAATATGGCCAATATGTTCGATCCAACATAAGTCTTTCCGGAATTCTATGTAGCTCTTCTCTTGTAGGAGTTCTAATATAATCACATGCCAATGATTCAGTCGCCGTTAGAACTTCAACAAATTTTCTTTGAACAGTCTCTTGATTTCGGCCAAATCTCAAACCAACATCTCTCTGAACTTCATTGTGCTCACATATCCGTAGAAATATAGCCACACTTTCTTTAATGCTTATATTTAATGTTGGTTGTAGCCCATATTTTTCTTTTAGTGTGTGACACAATGATGTGAAACATGGCAACGACATTCGAAGTAACTGAAGACAAGCAGCATCATCTTCCTGTAGTCATGGCCATATATTCCTCCATCCCAAACCTTCATCAGTTTGAACTGGTGCTCTTTCAAAATATCGATGATAATAAGTCAAATTTGGTTGAATTATTAACTCACTAAATTGCTCATTTTCCAAATTCCATAATTCAATTCTCTCTCTGTAGCTTAAGGTATGGATATTTTGTGAACGCAACTGACATAAACGAATAGCCTACAATATTAAACAAGAAATAACACATCGTTAAACAAATATAAACTTATATTGTGAAATTACAAAAATGAGAATGACAAAATCAAGACTCTTATAATCTTCGTCTTCTGAATAACTTTGGTGACTTTCGTTCACATTTATATTTCTTCTTTGTGGGGTACCCCATATGTTGAATATACCTCCTGGTCTAGGTGTTTGTGAAATGTGTTCGGTTTCAAAATAATTTGTAAAATCATGACCTCGTGACGTTGTCTGTTGAGCGTTTAGTGAAGCTCTTACACATGCACCCTCAGAAGTTTCTTGTTGAGTATTTCGCGTATTTTTGGCTTGACCTCCGACAGAAAATCCATATTGAACATTAGTTGGAGCAGTTCTCGATGACCCGTCTTGTTGAAAATTTTCTATCTAGCCTCTTGAATGAAAGTTTGATGGTGAAGCCAAAGGCAGAAATGTTGGTGAAAGACCCCACTATGAAGCATTCGGTGGTGTCCCCCATTGTTGAGCATTCAGTGGTGTCCCCCATTGTTGAGCATTTGGTGGGGTCCCCCATTGTTGAACATTCGGTAGGGTCCCTCATTGTTGTGCATTCAGGGGTGTCTCCCATTGCTGAGCATTCGGGGGTGTACCCCACTGCTGAGCAGTTGGTGGTGTACCCCACTGCTGAAACCCGGAGGGCCATAATCCTCCTGAATTTTTCCCTCTAGAGGATGGACTGCCAGATGATATCCCTCCTGAATGTGGACTTCCATATGATTGGCCCGAGCCTAACTGTTTTGGCACATCTTCGTTATTCTGTGAAACACCAGTCATAGCTTCTAGTAGTTTGTAGCTTATCTTTGTCGATGCTTCCAGATATATCAATGAAATACTTACGCCAAAATAATATCTCTTTAAGGTTATTAAGGCATGCACAATAAAATCTTGTGCCCTTTGGAATATTCAGAGCAAGGAATATAGCTTCTGCCTTTTTCCATTCATTGTAATCAGCTTGGTCAAAAGCACCTGGTCGAAATTGTTGCAAACTTAGTCGTTGAAACTCTGTATATCCAGCAATGATTTCTTGTATGGTTGTCTCAAATGATTGTCTTCTACGACTTCCTCGTGAACCACTCGCAGTAGAAATCCGTGTGCTTCCTCCCGATCTTTGTGAACTATTTCCATGTCTACCATTAGGCTGCAAATTTAGCCTCTCTCGTTGGTTCCTTCCACGAGTGGGATTTCGGACTGACTGCTTCGTTAGTAAATTCAGTCGAAGGTTGAGTATCGTCATCAACGGTAACACGATAGACTTCTTCTTCCTCTTGTGTCTCCTGAACTTGTATATCTTCTATGTCACCACTATCGGTGTCTGAGCTGTCAAGGCCTTGTTCATCATGTGCACACTCGTTGATCAACTGTTCTCTTCTCTGATGCGAAGAGTGTTGACATTGTGATTGAACATCATGTAATGCAAGACTCTTGGCCGTCACATTCCAAAACTCTGGCAGCTTTCGGTTAAAGCTTTTTGTTATTTTGCATCCCTACAAATTTTAGATACATATATTACATGATACACCGCATGTTAAAACATATTTTATCATTAAACAGACTATATGTACTTACCAACTCACGTTCCCTCCACCATGCTTCAGACGCATATATCTCCGAGGTATCATGATCAACTGAGATACCAGTATAATTCATAAGTGTCTTACACCTCTTGTAAGTTTTTTTTGAATTCATCAAGTTTGTTTTTTAAGAAATCGTAACTTATATTCTTGTTGAACGCTTTGTTGTACTTGTCAACCATATACTCTCTACCAATGGCTGTAGGATTCTTGAAAGTGTAATTATCCATTGCTATTGCTTCATCGAACAACTCAATTAATGTTTTTTTTCCTGTACGTATGACCATTTGTATTTGTCTTTCTTTTTTTTCTACAAATTTTTAAATTATCATGTTATTTCAAATGATAAAAAATTATATGAAAACAGAAAAATAAAATTTTATCCTAATAGTTGTTTCAATGAGTGGTGACGGAACTTCTATGGGTCGAGTTGAACTTGTTTGCCTTGAAGAATTTATGTTCCGTCGACGATTTGACGACATATCTACATTCAATAAATTATAACCATTAGTTTTGATTTTTTCCTAAAGTAATACAATAAACTTAAATATATTTTGTCTTAGTCATTAAATCATTCTAACCTATATATGTATATATTATATACAATATATTTAATAATGATCATTTTAATTGATATCAATCTTAGTCATTAAATTGATATCAAACTTACATATATTTTGTCTTAGTCATTAAATCATTCTAATCTTATAAATAAATTATTACAATCTTTAATAAATTATTACAATTTTGCAATAACAAATATGTTATTTATTTACAAAATATATAAATTTACCAAATTTTTACAATTTTTCCAAGAACATATATAAGTCTTTATTGTTTAAAATTTTGTATTTGTATCCATCAGATTTTAGGGAAATGGCCAAATATCTTTTTCCTTTTGTTTTGGAAAAAATAGAATAAGAAAATACTTTATATATAAAATTATCTATTAGTGGAAAACAGAATTTTGCTACTAAAATAAAAGTGCACTGCATTTTTCTTACTTCGTTTTCTACAGGATAGTTATAATATTTATTAAATTATGACTCTACTAGTATTTCGGTCCATGCTATGCATGGGAATTGCCATTTTAATAATAAAATTATTTGTATAAATAGTAAAATATTTTTTAATATTATGTGAAATAGTATAAAATCATGATTTAAAATTTAAAATTTGCTTTTAAAAAGGGAAAATTAGAATACATCTAAATGAAAAGATATGTCTAAATAAAAAAAATATCATAAATGTTATTGGTTTTGTATTACTACAATCAAAACTCTTTGAAAAACAATGAAAAAAATAAAAAAAAAATTAGAAAAGGAGAGAGAAGTTAATATAGGAGATGAAGCTGAGCTGTTGACATGATTTAAGAGTTATGAAATTTATTTATTAAACGTGTTGTTGATGATTTGAAAGATTTTACGGATTTAAATATCTACAATTTTTATTCAAAATACTATATTTTTATTTTATGAAAGGAGATAGCTAGAACTATAATATATCTGTTGAATCTATTTTAAATTTGAAGGTTTTGATTTATAAGAAGGTATTTTTTTCTTAAAAATGCCGTCTGCTGAAAATTTTGTATAGACTTTAATTTTGAAACATATAACTCATAAAAAACTTGGAACCCATACAAAGTCAAGCTGCTTCTCCTTGACTTGGAATCAATGCAAAACTCAAGTGTGGAGAGATGATTACGCAGAAGCTTCCATGGATACGGCTACGTCTTCTTTTTCCGCTCCAGTGGCTAGCTTAGCTTCTTTCAGTTTATGAGAAGTCTAGACAGACGACATCCGCCTGTTTCAATGCTTGTGATGGGAACCCGACCATTACCTCCTCTGTTTTTTTCAAGCGTTGACAACAGATTCCCATGGCGCGGTTGCAGTTTCCGCTCCTTCTCCTTTTGGTTTAACACTTCTTCCTCTGAATTCCTCTTCCTGAAAGATGCAGCCATCTCTTCCTGCCTCTTCAATGGTTTAAAGCACTCAACTTCAAACTCGCCTCTATTTAGCTCCACACGGCCTCTGCCCTTCTTTGTCAAATGGACAAAAGGTAAATCATTAAACTAAAGAGTGATTCAGCCATTTAGTTTCAGAATTAAGATAAAGGCAAAGTGATCTATATTTGTACCTCATGACCTTTTGTATAAGTTCTATACTTAGCCTTCATGTGTTCTGCCTTCTTCTCATCGTCCTCTATCTTCTTCCTCGCATTCTCCATCTCCACTTTGCCTTCACAGCAACACTTGAGACATGAGATTCTTCAAGCAATCGTCGTGAGCTACTACGAACTCTTCGAATGTCTTGTTCGCAGAATATGTCATCATGGGACTAAATTGGCAATAACGAAAAAAGCAGAGAAAACTGATACAACAAAAAACATAAATGCACAAGTGAACTTACAGCAGATTCAATGTGATTGAGAGCCATTTTTTGTGAGCTTACCGCATATTATTAGCTTGTACAAAGTGTATGTTTTCATACACACTCTTCTCAGACACTTAAGCAAAATCCCAGACTCCAGTTTGTCCTTTCTTTCCTCGTGTAAACCATACAAACAAAAAACCTATTAGAAAAGTAGATGCAGGAGTTGCATTACATATGAATCTATTATATAATTGTAGAACCTTATCTCCAAAGAGAAGAATGTTGTTCCTCGTTGGATGGAACTCCAAACATGTAACACGTCTACTGTGGTATCGAATAACTGCACAATGCACTTGATCTGGGATCACATATGGTGGCTTGATCTGTATAGAAAGAAAGACAAAAATGAGTGAATTCCATATAGTACAGTCAATAAGTCTCATCAGCCAATCGTATAGCTATGTCATGAAGGATTTCCGAGATTACTAACACACAAATTCATTGAATAAAGATTCTCCCCAGCATGTCTTTTACATTGCAGAGGACGTCCTGCCATGCCCAAATCTGCTTAATAAAAAGTAATGAAGAACAAAGAAGTTGATCTTGAATATTGATGCACCGAAGTAAAGGATAAGAGAAGCATGGTGTGTTAAAAAATTTAGATACGGAATCATAAACAATACGGAATCATTCCCCACTTTTTAAACAAACACTTCCTATGAAAATCGATAGTTAAAAAAAAACATAAAAGTATATTAGAGATTCTTCTTCTAAACAACCATCATAAACAATTGATAGAGAAAGAGCCTAAACCTAATGATTTGGAACTTGTCGGATATTACTCGCATCCTGAAGAATCATGAAACCGTTATTGATTGAACATCAAATTAGCAGCAATATTTATATATATATATACATATATATTTTTAAAGGATTCTTGACACAGACCTCGAATCTCTAAGGGAAAGAATATATAGGAGAAGAAGGAAATTAACTGATTCAGACCCATGATCAGCAAGAACGTGGTGGTTTATCTTCACAAAATTAGGGATTGAGTGTTAAGGTGTCGGCCACGATTAGGAAAAGTAAGGTAAGTTAGGTTTTTTTCTTTGTCGACAAATTTTTTTTAAAAACAAATTTGTTTAAAAAAAAACTAAAGCACAAGCCACGTGGCAGAACCTGATTCGCCAAGTGACTTGTGCTTTAGTATACTAAGGATGTGGTATAAATTTATCTTAGAATTACGTATATTTTTAATGAAATCCAAATAATATCTTTAAGTGAATATATAAACATCTTAAAAATTATCACAGCCATATTTATATATTTTTGTTCATTATTTTCTTTAATTTGACTAAAATTTCATAGTGATAAAAGTTAACTAATTTGATTAAGTTTTAGACATGTTCCACATATTTATGAAAAATATCAAATATAATTAAATATCTATTAACATAATTATGACAAGAAAAAAAATTACTTACTTTTAAGGAGGTGATGCTTGGAAAGGACAAGAGAAACAAGTTTTGACACAGCAAAGATTGTGTTGGGAATTACTTGTACTAGAATGCTCATATATATATATATATATATATATATACATAAATCTTATTATTATTAATAACAAAATAATTCAATAGTTGCTACGTAGTGCGGTATTGTTATTGGACCACACCATATCTGCTTAACAAAAGTAAAAGGCGTTATCTTCTCAATCCTGTCTCTTTTTCTGCTTTGAAATGCGTATGCGGTTTTGCTTTAAAAAATAAAAAAATAACGCACTTATGGTTAAAAGAGTGAATGGTGATTTCATCACGGTTTGGTAAAAACCGTTACCAAACCATGTTCAATCCCGCACTCACGACGTCGCCATTCAGTATCTTAGGGTCTGAATGGTAACCGCGGTTTTGGTATAAAAAGCGGTGCAGAATTGAAGTGTGGTACGGTACAACTGCGGTTCATGCGGTTTGCAAGATAAGTGCAGATTTGATAAAAATATATAGTGCGGTTTTGAAAAAAGTAGTGCGATTTTGATTGAAAAATAATATAAAATAAGCATACTGATATTATTAGAAATTAATTTTATTTGCTTAGTGATTATGTTATAAGTTTTTTAATAATTTTAAATATCAAAATTGATTTTAAATAAAAATAAATAATTATAAAATAAATAATCATAATTATTTTGTATATTTAATTTTCACTAAAAGGAACATGATTAAAAATTAATCATTTATGAAAAAAAAATTAAAGAATATGTTTACTAATGTTTTGTTGATAAACTCTTTTCTATGATCATTAATTAAAGAAAAATGAAAAAAATATTCTGAAATGGTGCAGATTTGAAAACGAGATAATTACCTTCTGGCACACTTTCTAATATTTATGTGTCAAAAAAAAAACACCTATGTGTATTGGGTGATTTCTACACAAAAATCGAGTCTCGTCTACCGATTTTACCTTTCAACTAACTAAGCCTCTCATTCCTCTAACTAAGTAACATAACTAAGCCTCTCATTCCTCTAACTAACTAAGCCTTCTCACCCTCCTTAATTCTTTTTCTCTCAGCTTTCTCCCCTCTGCTTCTCTTTCCCCTCCTCTTTCATTTGCTCCTTTTCATTTTCTCTGATTTTGCTCATTCTCCTTCTCTTTGATTTGCTGTCACACGACCTGATTCTCCTCCATTTCTTTTAGATCTGTTTTTTTTTTCTTAGATTTTTAACTTCAATCTTCATTCTATACATATCTGTTTTTTTTCCCTTAGATTGTTAACTTCAATCTTCATTCTATACAGGTTTTTGAGGCGGATTAGACTGATTCAGATTCGGACTACGTAAACAAGCTTCATGGGGACATTGGACTTTGATGATGTGATACCTGTTGAGAAGGCAACCAGTTTCTGGGGAATGAAGGCGTAGATAGAGAAGAGGGTCATGGTCGAACATTACGTATGTTCGCTGATATATCATCATCCACAAGTCAACACCATTCATCCACAACAACCTGCCTCCCTTCTTTCTCCCCTCCCGGTAGTATTCACAACAACTCATCCACAACTAATGTTACGCAATGCAACCATTCTACTAGTGTTCCATGTCCATGGATAACATAATGCTCGATTTTAGTTTCATCTTATGGCCCATTATAAAGTGTTTCAGCTAATCTACATGTTCGAACACGTATAATTATACTGTTCGAATATGATGTTTACAACCAAACACAACTAATCATCCAGACTTTTTATATCACGCATGATCAATGCTTCATGTACAAAGTGTTTCAGCTAATATACATCTATGTCTCCTTACAACCAAACACCATTTTTTCATCCGATATCCTCTTGCATTCGATCACAATTGCTCGCATGTTCGTCCAAAACAACACATGTACCAATTAAAAAAAATCTTACCGAGAATTAAACAACTACGAGATCAATTCATGTTTGTCCAAACAGAGACTCGCATAGTTCCACGTATGCGTACATCCACACATCAACCAGGTATTCTTATGTTACTCATGCTAATTCTCTACAAAAGCAAACTTATCATGTTCGAACACGAAGAATACAGCAAAACACAATTAACCATACAAACTAACAATGTATGTTCAATGCTTTATCTATAAAGTCTTTCAGCTAACATACATGTTCGAACACGTAAAATTATAATGTTCCACACGATGCTTACAACCAATACACAATTACTCATCCAAAGTGTTTAAACCAAGTATGATCAATGCTTCATCTACAAAGTGTTTCAGCTAATATACATGTTCGAACACAATTACTTATAATACATCAACCAGGTTTCTTCGCCACTTTCCTGTTCCCAGATTGTCCCACCTGCGTGTACGTACACGAACAACAATAACAGAACGACAGAAAAAACAAAAGATTAAATTCTTGCAACCCATAAAAAAATAAAAAAAAATATTTTAATAATTATTAGTCCCCTCTCCCCGAGGCGTGCACAGTTGCATACACACAAAAAGTTACCATACATGAAGTAACCATACATGAGTTAAAAGGCACTCACTTGCCTTGGTTACTCAAAACATAATTATAGGGGCTCTTTCCATAAAATCACCCACCAAAAGTCCCTAAACATGAGAGGTCACTTTTTTTTGCAACAAAAGTACTCAAAATACATTTTCTGGTTAAGCTCTCTTTGAAAACTGCTACATATTGGTGGTGGGAGAGACAAGTGTGGTTGGTTGACGCACACTGGTTTTCTCTTTCTCTTTGGAAAAATGCAAATTACAGAAAAAGTTACATGGATGGTGCATTATCGCGTTATTCTAAAAACGCAATAAGAAACCGCATTTTTTTTATGTCACCATTGACTGCCTTAGTTTGCAACAACAATATTGGTGGTTAATGTCCACAAACAACGAACAAATAAATTTATATTTAAAACAGTAATGATTTATCACACACTAAATCGTAAATCGTAGTAACCATTAGCCACAAATAATCATAAATAGTCATAAATAATGTCGTGGGTAATAGGCACCAAATGTCAAGCAAAATTGTGTCTATAATAGCTACAATGTAGCTACGACTTTTCCGTAGCCATAAGATACGAATATCTACTAATTTAACTAGCGTCTAATTCCACATTTAGACATAACTTTATCGTAGCCACCAGCAACAAATAGCTACAAACAGTGTGTGAGTAAGCTTACTTATAGATACTAGCCAACTGGTTTTGTCTTAGCCATAAATAGCTTGGACTAATACGTGGCTATTTGGAACTTAACAACAACAAAAATTGAAACCAAATTAAATAATACAAAAGAATGCAATTAGAAGATTATAAATCTAACGATTTTACATTCAAGGCCATCGAGTTCAGATTCAAAATACACCATTGAGTTTTAAGATTCAAAATACAACACTTAGAATGAGGACTTGGAGAAGATGCCACATCTTCAGCACGTGAAACATGTTGTAGTGTAACACTTCCATGGCTAGTTTCAGGTGTATCGCATCTTCCTTCACTTAGCCTACGGTGCCTTCCACGCCGGTCATGTATATATCAACACTCAAGTGCTTACGTAAAGAAGCAGCAGTAGACTTCTGTTCGCTTTAATATTGAATTGATCCAAGACCATAGACACACTCTTTTTTTTCCATTGCGATCTGCGAGAAGAAGATAAAAATGACAGAATTTTATGCATTCAATCACAAACAATCAGGTCACAACAGAAGACGAGGAGAGGCGAACAAAGCAGAATTGGAATCAAACTGAACAAACATAAAACAAAACAGAATTCTAATTACCATCTCAGTTTTGACCAAACAAAAAACAAGACTTAATCAAGGATGAAACACATTTGTAAAATCAGTAGCTAATATATTTGGAATAAGATCCTATTTGCTCTTTCTCGTTCAAGAAGCTCAGCAATCAAACCAACACTAAACAGCATATGACAAGCAAACAATTAATTAATTAAGAAGTACACATTATACTCATCAAAAGCAAGCAAAAAAAAATTATTCATATATCATATATTATATATGCTAAGTCTTTTTTTTTTTGTCAACTATATATGCTAAGTCTAACCGCTAAATCATAAGCAAACAAAGCAGAATAAGATCTAAACCATATGTTATACAAGAGATACTTAAAAGTAGAATCTATTAGCTCAGCAGCGATTACACGAGTTTGTCAACAAAAATGCCATCCTTGCAGATGTGTGTCCTAAAAAGCGACATTAGTGTTTCATCTCCATTCCCGTAACCAATCAAATTGTCATGTAATACTATAATTAAAAAAATTAAACAAATTAAAAATAAATAAAAATCAATTATTAGCAAAACAAATAATTTAAATTAAAAAAACAAAAACTTGTTTAGAGTTTATATTTTTGGGTTTAGGGTTAAAAGTTTAGGGTTTAGGGTTTAGTATTTTGAGTTTAGGGTTTAGTGTTTTGGGTTTAGGGTTCAGTATTTTGGGTTTAGGGTTTACTGTTTAGGGTTTAGGGTTTAGGGCTGAGTGTTTTGGGTTTAGGGTTTACTGTTTTGGGTTTAGTTTCTAGGTTTTGGGTTTAGGGTTTAGGGTTTAGGGTTTACGGTTTAGGGTTTAATGTTTACGGTTTAGGGTTTAGTGTTTTGGGTTTAGTGTTTTGGGTTTAGAGTTTAGTGTTTTGGGTTTAGGGTTTAGTGTTTTGGGTTTAGTGTTTAGTGTTTTAGGTTTAGGGTTTAGTGTTTTGGGTTTAGGGTTGAGTGTTTTGGGTTTAGTGTTTAGTATTTTGGGTTTAGAGTTTAGTATTTTGGATTCAGGGTTTACTGTTTTGGGTTTAGGGTTGAGAGTGTTGAGTTTAGGGTTTATTATTTTGGGTTTAGGGTTTACTGTTTTGGTTTTAGGGTTTACTATTTTGGATTTAGGGTTTAGGGTTAAGGATTTACGGTTTAGGGTTTGTGGTTTAGGAATTAAACGTTAATACCTAAAATCTAAACCCTAAACTGTAAATCCTAACCCTAAACCCTAAATTCAAACCCAATTTTAATATGGCTTAATTAGTTAAATAGATCATTTACTAAAAATCTAAACCCTAAACCGAAAACACTAAACTTTAAACCCAAAACACTAAACCCAACCCTAAACATTAAACCCTAAACCCTAAACCCTAAATCCTAAACCCTAGACCCAAAACCTAAACCCTAAACCCAAAACAGTAAACCCTAAACCCAAAACACTCAGCCCTAAGCCCTAAACCCTAAGCAGTGAACCCTAAACCCAAAATACTAAACCCTAAACCCAAAACACTAAACCCTAAATCCAAAATACTAAACTCTAAACCATAAACCCAAAAATATAAACTCTAAACAATTTTTGTTTTTTTAATTTAAATTATTTGTTTTCCTAATAATTGATTTTTATTTATTTTTAATTTGTTTAATTTTTTTTAACTGTAGTATGACATGGCAATTTGATTGGTTACAGGAGTGGAGGTGAATGTAAAGGTTCACCACAGGGGATGAACCTAAGTATTTCTCTACTATGACAATGACTATGAAAATATAGACCAGTGAATATTGAACTGACTCCGTAAAATTGTTCACCGTGAAAAATATGAAAAAAAAAGAGAAAATAACCAGATTAACATAAATTTGTTATATAATTATTAATCTAACGTTGACAAAAAAAATTATTAATCTAACACATTGGAAATCAAGTTTACTAAACTAACATAAATCTTTTGTGTAAAAGACCAAATAACCATGTGCCATTATTTGCTTTCAAAAAAAAAAATCATATCCCATTTTTAATTTAATATTTTTTAAAAATACAGTCAATTTAAATTTATGTTAAAATAATGAAATATTTGGATTTTTTTTCCTATATTTAAGGAAACAGAATTTTCAAAAAAATTTAATCAGTTTCTATAATTATAGAACCCGAAATTTCAAATATAATATATATACATATAATTCTTTTCGGGTTTTATTAATTTTATTTCTAAGAATAAGTTATTTTTCAAAAAAATATAATTGCTTGAAGTTTAAATTTGAATTTTAAATAATATTTTATTTTTAAAAAGAAAAATAAGAAGATTACTTTTAAGGAAACCCTAATTAATGAGAATAAAACTTTAATATTTTTATGTGAAAATAAGGAAATATTTGAATTTTTGTCCCTTTATTTAAGGAAAACGAGTTTAAAAAAAATTAATCAGTTTCTATAATTATAGACCCCGAAATATCAAAAATATACATATATTTTTAATTATTTTCGGGTTTTATTAATTTTTAAAAAAGTAAGTTATCTAAAATAATAATAATAATAATTGCTTGAAGTTTAAATTTGAATTTTTAATAATATGTTCTTTAAAATTTAGTACCTAAATTTAAGGCAAACAAATATTTTTAAAACTATAATCAGTTTTATTAATATAAACCCGAAATTTCAAAAAATATTTTCTTTATATTATTCTCGATTTTTATTAATTTTTTTTATATAAAAAGTATTTTTGAGTTTAACCTAAAATTAAGAGAAAAAAAATTTAAACCAAATAAATCAGTTCCTAAAATTAAGGAACTACAGTAAAAAACCCGTTAAAACTAGTGAAAACATATCAAATTTGGCAAAAACCTGCCGTAAAAAACCTGTCATAACGTATAAAATTGAGAAAGAGTTAATTTAGTAACAAAAAATCTTTCATAACTTGCGTACTAAAACCTGCCACAATGACACTAAAAACTTCCTAAAAAAATAAATATGTTACAATATAAAATAAATCTGTCGTAACGTACTTGTCAATCAAGTATTAAATAATTTGTTAGATTTATTGTAAATATTAAAAAAACTGTCGTCTCGTTGAAAAACTATGTCGTTTAAAATAAACCTGTCACTATATAAATTTTCGAAAAACGTAAAAATTCTGTTGCACTTGAGAAAATCTGTTGTAACTGAGGCTATGATTGGCATGGCTGATAGTAAAGCAGTAACAATATGCAGCATAAGCAGTATGCTGCTGAACCTGTATGCTCTGATTAATACATGTTTTTGAAATGACTGGCAGAGCTGTGAGCAATTTTAAATAAAATTCAAAAAATATATTTAAGATATTTATTTGTATATATTATATATTTATTTATACTTACAATATATTTACCATAAAAAAAATTATTTTAAATTTTTATTTATTAATTTTATTTTTATAATTAAAAATATAATAAAATTAATTTGTTGATAATTATTAGTTTTAAAAGTATAAAATTTACAATTGAATATAAATATAATTTTTGTATTATTTAACATAATAAATTAATTATATATAATTATTTTAGAATTTTTAGATATTTAAATGGTAAATACTCTACAAAAAACTCCATCTCAGAGCATAGAGAGGAGGAACATTTGAGAGCATTAGCAGCTTCTAAATACTTCTCTAAATGCTTCATGTACAAAAGTTGATTGGCTGATGAAAAAACATAATGCTCTAAAAAATGCTCTTCCAATCAAGGCCTGAGTCAAAATACTTTTTACATAAAAAACTCTGTCGTTCAAAAAATAAAACTACCGACCAAAAAAAAACACTGCCGTCCAAAAAATAAAACTGCCGTTGTCATATTAAAACTGCTCTTATATAATAAATATGTCATCATCTAATACGAAAAACTGCCACATTTAATAAAATTGTCATAGAAAATCCGCCACTCGTTAAAATACCGGCCGCTTAAATAAATCTGTCACTTCATATATGACAGTTTTATTTAAATGATTTTTACCTAATTATTTTATCGTGGTAAAAAACGAATTTCTTTAACCAAATATTAATGACAATTTTGTAATTACCATTTTTAGTATCAAAGGATAAAAAGGCATTTTATTTTTAGGCACTGAAAACAATTTAGTAATTTCCAAAACATTATAGATATTTTAATATTTCTAACAAACATTTATATCTTAACTCACCCAAAAAAAAATCAAAAACTAAATAATGTTTGAAGAGATATCAGCCCAAAACTAAATTTTTTATCCATTATCCAAAAACACATTTATATTCTTATTCTAAAAATTATACTACATTAGTTTGGGCCTATAGCCCATACTTGATTATTTGAAAACCTATTTCAGTAGAATTTTTGTAACATGTTGAATTTATGTAACAAATGTATTCATTATAATAAAATTGTAAACTAAATTTTCGATAAACGAAGCTAAATTTGAAATATTATTGAGATAAATATATTATTTGAGATTATTTCATAGAAATGAGTCAGTATTTTGTAGGTAAGACATGAAACAACTATACTCGGCCTAACTTCTACTTAAATATTGAAAAGGTATAAAAGTTTTGTAAACTTACTTCATAATAAAATCACTTAATATAGTAGAAAAAAACATATTCTACTACTTCATTAAAGTTAATGTAACACAGAGATGACAAGCCATATAAGACTTTTTCAACTACTAGTTCTAGTTATACAAATCCTATTATGCCCTAAATTAAATTTAAACTTTAAAGGTATTTAGAAAAAAATACCTCAACACAAATTTTGTTATCACTAAAAAATCTTCTCACGATCATCCTCTTCCTTACATGTACGAAACATGTCTAAACGACTATCTTCAAGACGTAGCGAGTATGCGAGCTTCTTGTATTCGCTCCAAGTAAACGTTTGGTATAATCGTGGTCGATTCACCGCCGAAATCATCGCTGGAATAGGTCCAATCCTCGCCTGAAGTGGCGGTCCAGCGAAATATGCTATCGAGAGCCGACTTTCTTTTCCAAAAGTCAATGCTCTATGTTTTACGCTTACAAATCTTCCGTTCGTCATCACCTATAGAACCCAACAACCATTTTTTGTGTTTAAGTAATATTATAGCTGAAAAAATCTGAAGTAAACTAAAAGAATGAATTTGTGATATAAATATAATAAACTAAAAATTTACTCCATTCAAAAATAATTTATTTAAAAAAAAATAATGTTTCAAAAAGATATATTTTAAAGTTTTTTTATGCAATTTTTATTAGTTATTAATAATAAATTGTAAATTTTAAGACAAATAATTAATTATCAAATTATTATTGGTTTAGAATTATTTATAATTTTTAATCATGAAAAATAATAAGTTTACTGTCGAACTTTAATATGTTTTATTAATATATACAAAACACACATAAAATCTATCTTTTGAAAAAAATGGAGTAATAGACTTAACCAAAATATCTAGAAAGAGATAAGGAAAAATAGAGAGAGAAAATGTTTAGCTTTTAAATAATGTTTTTTTTTGTTATCGGGTATATTATCCGAAAATAAAATGTTGTGCGAAATATAAAATAAAATGTTGTGACAAGAAATTTTTTTTAAAAAAATAAAGACACCGACCTGTAACAAGTCTCCTACATTGACGCAGAAAGCTGAGGGGTCAGGGGAGACAGGGACCCACATGCCGTCCGGGTTTGACACTTGGAGTCCTCCTACACCGTTAGATCTAAGAACTGTTAAGATCTGAGGGTCGGTGTGTTCTCCGAAGCCAACCCTGGTGAGTGACACAGATTTATCAGAGAGTGTGGCTCCACCAGAGAGTGTGGCTCCACCGAAATACTGATCGGACGGTGGATAGTGATTCACCCTCAGAACGGAGTCACTATCGACGGAGCTGATTAACCAACGGAAGGTGTGAGGTGGGACCCCAAGTCCCTCAGCCGTCAGATCCAATATCTCACGAGCCAACTGCTTAACTGCTTCTATGTAACAATTCACTGCCGAGCTGTCGCAAACATATATACGTCTCACATCAGCACTTGGTATCATTTTCTTTTTTAATTATCGAAACATAGTAAAAATAACCACGAAACCTTAATATTTCTACTTTCAGAAAGAAGTTGTTTTCTAAAGAAAATAAAATAGGCAATAATGAGAATGATCCATTATTGAGTTAAGTACCAACAAAACTGTTAAAAATGATAAGTATGATGTATGAGCATATTTAAACTATTTGAAATTTCAACAGTCTTTTTCAAATATGGTAAAATTAGATGTATTTTTTGTTTTCTGATAGTTTTTTTGTTACATATATACTACATGTACCATGTAGATGAGTAGGTACACAATTATTATCCATACACTGTTACTGAGACTCTGTTACTCTAGCTTACTCCAGTATTAATAAAAACAGTATTAATAAAAACACCCAAAATAAATGAAAAACAAACCTATACCTAACTGAAAAGAAAAAGATGTGCTCGTTGTCTATAGTTTATACTATAGTATCAATAAAGCCGGTCTGAGTTAACTTCCTCCTTTTACATAAATTCACAAAATTAAATTATATGCATACACTTATGTATGTACAACATAAATAAGTCATAATAAACAAGTGCATTTATCACATTTATGTTTTCAAAGGTTCTTTATAGATAAACATGCAGTCAGTTATTTATATATTTAAGTGAAGATTCAACTGTTACTACCACATATAAATGGTCGTACATATGATTTTAGGTTAACGTGAGACACAAACTCTCGAACCGTAGAACTACATATACGTATTTAAATACGAACCGGAAGGAGAGCTGAGAGCGAAAGGCAGGGTCATTGGTGTGAAACAGCAAGTACTCGACCTCGCCAGAGTCACCGTTGAGCCCGATGTCCCTAAAGCCATAACGAAATGGCTGGTTAACCGGTTTAACCGAAATTTTTTCGTGAACCGGTTTAGCGAAGAAGTTGACGGACTCTTGCTCCATTCTTGAGATGGTGGTTTGGTCAACGCCGTGGTTGACCACCTTGAAGAAGCCGAGACTCTCGCAGGCTTTGACTATCTGCATCGACACTCGTGATCTCTCCTGCGACATGTCTATTATTGGTATGTCTTGATCTACGGCCACGATTTTCTGGGACCCTTTCACCATATTGAGAGAGAGAGAGAGATTTTACGAGGGAAGAGACGACGAAGAGTTGATGTATGTATGTATGTGTGGATATATTTATATACACAGAAGAGAGAATTTTCGCGACCAAAATTGGTTATCACGTGCATGAATTAGAAAATATTATTATTTTTAGCATAAATTAAGTTGAGAAATTTGTCTAATTTTTTTGGGTCATTGATGAAATATCCATTAAGTATCTTCTTAATATAATATTAATTGTTTTGTATTTTTTTATAGTTTCAATTTATTTTGAAAAATAATTTATACTAAACTACGATGATGGTCATTTCTTGACTGGAACGACTTTATCATCAATTATGTTTTTTTCTGCTACTTTTGATAAATTTTTTTGTCATAATATATTGGTAATTTTTTTCTTTTTCCGAAAAACGGTGGCTTTTATAAAACTTAAAATTATTGGCGTTGGTGGAGAAATTTTTTTCTTTTGCAGATGTGGCAGTGAAATTATGTTGAGTTTGCTTTAAACTCCAAATGGTAACAGGATTGAGTGGTGTGGAATAAGTGATATAAGTGAGATGCAGTTTAACAGTAATATAAAAATATATAGAGACAAAAATAAAGTCTCATAAAAAGTATATGAAAAATACTCTAAAATATTAGCAATGTAGTAATGGAGTTGCTCTTATATATCAACACATAAATACTATTATTGGTAGAATCTTATCAGATATATAAGGTAAACTATTAAAGAAAAAGGAAATGCTGATGCTTTGTTGAATTATTTAACACATCATTCATACTTGTTAACAAACATCAGAATTAATAATTAATTTTCATTTTTGGTTGTTAACCTCAACTTATGTTTTCATTTTACCGTCTAAAATTTTCCTATTACAATTATTTTAAAGAACTATATAAATATTTTTTCACTAGATAAACGTATCTGCTTTACAAAGCTGCAGCGTCACATATTTACATCAAGCCAGTAAGAGATTTTCTATAAAACTACATTCTATAATCTATAGAATTCATATTTATTTTTTAAAATCTCAAACCTTTTATGTAATGCATTAGTTAAGTTAATTTAAATAATACAGAGAATTCCACTTTCATCTGACTTTTAGTTTTAAGTTCTTTTTTTCCTTGCTTTCTACTTTTCTTGAACAAATCATTTTTTTGACGATTTTTACAACTTTGGAGAGGAAAATAACCAGACACGATTTAGTACCTGACGTAAAAAATGTCTTTAAATAAGCTGAATTTGTTAATTAATTTCTCTGTTTTTGCATATATATAATACCATTAGTCAAAGTGCGAGTTCTCGATGTCTCATCTCGTAAGTTCTCCCCAAAAACTGTCTCATCTCGTATGTAATGCATCATATGCACCTCTAAAACAAGATCTTATTCACAACTCGATTTTATGACAGATCATTCCAACATGTTAAATTCCCACACCATTTGCTTTAGGTTATTTTAAATATGAATAGTACTATTCTCCAAATATTCGTTGTAAACCTCTTTCCCATATATTATGGGGGGTGTATTCAATCTTGTATATGAAGAGATTTGAGATGATTTTAGTTTTGAGATGATTTTGGGTGAATTAAGGAAGTTGAAATGATTTTAATCAAAAAACTGTACAATCCATTCTAAAACCATAAAATTTGGATTTTAATATTTTTAACTAAACAATTGCACCAAAACACTTTCAAATCCCAGCAAATCTCCTGAAATTCATCACTTAAAATATTTCCAATAACAGTGGATTTGAGGATACATTTTTAAATCACAGGTTCAATAACACTAGATTTTTAAATAGTTTTTAAAATTCATGTTTGAATAACAGTGGATTTATGATTTTAAAGCAAATCACCTCAAATTCTTAGTTCAATACAACCCCATAATTTGTATTCCTCGGGATATTCAGCTGATCGAAGACTTCTAGGCTAAAGTAGAACCGCAAATTTCCAATTTGCAAACGAAGTTGACCTCTTTACTATTCAATATGACAATATTCATTAAAGAATTTTATTACTTTTCCCGGAATATTACTTTCCTTTAGTTGAATAAATAACAGAACCTATGTGAGATAAATAATATAATAACCGACCGGCATAATATCCTCTTCTTAATTCCCAACTAAATACTTGAATGATTTACAACTCAAGAAAAGTAAACATTGGCGGTGATATCATATGGAAAGTTTATTCGATTATGATATTTTTATATCTTGTGGGGTTATTGAGACTACAAAGATCTTGGTTATGCTTTCAATGAACCAGAATTTTTAAAAAGTCAAATCTAAATCAAATAAAAAAATAGCTGGGTTTGAATTTGGTCGGATCAAGTTAATGGAAACCAGTGGTGCCATCTAGTCCTGGGACGGATCCGGATATCCGGATTTTTTGAAATATTCGGATCCGGCCGGATACATGTTTTTACTATCTGGATCCGGATCCGGAGTTTCTGGATATCCAGATTTTGAATATCCGCCTAAATATCAAGATATTCACGGATATCCATATCCGTAAAAAATATATCAAAATATTAAAAGTAACAATAAATTAATATTTTTATTTATTTTTAAATTTTATATATATATAATAAAAATATATAATATAATATTAGAAAAAAACAAAATTATATTATTATAAAAATATTTTAAATATTTTTTAGAGAAATACCCTCAAATACCACACTTTCATGTTTTTGTGACAAAAATACCATACTAAGGTAAAAATGACAAAAATAACATTTATTTAATGGTTTAAAGATAATTAAACTAATAAATTTGGGTTCAAAAGTCATTAATTAGGATTTAGATTTTGGGTTTTAGGGTTTAGGTTTAAGAGATTGGGAAGAAACATATGAAAATAAATGTATAATAGTCTTTTTCTCTTCAAAAATGTCATTTTTGTCATTTTCACCTTGATGTGGTATTTTTGTCACAAAAACATGAAAGTGTGGTATTTTTGAGAATTGTCCTATTTTTTATGTATAAATCTTAATATACTTAAAAATTATTAATAATATAGAAAAATATATTATATTTAAAAGACCCGGATCCGGATCCGGATCCGGATATCCGAGTTTAAAAATTCAGATATCCGGATCCGGATCCGGTTGTACGGATCCAAAGTTTTATTATCCGAATCCGGATCCGGATTTTCGGAACGGATACGGAACGGATCCCGGATCCCAGATAATATTTCCAGGGGTAGTGCCTTCCCATATATGGAAGTATATACACAAATTTATTGATCACCACCTGCCAAATTTATATTATAAATTGGCTCAGCTTTGTAGCCAGACTTTTATGGATAGCTTCATTGACTCGTATTAATTAATTCCAACATATCCTCCACTTGTTATAGTTCGAGGCTTCGAGCGTATGTTATGAATTTAACGGTGAGATCGGCGCCCAATTATTGTGATAGATATCTGGTTAAAGCAATTAAAATACTGAATGATAAATCATAAATGGAAAATCATTTAAATGATCACCTAATTTGATCATTAAACAATATTCTTGGTTATTTGACCAAAAAGACAACATTCTTAAAATTATTACCTGCTAAGTGTATTGGCTATACATTATAAGTTTATAACAGTGTCGATCGATACTATTCAAGTCCTGCATACTTGCAATTTTTTTGTTAAATATTTTGCGTTATAATTATATCTCACTTCAATCAGAATCAGAGCTTTCACATATCATGCCTACGGCCCTACATGTTCAGGCTCCTTTTGATTACTCTGTTCTCCATAAATTATTTATATTTTCTCATAAAAATACCAAATTGCACTGTAATCTTATTGTTTGTTTTTTTTTTTGGTAATCTTATTGATGTTCTTTTTTTTTTTTGAACAAATCTTATTGATGTTCTAACGTTTAGATCCAAAGATAAATTTTGTTTTTTTAAATTATCACCCGCTAGGAACATTACAACTTCTGTTTATGAAACCGAACCTTTTAGGAAAAACGATTCAATTAGAAAAAAAGAGTATCTACGATATCATCATTGTAAGAAAAATAAAACTAAAACCATAATGTTTGAAAAAAAAAATAGAAACACAAAAATTGTAAAAGAAATACCCTCAAATACCACACTTTCATGTTTTTGTGACAATAGAACCACACCAATGTGAAAATGACAAAAAAACATTTATTTAATGGTTTAAAGATAATTAAACTAATAAATTTGGGTTCAAAAGTCATTAATTAGGGTTTAAATTTTGGGTTTTAGGATTTAGGTTTAAGGTATTGAGAAGAAACATATGAAAATAAATGTATAATAGTCTTTTTTCTCTTCAAGAATTGTCATTTTTGTCATTTTTACATTGGTGTGGTATTTTTGTCACAAAAACATGAAAGTGTGGTATTTTTGAGAATTGCTCAAATTGTAAATCAAAAACAATAAAATAGAAATCATCTACATTTAGATTTTTAAAATTGACTAATTAATTAGAAATTATTCAATTCGATACTAAATCAAATAGTATTATTTAGAAGGTATTAAAATTCAACGGGTAATTGCAAGTTATCATCCATCCGAAAATGCAAATACCATGAGGATCCGAATTTAGCATTTTACACGTGACTGCAGTTAGCATATAAACGGATTGTAGATTCTGATAAAATATATCCAGTAATCTTACCTTTTTTTTGTTACCATTAAATGTACAAGTTCAAATTCCATGAATGTGTATTTAATGTGGTGGAAGTCATAGCTAAGACTGTGTACTGTGTCTGTTGCTTCATAGCTTATACTGGTAATAAAATTGAACTTCTTATATTACTTAACTATATGGTTTCTTGTGCCATACTATGAAGCAGAAATAATAATTTATTTTCAGAAAATATATTTTACTTAAACTTGAAACTTTATTTACAATTTCGATTTTATTTTTTAATCATCTTCATTGTTTTTTCTTTAAAAATAAAACCAGAAAGTAATTTAAAAAATTCTCAATCTGATTTTATTTAGATTTAATTAAATTTTAGTAAAAATTTAATTTGCGGTATTTTTAAAAACTTGTTTTATATTATTTTATATTTAATGACTATATTTATTTTGAATATATATTTAAATATGTAAATTATTAAAAATAGTTTTTATTTGTTTTAGTTAAAATATGTTATACTGGTAAAAAAATATTTTATCAACTCAATTTTAACAGCTCAACTAAATTACTATATTGCAATTAAACTCGAATAAGTTCAACAATTTGAAAACTTGATTAATCGTTTATTTACATTGAATAATGAATTTAAGTATAATTTCAAAACATTTTAACTACCCACAAAATTTTGAAGTTTGATTAGCATTATTTTAATTTTCTATTTGTTATGAAACATTTATAATTGATTTTAACAAAGAAATATATAAGATTATACAAATGCTACACTTTCCTTATGTTCACTTTTGTAATGTTAGTATAATTTTTAAGTTATATTTGAATTTCTATAATTTAAATTTTACGTCATTTCTAGTTTTAAACCACATCACAATTAATTAGGATTCACATGACATTTAAATAAGTTATATCATCATTGTTTTGTTAGAATGATTAAAGTGATGGCAGTTAAGAAATCACTTGGTAAATAATATTCACGATATAATTTAGATAATGATAATATATTTAAATTTCTATAACTATAATTTTATGTCATCTTTCAAGTCATATCACAAATGGAAAATGCTTATATAAACAAAGAATGAAACGTGAGAATCTCCAGGGCATAGGTCAAGAGATTAGGTGTTGAAATCACAATTACACTTCACTTTACCTGCAATAATTCGTTTCTCACGTCAAATCCACAAACTATTTACAGAAGAACATGTAGACACGTCACACGTGGCAATTGCACATGGAGTTTGCAATAGTATATTTGTAGTAAAAATGAGATTTTGACCAGTCACAGAAACTGAATAGTTGAGTGTTTTTTTTTTTTTTTTTTGTGAACGAAGAATGGTTGAGTGTATGTGTATCATAAAATTCATAACTGTAAACAACTTAATGGGTTAAGAAGATTTGCGTAGAATAATAAGAAAATAAACAGTTATTAGTATTATTACCTTATCATATCGAGGTCGTAATTATATGGAATTAAATTAAGCAGGCGGTTGAAATAGTATAACATTTTACAATGATATAGCATAAATTACAATAATCAAAAACAACTAACAACTAAGTAGTGATGGATTATCTCTTTTTAAAAATATGGCGCACCTACCTAGAAGCAATACATATCAAGAAATGGACCGTTTATTTTGTTACTGCAGACACCAAATCTGGTTTTTAATATTTAATCATTCAGAAAATCTTATATGTGTATCTACTATCTAGTAACGAAAAAAAAAATTATTTCTTTCTCCCCTCGTTTTAATGTGATTGTTTTTCATATGCTATGTATAAACCCCGAAGAACTATAATTCGAATGAAAACAAGATAACAATCAATTTAACAATTTTTTTTTTTCTGTTTAAAAGATCGATATAATTTTTTATGTTTATATTATTTTCAAAGCCATATTATTTTGGCAAATGCTGTAAAAAATTTTTTATAACCATATTTTTCTATAAGACCTATAGGTTGTCTAAAACTACAGATTTTCTTTTACATTTTTTTTCCTGTTGTAGAAAGTAAAATATTTATAAATTAAAATGTTGATTAAAAAAATTATGAATAAAATATCAAATTCTCTCAAACTTATCAAAATAATACAATATTAACATTTATATCCACAAAAAACTTTTTTTGAACATTTTATGCATTAAAAATAGACGCCAAGTGCTAGATGAGTTTACAAAACCACTTTAACTAGACTCGTACCCGCGCGTCGGCGCGCGGAATATGAATAATTTTTTTTCAATTAAATATATAAATTCATAAATTTAAAATTTTTTGTGATATAATTATAATTTATAAAACTATTAAAAGTAAACAATTACATAAAGTTGTTGTGTGAATTATTTTTTGAGTTTTTTTATGGCTTGATTAGAAATTTAGAGAAAGAAAGTAGGTTCGACATCCAACAACGGTGGTTCAAGTCCGTTCTCAAGTCCAACCACTTGGACGTATCAACGTCGATTATCATTTCGACTATCTGTTGCTCTTTAGAGCATCTGCTTTCGGGTTACGAGTGAAGTTTCTCTATGAGTTTCTTTACGCTGCTGAGCAAGTCTCGTCCCTTAATTTGTCTATCTTTTATGTTATTGTATTGTTGTTCTTTACTCGTCTAACCGTTGAGCATGAATCCGGTTGTATCTTCCCAAGTCCATTGGACGGTTAGTTTCTAGTATAATCTCTTGTCCCAAAAAAAAAGTAGGTTTACAATGTGAAATAGATAAAAAACAAAAAATGAATAATTATATGTAATGTTTTCTTGCTGAAATAGAATTGTTTTTGGTTTCCGGAAACATATAAATTATAATTATATAGTTTTATAATTTAGAAAACTATCTTTAGTATCACAAACGTATAATTTAATTTAATAGTAAGTTAATAAATTATTATGTCTTTATGTTTACACAAATTTGGATATTCTTTAATGCTATTTTCTACTTTAGAAAGAATATAATTTTGTAGATAAAAATGTAATAGTAACTAAATCGTTTCTTATATTTTTTTTTGAATTGTGGTTAGTGAAATTATTTTCATAATATTGATATCTAATCAATTAATTTGATTTAACTACTGAATCTCTGATATTAAATATATTGTAATCAGATATTTTTGTAAAATTCTGTTATGGAAATCAGAATATAATTAATATAATTATTTTTTAAAATTTGTTTCGAATATTGTTTTTTGAATTGTAAATATTTAATATAGTTTTAATATATGCTAAGAGCGGATAATATTTATTGTTGATTTTTTTTTTTTTATATTTTCTATTTTGGATAAAGATATATTTGTGTAAGTCATAATTTGAGAAGTGTTGCTAATTTTATTTTGAATTGACTATAATTATATAATTATTTATGTATGTCTTTATTTATTAATAATTGAAGTATGTTCAAAAACATATTTATTTATTTTGATTTTGTAATTTATAAAAACAATTGATGTGTTATATTATTTACTTATATTTATTATTTGATTTAATAATTTAATATGTATGATTTTATTTTATTTTCGTTTTTGATTAATAAGGAAAGTGGAGCCCATTATTTTATATTGTTTGAATACATATTTAATAGAGATATCCTGAATTTTATCATTACCAAAAAAAAGTTTTAATGATAAATGTTTATCTTAACTTCTAATCTAAACCGTTTATCTCAATTTCTATTCTTAACCGTACATTATAAATGATATCATAATGACAATTATACCCTTACTGAAAATCTTTTAAAATCAAAGAAACAAAATGGCATATGTCGTAATATAACACATGACTAAAGGTTAGTTACAAAAAAGGTTCTTGTTTTAATATAGTAGATATCCATAATTAAGGAATCAAATTGAACCAAGAGAAAAGAAATTAATTTTTCCCATGCGTAGTGATGAAACCCAAACCGAGTTGCTGAAGGCCCAACTAAGAAGCCCAGAAGAAAGAAGTCGTCGTTGTAACCTAACCCAAACAGTCAAAGATGTCGTTGTCACCTAACCAGTGCGGCCATTATTAGTTACTACGAGGATATCTATAGAATATATTCGATATTCAACTGCCGCCGACCGATCGTGATATTCAATATTTTTCCTTCTTTCGTTTTGACCTTAAACAAGTTACTCCTTCCGGTGGCTTGTTTCTCTTAGCTGCCTCTGTTTTTATTCACAAAAACAGAGCCGCTCTTCCTTTCTCAACGCATCCGACACGATGTCGATCGTTGACACTACCGGCTTGAAAACTAAAACCATCTCTCCTTACGACCTCTCATCTAATGATAATCCGGGTGCGGTGATCTCCTCTCTGCTCATAACAGGGACAAACTATGATGAGTTGGCAATCAATCTCCGGATGGCTCTAAGTTCACGCAAGAAATTTGGGTTCGTTGATGGCAGCATCCCCAGACTTGCAGTGGACACTCCATCGCTTGAGGATTGGATCGCGATCAACCATCTCTTGGTTGGTTGGATTCGAAACACGATTGATCCCAAGTTGCGCACCTCGATTTCCACTAGAGAGGTTGCAAAAGAACTGTGGGACATCATTAAGAAGCGGTTCTCGCTTAAGAGCGGAGCAAGGTTACAACAGCTCCAAAATACCTTGGCTACGTGCAAACAGAATGTTTCAACTACTGATGATTATTTTGGTCGTCTGACCAAACTATGGGACGGCATTACGGCATGCATGCCGGTGAAGCGATGCAAATGTGGAAAGTGCGAGTGCGATCTCAGTACTACACAAGAACAAGATCGTGAAACCCTTCGTGTTCACGACTTTCTCTCCGGACTGGATGATGTTGTTCATGGAGTGATCCGAGCTCAGATATGTGCGATATCTCCTCTACCCGATTTGGACAGTGTTTATCAAACGATTACACAGAACGAGACAATCCACTCAACCGTGAATCAGGAACCGGCTGTCATGGGTTTCGCCTCTCGTATCTCTGTTCCTTCCTATTTGGGACAGTCCGCCATGGTTACGACGCGTGATGTGTCTAAACAAGCTGGACTTCCATCTGAATTGTCTTCATCATGGTACGAGAACCGTGATCCTTCGCGACATTGTACGGGATGTGGACGAAAAGGCCATGAAGCAAGTTCTTATTTCAAGGTCATTGGATATCCTGAATGGTGGGGAGTATGTCATCTACGTATAGCACGAGAAATGCAACTGCGCTCCCTTTAGTCTTCTTGTAAACGCATGGTTCCTCCTCGTTCTTGATGAAGTCAAACATTTTGACTGCTTCATCAAAACGGAGGTTCCAACTCCGAGATGCTTGCTTCAATCCATAAATGGATTTATGAAGCTTACATACATTCCCAGCATTTTTAGGATCTTTAAAACCTGGAGGCTGTGTCATGTACACATCCTCCTCCAGAATCCCGTTAAGGAAAGCTGTTTTCACATCCATCTGCCAAATCTCATAATCATAATAAGCAGCAGTTACTAGGAGAATCCGAATAGATTTAAGCATGACGACTGGGGAATAGGTTTCGTCATAGTTAATACCATGAATTTGTTTGAAACCTTTTGCCACCAATCTAGATTTATAAATCTGAACGTTTCCATCCACATCGATCTTCTTCTTGAAGACCCATTTACACTCGATGGCTTTTACACCATCAGGTAAATCAACCAAAGTCCATACTTGGTTCTGTGACATGGAACCCATTTCGGATCCAGCAGCCTCAAGCCACTTTTCGGAGTCAGGGCCCATAATGGCTTCTTCGAAATTCGCAGGTTCATCGCTGTCAATGATCAACAGATCATGGCAGTGAGTTACGAGAAATCCATATCTCTCGACCTCGTTGCGAATCCTTTTGGATCTGCGAACTACAGGCACCACAGGTGCTGGTTCCACAACCTCTTGTGGATCCAACGGCTGTGTTGGTTCCACAACCTCTTGTGAATCCAACAGCTGCTCTTCCTCATTAGGTTGAGTAGCGTCCTGTGATTCTAGAATCTCTTCGAGTTGTACTTTACTCCCACTGTCTTTCTTGGAAAGAAATTCTCTCTCGAGAAACACACCATTCCGAGCAACAAACACTTTATTCTCGGATCGGTTGTAGAAGTAGTACGCCTTGGTTTCCTTATGGTAACCTACGAAGTAGCACTTATCAGATTTGGGTGCAAGCTTATCAGTTATCAATCGCTTGACATAAGCTTCACAACCCCAAATTTTAAGAAAAGACAGACTCGGAATTTTTCCAGACCATATCTCATATGGAGTCTTTTCAACTGATTTAGATGGAACTCTATTCAGCATAAACGCAGACGTCTCAAGAGCATATCCCCAGAAGGATAACGGCAGATGCACATGACTCATCATCGATCGGACCATATCCAATAAAGTCTGATTCCTCCTCTCAGACACACCGTTCCATTGGGGTGTTCCAGGAGGAGTAAGTTGCAAAATGATTCCACAATCCTTAAGATGATCATCGAACTCTTGGCTTAAGTACTCACCTCCACGATCAGATCGAAGAGCATTAATACTTTTGCCAAGTTGGTTATGTACTTCATTCTGGAACTCCTTGAACTTTTCAAAGGATTCCGACTTATGTTTCATAAGATAAACATAGTCGTATCTACTGAAATCATCAGTAAATGTAATGAAGTACCTAAAATTTCCTCTAGCGCTAATGCTCATTGGGCCACATACATCGGTATGTACACTTGCTGAAAAGGGTTTTAGTCATTTTGTCCATTAAGCAGGATTCACATTTCTCAAATGATTCATAATCAAATGAGTCTAAAAGCCCATCACGATGGAGCTTTTGAATCCTCTTTTCATTAATGTGGCCCAAACGACAATGCCAGAGAAAAGTCGGGTTCGAGTCATTGGTTTTAAACCGTTTGTTAATTATGTTATAGACCGGCATTGATTGGTTGAGAATATAAAGCCCATTCTCCAATGGGGTGCTACCATAGAACATATTATTTCGAATAAAAGAGCAACATTTGTTCTTAATCGAAAATTCAAAACCATTCATGTCCAAAACAGAAACAGAAATGATATTCCTGCTTATCGCAGGTACATGGTAGCAATTCTCCAACTCTAAAACTGTGCCAGAAGGCAAAGACAAATGGTAAGTTCCTACGGCTAATGCAGCAACTCTTGCTCCATTCCCAACTCGCAGGTCCACTTGTCCTTTCTTCAGCGTTCTACTGCTGCGTAAGTCCTGCATATTAGCACAAATATGAGCACCATAGCCGGTATCCAATACCCAAGAACTAAAATAACTTATACAAAAAACGTTTAGGGCAAAGTTGAGGTTTTTTACCCTGAACATTTTAAACTTTTTTTAAGCACAAAATAATAAATTTATAAATTTTGACTATTTTAAATGGTTTTTGTTATTTTATTTAATTATTTTCTTAACATATATATATATATATAAACGAAAAATGTATAATTTTTTCTTTGATAAATAAAGGAAATAAATAATTAATTTAAGTATTTAGATCAACTTAATAGTTTATTTTTTAAAAAACCATTTAAATGAACCAATATATTAAATTAATAAAATTATATCTAATAACATGTATTAGCTAATTATTCATTTTTATGGTTTAGTTAATGGGTTCGTAATTTTAATATTGGATAAAAAGTACAATTAAAAAAACATTTTCTTCTAAAAAAGAGCATGTTGGACATATGTTTAAAATTTAAATTATTTACAAAATAACTATAAATAAAAAGCTCTTTGAAAGTAGATTTTAGGTGAAAACTAAAAGTCTCTTTCAAATTTCGATATCACCATATTTTTTTCAGAATCAATGAACTAGAGTTTTTTTATTTCTCATCCACCATCATTTTTTATGCCCAATAATTTTATTTATAATTATTTTAATATCATTATTTTTATTTTATATATCTTTTTTCATTCACAGTTATTTTTATAACTTATACTTTTATTTATAATTATTTTAGTTGAAAAGGTAAAAAGGCCAAAAAAAGAACAAACTTTGTTTACTTAAAAAAACATAAACTTTTGTTTATCAAACCATTTTAGCCTCATGGAACTAAAATGGTTTAGTCAAAAAAAAGTTAGAGATTAAAATTGACAAAAGTTGAGAACTTTTTAGCCGACGAAAAAGTTTTCGATATTAATTTGGCAAAAAGTAAACTGTTGAAGAATTGTTTTGACAGTTTTCCCAATTATGATCATACAATTGCCTGTATCCATTTTCATGAAAAAAACCTGTCTTGTGAACGAATGATTCAAATGTTCAAATAAAAGTTTCATATGATTTTGAAAGTTGTATAAAGTTATAAATGGTAAGGATAAGAATATATATATATATATATATATATATATTTAACAAATGGAGACATGAGAAATGAAATAAAGATATGTGATTGGCACAAAAAAATATCTATGAATTCGAAAATTGTTTAGTTCTGTTGATAAATAATTAGCTATATAATTATAAAAAAACCAATTGCCTTATTATTTTCATTTAATATAATTAAGAGAAAATGGTGCATTGTATTTTGAACACAAATCATAAAAATAATTATTTAGATTCATTATAACTTAAAATTTAGTAAAAATCAAATTATTAAGATAAACGCGCGCATAGCGCTGATAAAAAAAAATCTAATCACTTTAGAAAAGTTTAAAATAGAGACTCTTGTTTTGTGCACAAAAAAAGAAAAGAGACTCTTGTTTTGACATAGAGCAATATGGTTTTTTATTCTCTTCAGAAATTTATTTATATTTACTGGGCCCTTTAAATTTTGGGCTGTGTATAATATATCTACGGATCAAATTCTCATATGACTCTTAAAGGGAAAAAAGTGTTCTCAAATGACCTTCCTATATTTTACATTTTCTTTTTCATTTTTGTTTTAAATGAAAAGTGATGGAAATTTCTATTTTCTCATTCATTTAATCTCAATTCGATGGACCTAAACATAATTTAAATGAAGCTCAAACCAAACCCAAATAAAAAAAAAAAATTCATCACATTTATCGTACTAGTGTTCATAATTATACTAATCATACCAGTTATACTAATCATACTAGTTATACTAATCATACTAGTTATACTAATTATATTAATCATACAAGTTATCCTAATTATACTAATCACACTAGTTATACTAATCACATTAATTATACTATTTGTCCTAATCATACTAGTTTGACATAGTCATACTAATCATACTAAAACGATGAGGTTTTATTTTGGTTTTGGGTTCAGGTATCTCAAGTTTTTTTAAACCGAAATAACCATGTAATGAAAAATTGAAAAAATTGGTATTTAGGGTTTGGTTTTGGTTTATTCGGGTTTTGATTTTTGGGTTTATACAAATAGAAACCGTTCGGGTTTTTTAAAATTTATTAATCAGGTTTGGGTCGAGTTTGGGTAGGTTTATTTTGGTTTCAGGTTTAGACAAATACAAACCGATCGATTTTTCTAATATTTTTTCGGATTCGGTTCGGGTATTTCCTATTTAAACTTTTTATGAATTAAATCTTTTTCAGACTTAATATGAATTTAAGTATTTTTAACTTAATATGCTTTATATGCTTAATATCGCAAGTACAATTAGAATTACTACGTCCAACTACAATGTAAAATACTCAAAATCATCACAAATAAATTTTAATGAAAAAAGATGCACCCACATGTGTAGATTCAAGAAAAAACGTGCTTATTTTTAACAGAAAAAAAACAAAAAAAAATTGAATTTTTAACATTGAGATAAAAAAGGAAACACAAACAATTTAATAAAATTATTAACATACAGTCAAGATGTGGCATTGTACTAGTCGTACTAGTATTAGTAGTACAACTAATACAACCACAAGTAATTGTACCAGTCATATCAGTAAATACTAGTTCAACTAGTACAACTGCTAGTGGTTGTACCAGTCATACCAGTCATACAAGTAATACTAGTACAACTGTGTGTAATTGTGTGTAATTTATATGAATTGTGTGGGGGGGGTTTTGGAGAAGGCTGCCGAGGAGAAGGTAGCCATAGAAAAGAAGACTGATGAGGAGAAGGCAGCCATGGAAAAGAAGTACCAATAGGTTTCTTATATTCAACTAATATAACAACTACAACTAGCATTACTCGTGTAGTTGTAAACATATGAATAAAAAATGTGCGACGACATCATCATACATAGCCCTGTGAATTCGGGTAATTTTTCGGCTTCGAGTCGGGGATTCAGGTTTTCAGTTTTTTGGGTTTTGACGTATACAAACCAATCGTGTTTTTGCTAATTGTATTTCAGGTTCGGTTTATTCGGACTTTGATTTTTGGGTTTAGACAGATAGAGACTGTTCAGATTTTTAAGTTTATTCATCGGGTTCAGATAGGTTTATTTGGGTTTCGGGTTTTTAGATTTTTTGGGTTTCAGATTTAGACAAATACAAGCCGATCGAGTTTTCTAATATTTTTTCGGATTTGGGTTCGTGTATTTTCTGTTTAAACTTATTATGTGTTTAAGTATTTTCATACTTAATATGCATTTATATAATTATTGCAATAGTATAACTAGTATACCTACATACAGCTACTATTGCTGGGTCCAATAATATAACTAGTACAATAAGTATTAATATCGAAAATTTTAGTACCAAAAAATGCACCGACGTGTGTAAACTCATGAAAAACATGATTAAAAAAATTAGTTCTTTGTTTTATGTATTTTCGACTTGTTATGTACTTGAGTATTTAGACTTAATTAGAAATTTAATTATTTTCAGACTTAATATGCATTTATATAATTATCGCAATAGTATAACTAGTACAACTAGTTTACTACTTACAATAGTATAACTATTACAATTATTATTAATATCAGAATTTTTAATACCTAAAAAAGTGCACCGACATGTGTAAACTCATGAAAAACGTGTTAAAAAAATCATTCTCGTGACAAAAAAAAATTTGTGAAGAGTTATACCAATGATGCAGTTATACCATTTGTTTTTTTTTGTAAAGAGTTGTACTTTCGTCATAATAACTTGTAACTAGTAGTACCATACTGTAAATGAAATTCACGTAGTTGTACTTTTGAAATTAAGTATATAAACTACATATTACATATTCCTATACAATCAAGTGTGTAAAACATAATTTGGTAGTAAAATTCTTTGTTATTGTGTCTAAGATTGTGAAAGTAACATTAGAAGTATAATGTAGATGATGGAATGATAACATCTTTATCAACCCAAAAAATGAAATTTTCATTTAAATCACAAATAGTGGTAGAAATGTGTTTTCAGTGTTTTGTTGGCCTTGTAAGGCTTTTTCAGGAGTATGAGTGTGAGCCTCTAGAACCTTTGCAACCACTCCGTTCTTTCTTTAGATCGTCAGAGTATGTAAAATTATGTACATTGGCATCAAAGTGCACTCAATATTATTTGATTCATATCATAAAAGACTTTGAGGACAGCGAGAAGGAGTGGCTTCTCAATCACCGTCAGTTCAGGCACATCTTCCATAAGTTTAGCCACAAGACGAGGAAGGTTATAAGCCTAAGAGAGTGCTAAAACCTTCACATATGTTGCAGTCCCCATATGTTCGGAAATAATAAATTATTTTCTTTGTTTTATGTATTTTCAGACTTTTTTATGAATTTAAGTATTTAGATTTAATTATGAATCTAATTATTTTCAGACTTAATATGCATTTATATAATTCTCGCAATAGTATAACTAGTACAAGTAGTCTTACTACGTAAAAAAGTGCACTTACATGTGTAAACTCATAAAAACGTCCTTACAAAAATTATTCTCGTGATAAAAAAAAAATTGTGAAGAGTTGTACCAATGATGCAGTTATACCATTTGTTTTTTTTTTTGTAAAGAGTTGTACTTTCGTCATGATAACTTGTAACTAGTAGTACCATACTATAAATGAAATTCACTTAGTTGTACTTTTGAAATTAAGTATATAAACTACATATTACATATTCATATACAATCAAATGTGTAAAAAAACAATTTGGTAGTAAAATTCTATGTTATTGTGTCTAAGATTGTGAAAGTAACATTAGAAGTATAAGGTAGATGATGAAATGATAACATCTTTATCAACCCAAAAAATGAAATTTGCATTTAAATCACTAATATAGTGGTGAAAATGTGTTTTCAGTGTTTTGTTGGCCTATTTAATATAAGAATTGTATTATAAATGAATTTACAAATGCATTTTCATAAATTTATTACAGTACTACAATAGTGTTGTACGAGTTATACTACTTGTACGCATAATACCAGTTATACTAGTTCGACCAATTTTACCGATTGTACTACGGCAGAATTGTACCAATCATACCAGTTGTACTAGATATATTCAACACATAATATTGAGCTGTACTAGTTGTACCTAGCCGTATCTGATTGAAATAACATGCATGCTTACATCCATAGTGTAACATTCAGTCATACAAAGCTTACACAAATATAAAGTAGATTACAAACCAAACCAACTCTGAAATGGCACGCGGGTCTTCTTCCTCCTCCTTCGAGGTTCTCCAACCCCTAGGTGACGGGTCACTTTTATTATTCTTTTCTTTTTCTTGTAAGGCTTTGGTAAGACACGCCGATATTGTATTTCCTCCGGAACATCCCAAGTAGAATGATGAGGTACCAGATATACTCGTTTTGCTCATTTTATCAACCGTACTAGTTATACTAGTTGGACCAATGAATGGAGTTATACCAGTTACACTTCTCTGCTCTATTATGATCTGACGTTTCAGCCTATAGAATCTACAAATTCTCGTTATAACACCCTATTAGACTTCAAAATCAACTTTACTATGTATATATACCCGTGGGTAATTCAAAAGAGGAAGAAAGGAAGAGAGTAAGGGTTTGAGAGAGAGAGAGAGAGAGAGCATAAGAAGAAAGAAAAAGAACAAACCTTTATCTCTCTAACGCTGACTTCAATTCGCGGATTTGGAATCTGGAGATGAGAAAGAAAAGAAAAAAACAAAGAACAAGGAAGAAGAAAGAATAAAGAAGAAGAGAGAAGAAGAAATGAATTAATTGTGTGATTTGGTGTGGTTGGGGAAAGTAATGGGGTTTGTTTACGTGACATGAGAGGGAAGAGAGAAAAGGTTTACTGTGTGGGGTCATGAAGAGATGATGCACACTTTAATGAGGACCGTTAGATCTTGATTTGATCTGATGGCTCAGATTTGTTTTATTTTCTTCTTTTCATTAAGGGCAAAATCGGTATATCATATTCACAAGGTCATTGAGAATTGGGAGAGTTACTTTTGGTTACCTTCTTGTACAGAAGGTCACGCCAGAATTTGATCCTATATCTACAACCTTAGATGTTTAACAGGCCCGCCCATTTCATAAAGTTCGCGAGACTATTCGACCTAGCCGAAGTGAAATCCAAATAATGGTCACGTAGAGATTGTTGTTTTGGAAAATTTATTAACAAAAAGGAAGAGAGAATGGATTGTATGAAAGATATATTAACGGCCAATGCAATGTCAATGAAACACGCAAAGAAAGCCAAATTGCTAGACGAGAAATCCTATGCATCAGATAAAGATTGCTTCTTCGTTCAAAAACTGGAAAAAATAATCAATATAGCTTTTTGCGTGATTGTAAGTTGTAACATATTCTAATGACGAGTTAATGCATACTTATTTGCTAAGACTTATTTATTCATATTTGTTATGTACTAACATATATTATGTCGATGATAAATCTGGTGTCATACGTTATCCTTTATTATTCATCTTCATTCTCATCATCTTAAGCAAATACATTAGGATGAATTAAAAAAATGACTATTATTTTTATTCAAAAAATGATTATTTATAAAATTGCTATTCCTACAGTTACAGAGTATAAAATAAACATTGAGAGGAAAAAAATTGTAATCTATTGACGGTCGTCGAAAAGTAAATTTCCGAACTAAATGATTGTTAGAGTGAAGTAATAAAAGATATTAGATTTTGACCCGCGCTTCAAAAGCGCGAGAATATATTTTTGATAAAAAATTTAATTTAATAGAAAGAATTTCTATATTTCTATATATTTAATTTCTAATTTGCTTAATTTTTAAAAAAATTCTAATATTTATTTATTTTAAATAACATATTTATATATTTAAAATTTTTAGATGTGTTAACAGTTTTTTCTAATATAAATGTATCGTATAATTTACTATGTTTTAGTCCGTTAGCGAATAATATTTTTAATTTGTTTTCATATTTGTAACTCATTACACAGTGGTTTAAATACGTTGCATGTTTGATAATTAACCCTGTAACAGACATCATTTCGTAAGAAACATCAATCCTAATCTTCCCATCATATTATCAAATAACATAAATATTGACAGACAGCTCTCTCCGCAACACACAAATCCACGACAGACAGCTAGACTTTGACACCTTAACCCTTGACTTTCGAGACCGGACGGCTTTACCTGCAGCACGCTGAAACCTCCGATAAGCCTTGCGTTAATAATCTGCAAGAAAGTGCATTCTCTGGGATTCGGACCCCACACCTGGTGTAGAAGCTTTTTAAATCCTTGACCACTAGGCCAAGTGCTTCCACAATGAGAGAACATTCCTTATAACATTATTAAAAACAACATTTCAAAGCAAATTTTTATATTTTATTTAATCAACATCAGAAATTCAGAATCTCCAATTACTTGAAGTAAAAAGAACCCCTTAATTTTACTTAGATATTATACAACATATTCAACACATCATAATGGCTTCACACATTGATTTAACTTTCTTACTATTCTTTTTGAGAAACTTATTTAACATATTTAATAATACTTATCCCCTTGTCGGCCCTAATACTAGAGTTGATGTGAGGTTATGATATTGAAGACTTGTATTCACTTTTCTTTTTTTTGTCGTCGATTGACATACAAACCAAATTACGCTGACGCAAATGAACTTTGACAGTGTCTAAGCCATTGCGGAACCAGCACATCACAGTAAACAAAAGGTGTCTCGCGAGCTCTTGCTCCCTTTGCTAGTACATCTGCACGTGAGTTTTCCTTACAACATATATGCTTTATCGAGAATTCTTGAAACATATCGCGAACATTGTGGAACTCCTCCAACTCAGTCTCAAGGGATGGCCAATCATCTTCTCCATAAATGATATGAATAAGTTGTAAACAGTCAGTCTCGAAATAGATCGAGAGTTCACCTTTTTGAATTAAAATCTTCATAGCCCATATCAGACTCTCTAACTCGGCATGCAGTGGCGATCTGTTATTGTGTTTGGCGCATAGACCCACTTAGGAAACGGAATCCCCTTGTAAGACTATGAAACCAAAACCGACCAAACTTGCATTATAACTCCAGGACGCATCTACTTGGCATCGTTTATATCTGTTCGATATCGAGGGAGCTTGTTCCTCGTGACTGACCGGGGTCGAGTCTTCTGATTCTTCCTGTTCCTCTTCGATTATCTGAGCAAGTCACCAGCTTTCTTCTTCATTTGTCGCCAAATTCATGGTGTCAAGCGGGGAGATTTCTTTTCCGCTGAACACTTTCTTATTGCATGCCTTCCAGATATACCAAATAAGCCATGGGAACATCGCCAGGATATCATTTGTCGTTCTGTTCTCTTTTGCTCGCCAAAGAAGATAATCAAAATTGGTGTACAAAGAGTTACTCGGGAAAGTGCCCGGAATCGTGGGGATGGGGGATAGTGCCCAGCTTTGTAGAGCGGGGGGATATTCAAAAAGAAGGTGATTAATCGTCTCTTCACTTTTCCCACATCGCGGGCATACACGATCATTACCACAATGTCGATCATTCAATCTAGATGACATTGCTACGCAACCCGACAATGCTTGCTAGGGAAAGTGCTTGATCTTTCGTGTGGTTTTTAACTTCCAGACTTGATTTTTGAGAGGATTGATACTTGGTTGTGACATCTCTGTAATACTTGTATCAATTGTAAGTTTACTCGCGGCCTCATAACCGGATCGCACCATGTATTGACTGGAGTTCGTAAAAGTCCAGCAGATAGAATCTGGCCGGTTTCTAGAACTCGGGCGGATACGTAGGACCTGGGGAATATCTTCGGGATCAAGGAAAGCATGCAGTAATTCCAAATTCCACTTGTTATTATTCGGGTTGATCAGATGATGGACTTTTAAATCTGGGTCCCGAAAGCAGCTGTTGTCTCTCGCCGGCCTAGCCGGGACGGTAGGGAAAAGACTTGTATTCACTCACATTAGAAATAATGGTTAGGGTTAAAGAAGTTTATATACTAAAGAGATTTCCTAAATTAGATAGATACAAATAAAAATATAATTTTTATATAGTCAATATACAATATATGATAATAATATCTAGGATTTTCTAGATCTTCCTATAATCCCCTCAATTTCAAGTAGATAATGAAGTAACAGCGGAATGAAATGCAATAATGATTTGATGTGTGGTGGTGAACATTGATATGCAGCAAACCTTTGTTTTGCTTGTTCAGACTTGAGAAAGCTCCGTTTGTTGACATTGTGAGATAGTTGATGTTTAAAAAGGTTAGAGCTGCATTGGTGCTGCTTCATTTTTTTCATTTCTAAGGAGAAATTTGTCAAATAACCTTAAAAAGAAATTAAGAATCTAACCAAAAAAACCTACATCTAATGGTGAGGATTTTGACACATAGAGGAATTTTGGTTAGATAATGAATTATAGTTTTTTAATGGTTATTTGGTGTAATTGTTTTTTCAAGTGACAATATTGAAAACCTCTAAGTTTAGTTAAATGATAAAAGTAAAAAAAAAAAGCTGTAAAACTTTTTTGTGTGTGTGTGAAAGCCGAGTTAAGAACAGTTTTAAAAACTTATAGCTAAGATTTAGAGGCACACGAAATGCTTGAATAGAAAAAAAGAAATAAAACATTATGTTTAGATTGAGAGGTCTTAGACTTGAATAGAGAGAAGTTCAATGGCTTAGATTCAGAGGCATTTAAGCTTGAATAATGGAAGTACTAGGCTTAGATTCAGAGGTCTAGGATAGATTAATAGAGAGAAGCTCAATAGCTTAGATTCAGTGGCATTTAAGCTTGAATAATGGAAGCACTAGGCTTAGATTCAGAGGTTTAGGATAGATTTGAATAGAGAGAGAGAAGTTCAATGGCATAGATTCAGAGGCATTTAAGCTTGAATAATGGAAGCACTAGGCTTAGATTCAGGGGTTTAGGATAGATTTGAATAGAGATAAGCTCAATGGGTTAGATTCAAATGCATTTAAGCTTGAATAATGGAAGTACTAGGCTTAGATTCAGAGGTTTGTGATGAACTTGAATTGAGAAAATACTTGGTTTAACATAAAATAAAATTAAAACAAGCTCTATGGCTTAGAAAAATGGATTGAAAAAACTAAGAACAGAGGCGATCGGTAGATCATTGTAACTCTAATACCATATTTGAGTTGATGAAAAATTATGATATTGAAGAATTGTACTCACTCTCATTAGAATAATGATTAGGGTTACATGCATAGGTTTATATACTAAAGATATTTCCTAACTAGATAGATACAAATATGAATATAATCTTATATATAGTTAATATACAATATATGATAATAATATCTATGATCGATCTTCTCCTCTTATACTCAACACCCAAAATAGTATAGAAAATTTAGATGTTTGTATATTTGTCTTATTCGTTGTTGTTGTTTTTAGTTTTTCAAAGTTATCAATTTAAAACAGCTATTGATACATGTTTGCGTGTTAATTGAGAGAATTAAAAGAGAGACGAAATGTCTCAAACTTATCTACGTGGCATGTTTCGCCAAAAATAGGTTAAGTAAGTTTAGGTGAAATCTAAAATGTAAATCAAATCCGAAAATTTGAATGTTAGACGTAAAATCAGGTTTAATTAACACTAGATTAAAAGAGAAAATTTAAAAGATGAATAATTTTTGGTAGAAAAAGAAACTACTCTCCAGTTACATCGTAAATTTTCGATGTGTAATAAGAATCTATCGACTAAAAAAGTTAAAGAAAGTCATGTTCTTTACATGTTGCGACAAGGGTATACCCTCTCTCTTTGAACAAAAAAAAAAAACAAAATTCAACCTAACCCTTATCAAATAAACTCAAAATGACAAAAGATTTCTCCATATATTTCTCAAGATCCAAAGATGTGTCCTCAAAATAGTAACTGAAGAAGTCAAATATCCACGTGGCACTCCTCTGGCAGATAGAAAGCTATGTGGCAGTATCCGCGAAATTCTCTCCAGAGTAAACCCAGCAAAACCGGAGTTTTCTTTCTATCCTTCACTCAAGTCCTAAACCCTATAAATAAAGAGATAAATCACATTCAAGACCAGAAACAAATAAATCAAGAACGAACAAAAGAAAACAAAAACACTTTTTTTTTTAGAAATGGGAATCACCAAAGAGAGAAGAAGCTTGTTGGTTTCGATAGTGATGGTGATGTTCTTCGTCAACATTCACCATCTTCAGGTTATGAGTTGCTCCGAGCCACCACCGACGAACTGTACGGATCAAGACAGAAAACTATTGGAGTTCCCATTGAATTTGGAGTATCTTGAAGCTGAGTTTTTCTTGTTTGGAGCATTAGGATTTGGTCTTGACAGAGTCGCACCAAATTTAACGATGGGAGGGCCAAGTCCTATTGGCGCTCAGAAAGCTAAACTCGATCCTTTGACAAGAGATATTGTTTTGCAATTTGCATGGCAAGAGGTTGGCCACTTGAGGTAAAATGTTTCTTTGAGTTAATATTGTGTATACAATTTTGGAGTTGTAATCATACGAGATTTTTGTAAATCGCTATTTAATTATTTGTAAGTATTAGGTAGGTAAAATGTTTTTTTATTCTTTCTAATATAATCACTTTGAGATAATCTTCAAAGTAAAAATAATAATCACAGGGCAATCAAGAAAACGGTGAAAGGATTTGCAAGGCCGCAACTTGATTTGAGTATAAAATCATTTGCGAAAGTGATGGATGATGCGTTCGGACGAAAATTTGTGCCACCATTTAATCCTTATGCCAATTCTTACAATTACCTCATTGCTTCATATTTGGTCCCTTATGTTGGCCTCACCGGCTACGTTGGCGCTAACCCGAAACTGCAATGTCCCGCGTCAAGGAAGGTAACAAAACTAAACTACTCAAATCTCATCTTATAACCAGAAAATTTACGTTTCTTATACTAACTAAAATAAAACCACATTGAGAAAATATCAAATTGCATTTTTTAAATCATGAATTACGTTTCATAAGACCAATATTTTCTTTAGATGAAATTTCATTGATTATCTTTTTTAAAAAAATATCATAAAATCTGGCATTAGTTATATCTTAAATTTCATATAATGACAAAAAAATTTGATATTTACAAAATCTTCTATGGAAAAGAAAGGAGTAATGTAACCACAGGTTACAATATTGATGTTATTTTATATTATCAATTATTTTTAGATAAATTTTTTTGAAAACTTCTGCATTATATATACATATATAATGTTAACTACGCAAACGATTTCCAGTTAGTAGCAGGACTTTTGGGAGTAGAATCAGGTCAGGACGCCGTCATAAGAACAATGCTATATGCAAGGGCCAAACACATAGTCTATCCTTATGGTGTCACAGTTGCGGCTTTCACGGATAGGATCTCGGAGCTAAGGAACAAATTGGGAAAAATGGGTGTAAAAGATGAGGGTTTGGTCGTGCCTAAAGCCAAAGGTGCGGAAGGACAAGTGGCCGGCAATGTATTGGTTGGTGATGAGATGTCGCTTGCGTTCGATCGAACTCCGGAGGAGATTCTAAGGATTGTGTATGGAAGTGGAAATGAAAGTGTCCCTGGTGGATTTTACCCTAAAGGAGCTGATGGAGAAATTGCTAAGTCTTATTTGGTTTAATAATGTACTGTTGGGAATGAGGTTTAGTTCTAGTTGGAGTTTAATTACTTTGTAATTGTTAGGTTTTTGGGTTTTATAGGAAGTTAAGCAAAATAATATTGGCTGTGTAATAAATGCTGTGAGCCTGAGAGGAATGAACTTTCCACAATAACAAAACAGTTTTTTTACCCAAAAAAATAACAAAACAGTTTGAAACTTTTTGAAGAGTATATACAATAGTTATGTGAACTATTTAGAGACAGATGACATCGGAATCAGTGTTACAGAAACAAAAATAACATCCGAGTACCGTATAACTAAACAACGTTTTCATATAATCACGTTAAGAGCATACAGTATATAGTTTAGCAAATAAAGAATTTTCATCTGAAAACTATTTATACGACATTTGATCTCTGTCAAACGTATTAAGCAATAAGTCAGATCTTGTGGTCATATAGTCACTAATACCCCGGAATTTTTTATACTCTCTCTGATCCATTTTGTTTGATGTTTTTTTTTGTTCCATTTTGTTTGATTTTTTACAAGTATTTACGCAGAATTAATATTTATTTATTTATTATGTTATGGCTATTTATATTTTGAAGTATCTTTTGGGATTGGTTAAAATGATGTTAATGAACTATTAAATAACTTTTTATATAAAAAATAAATACATTTATGATTTCTTAATCTGCACACGTTTAACTAAAACAACATATATAAATTAGAACGGGAGTACTAATTACCGAGTGTATTGTCTTTGGTATTTTACCAAATGATTCAGATCTTTTGTTATTTACTAAAATATTTCAATTCTTGTGATATTTACCAGAAAATCCCAATTTTTTCGTATTTACCAAAATATCTAACATCTTTGGTATTTATTTATAAACCTTAGAAATTTCAGTATTTATCAGAGGATCCTAATTTTTGGCATCTACCAAATTATCCACTGATCTTTGGTAAATACTGAAATTAAAAACAATCTTCTGATACTTACATATTAATTATTGAAACACGTCAAAAAAAATTAGTATATATGGAAAGATTCCAATTTTTCTTTTCGAAATTTATCAAAATGTCTTACATTTTTGTGCATTTGGTATTTACCAAAGCATTAAGATTTTGGTTGTTTATAAAAAAAAAAAATCCTGGATTATTTGTGATTTAATGATATACATTTTAAATTGATTATATTCGCTAAAACAATCATCTTTATTTCCTGGAAAATCTTGAGTATTTTGGTATCTACTATTTATTTAAAAATTGATTTATCTTATATAATATGTATATAATATTTTGACTAGTAATGTCATATTTCAACAAAAATAAAATTTGTATCACCATTAATAAAAAGTTTGCGAACTTTTGAAGATGTTAAACTGCTTCAAGTAGATTTTCTATCTGACTTTATTAGATTTGTGATTTTTTATGTTTTATTTTTTCTATAAGAACTTTGCAGCCTCTATTTGATTCAATAAGCGTCAAATGGTTCTTATGTATACGCACCAATAACAGTGGCGGAGCCACGTTAGGTAAGAGGGGGGCAGCTGCCCCCGTTAAAAAATCAAATTTCCCACTAATTTTTAATAATTTTCAGCAATGCCCCTCTATTCTTTATAAGTTTTTAATAATGCCCCCCTTAAAATTTATCTCTAGATCCGCCCCTGACCAATAATGACCACACATATACTTACTTAGTGATGTGAACTTTACTTGCAATCAAAATTTAAATTTATAAATTATAAGTAAAGAGTTAAAACATGTGTTAGTGGAAAATCCAAAAAAGAAAAAAAGAAAGAAAGAGCGTAATTTGAAGATGTCAACGAAAAAAGCGCATAATCTAAAAGTGTTAGGGAAGTCTTCTTGGTCTAATAATTTGATTATTAAGGAATTATTAATGTTATACATCAGAAAATTTATGTCTAGGCAAGAAACCCGAATTAAATTGCGAACTGAACCCGAATCGGAGAGAAATCGAATCTGAACTTGAACCAACAAAATATCCAGAACACTTCTATATCAAAAGAACTGAAACTAAACCAGAATCGAAATCTAAACTCGAACCGAGTCAAAAAACCAAACAGATACCAAATCACCTAAAATACAATTTTATATCTAAAATATTAATTATATTTAAATTTGTTATAACCTATTTATCCGAAATTACAATTATAAATCTGAATATATGAATTATTTTTAAACCAAAATAAATAAAATACCCAAGAAAATAAAATATACAGAAAAATTTAGTTATATGAACGGAATCTAACCATACCCAAACCAAAATTTTATAATATTATAACGGATTTTAAATCTCTATAACCGAAAACCTAAAAATTTGAACCGATCCCGAATGGGTACCCGAACACTCAAATCTAAGAAAATATCTGATGTTCGAATAAAAAAATGATTTATTATTATTTATAAAGATTAATGAATAAAATATTTTTAAAAAATCAACATGGGGCATGTAGAACTGTCAGCTATAAATTTTCATTAGACACTTTAATGTGGTACAAGTGAAAATGTCAGAGGTGGGATCCTAATAAAATGGTATGATTATTCGTTGTAGTAATTCTATAATTTGTAATAAAATAATAAATAGTTTTAAAAAATAAAAAATAAAAAATAAAAAATAAAAGACGTCAACAAAAAAAGCATAATCTAAAATCTAAAAAGTTAGTCGTATCCAGAAGAAAATGTGAACGCTTTTGTGAACGCTTTTGTGAACACTTTTGTGGCATGATTTTATACGCCATCCAAAATGTGAACGCTTTTGAATCCGATGGAGAGTGAAGGCAAGTACAAAAAGCCAATTATGCCACTTTGCGTATCTTATCTTGCAAACTTTATGTAGTAACTTAAAATTTCAATCAGACATTTAACTTCGTCGTGATGATCAACTTGAGTCTTCTTCATTATTTGCGTACAAGTAGGCTTGTTGCGTTTTCTGCGTTTAATTTTAAACGCTATAATTATGGAATTAAGATTGACAGAAACAATCTTATTAAAAGAAATATTACTTCATATAGTTATTAACTTTTTTACCTTGTTGTTTCACCATTTAATATCTTAATAACATAGGATATACTCCCTACATCTACATGTAAGAAGTCTTCATCTCAAAGGTTTCAGTTAAAGTTTATCTGATTTTAGTTCTAGAGAGATTCTTACTAAACTCAAACCGATAAAATGAAGTAATCAATAGTTTAAAGAACTGAAGTCGAGTTTTAACAAAGTTTGTAATTAAATCACTTTTTTTTTACTCTAATTCAGTTCAGCTTTTTGTTTTTGTTTTGTACAGGCCTAGTACCCATAGAAGGGAATTAGGGTCGAACCGTACATGCCTAGGACGCAGACAAAATGTGGTAACCACCTGGCTAAAGAGCTCTCGGTGTTTGAGTTAAAAGGCCATTTATTGGCTGATATAATTTGCTGGTCTGATTAAGATCAGTGTTTTATCCAAACTGAAAAGAACTACAATGTCTGAAGCCAAAACTCCAAAAAGAAAACAAGACTAACACTACTGATTTTACACGTACAGAAACAGAAAGTTTAAAAATTCTAAAATAGAAAAGCAAATTGTTCGAGAAACATTGGTTATTGACTCACTAGAAAAGAAACAACATTGCATAATGGAGAAAAAGAAAAGAAAAAGCCCTACTTAAAACTTAAACTACGAGCTCCATAATAAACTTACATAAACCCCAACCAATGATTCAAATCCTCACGACTCCAAATTTAGAAACACTCGTTTATCTTGTTTGAACCGTGTAGTTGTAGTTGTTGTTTGTTGTCAGTTTCTTAGAAACTACCTCTTTGGTGGCCTCTCATCATCTTCATCATCACTATCCTCCTCTTCCTCTTCTTCAGCTGCTCCTCTCTTCCGTTTCGGAGGAGCCTCGGATTTTCCAGCACCCGAGTTATCGTTCTCATCGTCTTCTCCTTCGTCAATGTCTTCTTCCACACCACCATTCTCTTCCGGCTCAAAATCACTTGCGTCCTCTTCATCTTCAGCCCGACCAACCGGCCTCACCAAGTACTCTGTCCCAAGATCCTCCTGCACAATTCCATTTGACAAAAAACATAACTTCTTCTCAGTTATAGTAATCAAACAACAGAGCAAAAAGAAGACTATGATAAGAAACTTTTTCCAAGAACCCCTTTAACATCAGGACCACAGAGGCATAGAACACAAGATCTAATCCTAAATTTTTTTTATATTCAATCGGAGACAGAACTTGAATACAGAGTTCACTCTGTTCTTTTCAATCTAAGACAAAACTCTTTCAGAAAGTTTTACATAAAGGAACAAAAAATATTACCTTTTTAATTCAGGGGAATAAATTATAAAACAGGACAATTTCTAGTTGAAGTATGAAAACATTAGAGGAAAGTTTATAGATACAGATCCAGACTTTCTTCAGCAAAGATTCAAACTTTCTTCAGCAAAGATTCAGACTTGTGCTAAGCTAATTAGGGGAGAAAACCCTAGATCTACAATTTCAATTCATCCCAGAGATTAAACCCTAAATTAATTTCACAGAGTAAATTAGTTTAATTCACAAAAATTGATTTATGTAAGAATTATACCTCATCTTCACCGTCTTCGTCGTCGTCATCATCATCATCGTCGTCGTCGTCGTCGTCATCGTCATCCCCGTCGTCGTCTCCGTTTCCATCCTCATCTCCTTCTTCATCTTCGTCTTCCGCCGACTGTACCGGAGGCCCACCTAAGGACTGCAAAACCTGGACATCATCGTCGTCATCTTCCTCCTCATCATCGTCTCCTTCACTTCCATCTCCATCTCCATCGACTTCTTCTTCCTCGTCGTCGGAACCTTCTTCTCCTCCGGCTTTAACTTCTTCCACTTCACTATCGTCGTCGCTGAGAATCACCGTTTCCTCTTTGTACTCCTTATCATCATCAACTCCCGTCATCTTATTCCAGCAGAGATTTTCCCGAGAAAATTTTCGATTTTCCTGGAGAATTTATTTTCGGATTTAGCTTAAGAGAAGGAGAAGAGAGAGAGAGAAGGCTTCGACCAACAGCACAAACCAGTACCGTCTTCGAAACTAAATCGTGACCGTTGAATCTGAATTTGACGCGGATAGGTGACGTGGATTTAGATCGGATGGTTTAAATGAGAGAACAATGTGGTTTTGATGAAACAAGGGTAAAAAAGATGCCGCAAGCGCCATAGCTGAATAAAAAAATATTTAAGATTATTTGTCCTTTTTGTGAAAATCACACGTGCCACATGTGAGAAGATTTTTGTTTTTGATAATATTAAATTTTCTAGTAGAATATTCGAGTTTCTAAAGCGTATCGATGAGACCCAATACGCTCTTATTATGGCCCAATTGATTGTAACAAGGCTCGATAGACTCATCCATTTCTTGGACTTTTATTAATTTTGGCAAAAGTGATTGTGGAGTCTTGGGCTATTTGTAACAATTTCGTCTTATGCAAAGCTCTTGAGATATCAAAGAGGTCTGAGTATTTTCTTTTGTGAGACGTATCATTAAGATTTAAGAGGGGTTTATTAGATTAGGAGTTTGGAAGATTTTAAATATTTTATATTTGATGAAATTTAGATGAATTTTGAGAATATTTGGATAGTTTTGATGGAATTTAAAAATAGAATTAAATGTTTACTAGTGATTTGGTAAGGTTTTTTATATAAGTTTTAAGTATTTTGAATGATTTAATAATAAAAATGAAAAATGATTTAAAATCTGCAAATAATTAGTTGGTTTATATCTCTCTTTTCAAATAAATTTATCTGAAAACTATTTGGTTTTTTCAAATTTTAAAAGTTATTTAAAATGATATATAATATTTCTTTTGTTAAAATTTGGTTTTATATAAAAACGAGAAGAAGATACTAAAAATTTTCAATTTTCGATTTTCGATGAAAAAATCAAATACCAATCATAAAAGATATAATTTCTATTCATTAAAGTTTAAATTTTTAAAATACTATAATAAATTTTATAATATATAAAAATTTATTTTATAAAAAAGAAATTAAAAAAATAAAACTTTCTTTTATTAAAATAAATTTTATCTCAGTACGTCTATAATTGATCACAGTAAAAATCAACGTAAGCGCGCGATACATATGCAAGTGACTTTTTTCAAATAATGCTATAGAGATTAGATTTGAATTATCTGCTAGCTTCTTTTGTTTTTTTTTTCTATCAGATTTTTGTAACAACTACATGAATCTGCGTTAAATGAATCAGATATGGACACCACATTTTGTTACAGGTTTATCGTCGGATAGTGAGTATTCTGAAAATTGTGGACACCAAAAACATGTCCAATGTGACAAAAGTTAAATAAATTTTAACAAAAAAAAAAGTTATAATATAAGCCGACGAAAAAATATTAAACCTCGTAAGCATAAGCAGGAAATAATCATCGATCGTCATTTATATAGTCAGATTGGTGATACGAAGTTACTTAAGCTTTATTGCCGTTTTACTCAAAACAAGGAACTTACATTGATCAAACACTATTTATTACCTTTTCTGAAACTAGATGATATTCCGCGCTACGCGCGGTAAGTGGTTATAAAATGTATGTTTTTTATAGGGAAATTCTGTGTTTGGTTATTTATGTGGATGTTGTTTAGTTTTTAAAATAATCTGAATATTGATGTTTGTTTATTTATGTAAGTACAGTTATTTGGAAAACTTCTTTGACCTCATAGTGCGGATGTGGGTTTTATTATTTTTTTAACTATATCTCAACAGAAATGTAGTGTTGTTCATTTTATGTGGTAGTATAATGGTTTTAAAATTAGTGTTTTTATGAGTTAGTCATTAATGTAAGAGATTTTATTTTTAAAAGAAAATTAGCAAAAATAAATCAAACGAAAAACATATTATTAGGTTAGGGTTAATTAGTATAATGATTTTTAAAATTAGTGTTTTTATGAGTTAGTCATTAATGTAGGAGATTTTATTTTTAAAAGAAAGTTAGAGCAAAAATAAATCAAACGAAAACATATTCTTACCGAAATATTCAAATAATTTCTTGATAACTTCTTGGATTCCAAGAAGAATTCTACTTTTTGCTTCTTGACAGCTCAATTATCTTACCCTTTCTTTTCCGAGAGAGCTCAATCAACATATTCATTTCTCTTTACACATTTTGCTCAATCAACCTATTTTTATTCCATCTCAACAAAAGTCTACCAAAAAATCTGCAGAACAATCAAGACCGTTTCTCATATGCTTGTTTGATATCAAATTCAAGGGATGTGACAATTAAACTCGTTTTTATTACTAAAGATGATACAGAACAAAGACGAATGCTTAAACACAAGAACTCTACACCTATGTCTCTCAGTCGACTGATTATTTTAAATTTGGATGTCACACCACTTGGAACTTCAAAATTAAAAATTGGAACCGACATAACACCAATTGGCAGCTTAGCATTTGTTTCGTCTCGCATATAGACTCCAGCTGAGGAACTAAAAAGACTCCAGTCATTGACTTTAAAGGTAGAGAGTGATTGTTTAATGACATCACACGTTGGCATTATTCCAGATTGTGAAGCTGGCACAGCTAAACCAGATCCTACTGCATTCACACTTTCACTCAGCGGGCTGCACAATATGCAAACACATGAGACCAAAGAAAGCGTGGAACAACAAAAACAACAACAGAGCTGTTGGATTTTCCAGTGCTATATCAAAACTATGCATATTCAAATTCAATCCCTTGCAACTGACTCATGGCTAACGCATTTTTAGGACTTACTTGATGAGAATAGGTTCAAATGCAGTCACTAAGACATCTGCTTCAACTCCTTTAAGACAAAGATTTGCAACATATACCTGCCAGAAGAGATCATCATATTAAACCAGTTAAAAACAAAAGAACCACCATAAGGACATAACAACGAAAAGTTTCATTACCCTCACTTGGTTTTGTGCTTCTCTTCCTTGTCTTCCTTTGGATATAGCCTGCAGTCATCGTTGTTAGAAAGAAAAAAAGTGGTTACACACACACGCGAGGAAACATAAGGGGAGTGAAGAAGTTACCATCTCTCCAATAGCAGTTGTCGCAACGGCAGGGATGTTTCTATAAGACAATCCAGGTGCATCAATGACATCTGATTGCTCAATCAACTGAAATTACAAAGCAACATTACAGATTTAGGATAAAAGAGGGTACTGAACTTCATGGATATGACAAAGACCAAATAGATGTAGCTAGTAGGAAGACTTTAGTAATGCTCAAATGTATGGCAATGAAATACAACCTCACTATTCTTATCACTAAAAAGGCACAAACTTTATTTCTTTTCTATTCACGTTCAGTTCTACGTTTCAGACTTTGGTAAAGACGTTTGTACTTGAAATCTGGAGAACCAGAGTCCCAAAAAGGTTTAAACTTTCAAAGTGAAATCGATCCTTTTTCCAAAGCCTACAGTTTACCTTGAATCCATCGGCATCTTGCTCGTGGGCAAGGTCATCAAGGAACCAAGAAGCAATTCCATTGTCACCAACCTCACTATTGAAATCCAAAAGCTCAAATATTAAACTCTCATCCCTTGAAGGATCAACAAACACTTCCTACGAAAATCAATAGTTAAAAAAAAAAACATAAACGTATATTAGAGATTCTTCTTCTCAACGACCATCATAAACAATTGATAGAGAAAGAGCCTAAACCTGATGATCTGGAACTTGTCGGATATTACTCGCATCCTGAAGAATCATGAAACCGTTATTGATTGAACACCAAATTAGCAGCAATTTTTTTTTTTTTTTAAAGGATTCTTGACACAGACCTCGAATCTCTGAGGGAAAGCGCTGGAAATGTAAAGGATTCGTAGATCAGATGATCCACTAATCATATGGTAATTTAAAATATCAATTGGGGACTGAGAAATCTGAAATTGAATAAGCAGAGATGTAAAGCGGAGCCGGTTTGAGGAGAAGCAATGCCAAGATTAGCGATAGCGCAAGAAGAGATCTTTGCCCTCCCCTGAGTTCAGATAAAGACTGCTTCCAAACTTTGCCAAAGGCAACACGCACCTCTAGATCATCAAGGAAGCTACCGCCTTCAGGAGGTTGTAGCTTTGCCATGGTGAACGGCACTAAACTGTGTAAATTTTTAAAAGTCTGTTCAGGCAATCGTCAATTTGTATTTTACGCCATTCAAAGTTGTTAGAGAGAAGCATATTACCTCTGAGTCAAGGAGCAGGAGCTCAACTCCCATGAGCACATTCCCTTTCTTGAAATTACGGGCTTCCCAAAAATGAAGAAGCCTGACCATCACTTCTTCGTTACGGAATTGACCATCAATGCCGTCGAGAACTTGGAAACTTTTCAGCTGATGAGATTGCAAAAGACCGCTCGATGCCATGGTAATAATGGCGATTGTGTTTGAAAAAATTTGGTTGGTTTATGTGGTTTGAGGAGTGGTGGGTTTTATAGATGGGTGGAGCAATGAATTGAGATATAGTGGCCTTTGAAATCCAATTGATTGCAGAGTTTGAGTGGTTAAATGATAAAGAAGCGTTGAGGGTGTGATATGAAGCGACTAATCTACTCAGTGTCGAATCTGTAACGTAAGGTTGGAGATGCTAATCTTTTTTATTTACGTTTTGCGAGAAGAAAAATCTGGGGGAGATGAAGCGCGTTTCAGATTACCCAGCGAAGGAGGAGGAAGAAGAAGATTGGTTCGCAATTCCAGGGTTCCTTTTTTCATAGGCTTGGGCTAATCGGGCCCTTGCGATATAGTTTTAATTTCTTTTATCTCGTTTTACATTTGGGCTAAGCCTGGGCCTCCCAAGTATTCCCTGTGTGGCTTTACTTTCGCCGAAGACTGAAAACATCCGATGAAGCTTTGTAAATTCAGTATGGATTGGTGATTTGCCACATGGAAAAATTTTAGAACAACAAAAATAGCTTACGTGAGTAGCCTCACAGGCCCCAAAAAGCTTCTTTAAGTTATTATAGATTATTTCTTTTTCCTGAAATTGTTTTAGATCTACTTTCTTACACAACACAAAGAAGATTATATACTAGTAAAGTAAAAGGGATCAGGCGGCCGCCGACTTTCAGAACTTCTTTTTTGTTTGCTTTCCCGGCCAACGTCTAGTGGCTTACAAGCCCTGGTGTTGTGTTTTTTTCTTTATTTTTCTATTTATTCATAGATTTTGATCTATGTTGATAGTAGTTTTTTCGATTTTGGTTCTGATTTTGTCTGATCTGGAGTGATATTATTTCGACGATTTCCGGCTACATCCTTCTTGGTTTGGTGTTCTTTACTAAAGATCGATTGATTGAAAGAGTCAGAAGTTGGTCTTCTTGTATCGGCATATATGATGGGGTGTTGCAGCAACAGTTCTCGGCAATAATCGTAAAAGGTTTTCGCTTTTCAGTTACTGGTTTCTGATCTTTTTATCGAGTATTTCTTCGGTTTTTGTTTTTGTTTTTAGTGCCAAAGTTTCTAGATCTGGTGAATCGAAAGAAGAATTTCTATCTAAATTATGAGCTGCCACCTTTTCGTAAAGGTATTAGAAGTATGACTGCTATTGTAGATACGGAAACGTCTAATTGTTTACTTTGTGTCGCGAGATGTGATATTGCTAATGTGATATTGCTAATGTGTCATCAAAGGATTTTCCCCTCATTATTGGTGTGGAAAGACCATTAGTCTCTCTTTTTGTAATATTAAATTGTTGAATTTCTTTATGATGTAATCGGTTTCAAACCAATTTCAATAAATAAAGTGTTAAAAAAATACTAGTAAAGTAAAAGAATAAACTAAAGACAAATTATGAATTATTTAGGATCTCTCTCTTCTCACTGATCATTCTCTATCTAAATCTAGAGCTTTCTTCTTTCTTCATCTGTTTTTTTTGTGGTTTCGACGGTTCGGCTTTTTGTTTTTCGTTGTAAATATGGTTGTTTCCTTCCAAAAGTTTCATCCGGTTCTCGGCTTCCGATCTTCGGACTTTCTTTTCGGCTTTGTCCGTTTTTCTTCTGAATCAGACTTTTTTCGGTTCAGATTAGGTGTTTTTCTCTTTCTATTAGATCTGTTTTTCATCCCGGGTTACAAGATTCGATTTCTTCTTGTTTTAATTTCGTTCCCTTTCCACTTCTTGCTTATTGAAGGTCTCTTCTCCGCTATCGCCATGATTGCATTTCTTCAGGTGGATCTTCCTTTTTGGAAGAAAAGCTAAGTTGGTTAAAGGGTTCGTGCAACTTCTTTGATTTCTTTAAGGTGGTTGACGATGAAGATCGATCTTGTTCCGGCTTGCTCGCAGAAAGAGTCTCTTGGGTTTGGTCCTCTTTCCAGCGGCGTAACTTCGTTAAAGTTTTCGAAGTCGACGGTGGATTCTCTGGCATCATCTCGCATGCGTACACGTGGCATCAGTTTTTACCTTTCGATATCATTACATTGGGTTCGATTTGGTCTGGGCTTTTTATTATTATGATGTTGGGGATCAAACTCTTTTATTGGCTTATTGGGCTTGGTTTAGTCAATGAAATGCTTGTTGACAAAAAAAAAGGACAAATTATAAATTGCTACTAGGTATCTTTTATAATTTTCACATTTTCTTTTTTACTTTTCTCTCATTATTTTCTTATGAGATTTCTTATCCCTATTTTAATAAATTCTGTGTTTTGTAATTTTTTCTACGTCATATAAAATTTTAAATATTTCAAAAAACAAAAAATATAACAGATTGTCATGTGTTTTCCAATTTTTTGTATATGTTATTTTTATTCAATTTTAATAGTTTAACAAATTTATTTATATTTTAAGTTATATATTTCTAATTAATACATAGATGTTTATTGGTTAAAAATATAATATGATTAAATGATTGAATTACTGAATATGTATATTAACATATTAAATGCACATCTCATATCGATTATCTTTCGTTGTTTGGCCCACGAAACAACAAAAAAAAAAAAGATAAAGGAATTAGGTTTTATAACTTTTTTAAGGAGGATATAATTATATAAATGGCTTTAAGGGAAAAAATGCTTTAGGTGGTCATATTTGTCAAATGAAAATGAAATAACCCAATAATTGTTTGCTTTAGTTACTTTACATTTATTCTATTTTCTACTGATGGTGTGCGTCGTCTCCACCATGTAACTCAGCAACTCGCCAGTGCTTTCCATTACGAATTATTAAAAGGCAAAACTACGGCTGAGCGAAAAGCTAGCACCTTGATAATTCGGATAAAGCTTTTATGAACTAGACTAGTGTAAGACGCTATCCTCAACTATTGGATCCACATGGCGATATTCTATACATGCTGTTCGTTGGAAAGTTATAGAAACTTTAATACTTGTCCCAAGGCCAACATTAATAACAATACGACATATTTTGTTGTTCTATCATACTGTCTGTGTAAACCAGTAGCGGACCCAGATAAGTTTTTTTATGGGGTCAGAACATAAAATTTGGTATACAAAATCAAGATAAACAGATTTGAATAACAGATTTGAAGTTAGTAAAACCTATAAGCTATAAAGAGAAAATCAAATTTTACGGGGTGTCATTTGACCCCTCTTAGTTAGACCTAGGTCCGCCACTGGTGTAAACCATATAATAGTCGTAAAATATACTGTAATAAAGTTATACAAAAATATCAGGTCTGAAATTAGGATGTGTTGTGTGAAGTGAGCGTTTAAATTTTAAATACTTGGGAGTTGAGAGTGTTTCATTTGAAGTTGGGGCTCGCTGTTTTTTATTGGGGTTTACATTAGCTCCCTGTTGAGATATTTTGTAAAGTTTTGATCATTTTGTCGTTAAGTTGTGACTTTTTCGTGACGATTGTGTGATTAATTTTTAAGTTTTAACTAATTGGAAGGGGAAAAAACGCTTTTACGCTAGTTTTATGTTTTGATGTGGAATAGACCAGTATTCAAATTCTACCGACATGTAAATGTTTAATGGTCATCACTAAAATAAAAATAGGAATAAAAAGGACAAAAATAAATAGAACAAAATAATAGAAATAAAAAGGAATATTTGTTACATGTTATTATTTTCAAATTTGATAATAGATACTTTTCTATAATTATTTATAAAAAATGAAAAATATGTGTAATAAATATTATTTATAAATAGTGTCATTTTTTGTAATAAAAAAATAATCACCATTTAGGTTTCCAGTACTAGTGCTAGTATACTTGACTATTTAAGAATACTCGGCTTTCTTGTTGACAAAACATTTCAAGTACAAAATTAGATTTTTTTTATTATTCTTGGATTCTATGAAAACTTCTTTTTTTAAAAAAATTTCGAGTAGAAGTATAAAAAGATACCAAAATTTTTTGATTCGACATCGTTCGAAATATCTTTAACAAAAAGACAATTTTTGATATAACATTTAATATATATATAATAATTCGACGACAAAAAATATATATTATAAATTTTCAATAAAATATTTTGCGTGAATAACATAAGAGAGTAAAAGTGATTTTGGTAAAGGCACCATCAATTTCGATTATATATATATCGGAGACGTGCACTACACAGGCAAATCACACACACGCAGAGAAACGTACTTATATAGCCCTGTTCTTCCTCAAGATCGTGAAACCAAAGCAAATCCTCCATCTTCAACATAAACAGATAATCATCAGACTATAACTAAGAGAGAATATGAAGAAGGTGATGGTGAGAATGATGATGTCAATGATCACGATAGTGATGGTGAGTGAAGGAAGTATGATAGAGCAGACATGCAAAGAGACACCAGATTTCAATCTCTGCGTGTCTCTCCTCAACTCCGACCCACGTGGCTCCTCTGCCGACACTTCTGGCCTCGCTCTTATCCTCGTCGACAAAATTAAGGTATCTCTCACTTTCTTTTCCGATCTATTATAGTTTCCTTCAAGACTTTCATACATAAAACTTCAATTGTATAAATCTGTTTATAGTTAATTTCTTATAAGATTTGATTAAGATTAACCCTCAATTTGAGTAGAGTGTAAACTTTGTTACTTTACCATCAATTACTTCGATTTTATACCTTTTCTTGGGTATAAATGTCAAGATAGTTTTATACTTAATTTGCTTATAAGAGTGATATGTTATTCACCAAAAAAAAAGAGTGATATGTTTGATCAAGATTTTCCTCAATTTCATTATATAGTGTAAGTTCGTTACTAAAGAGTAATTATGAGCAGCTTTTTTTTGTTCAAGACAAGGGTGATTTGAGTAAAATCAAAACTCGGAAGCTGTTTCTGTATAAAACACAGACTTATGGGTTTCTTTTATAAATTTAATATTCGTTTGCAGATAGACAAGGGGTTAAAAAAAAAAAAAAGAGTAATAGATTTTTGTTTTCTTCGGAACAAGGGGATGTTTTTTCTCATAAAACAAAATTCTGAGGTTGCTTCTATACAAAACACAAAATTACGTGTCATTTTATAAATGCTTAATATTTGTAGGGGTTGGCGACAAAGACTTTGCACGAGATCAATGGTCTGTATAAAAAGAGACCAGAACTGAAACGGGCTTTGGACGAATGTAGTCGGAGATACAAAACGATCTTAAACGCTGATGTTCCCGAAGCTATTGAAGCTATCTCTAAAGGAGTTCCGAAATTCGGCGAAGACGGTGTGATCGATGCTGGTGTCGAAGCTTCTGCATGTGAAAGAGAGTTTAAAGGGAAATCTCCGTTGACTAGTTTGACCAAATCAATGCAAAATATCTCTAATGTGACTAGAGCCATTGTGAGAATGTTGCTTTGATTTTATCTTTTATGTTATAGAAGCATGTGTTAATGGGTTGGACTGTTTGATAGGATTTTATCCTTCATAAGAATAAACTTTTGACAACTAAAGACTGTCATGTCGTATATATATGATTGTAACGAGTTTACCTAATCAATAAGAAAGTACATTCAGTTTATTTGACATGGTATCAGAGCTAAAATCCTGAAACTTATCTCTAGCTTTCTTATCCGTTTTTTTTCCTCTCCTTCGTTTTCTCTTAAAGAGGTGGAGTTTCCTTTGTACTCGATCTCTTTTCTTTTGTTTGTGGTCTTAATCATCGATTGATTATGGCCAACGACGGTGCTGTTGTGGAACGCGTAGTTACACCGTTCTCTCTGTTTTCCTCCAACAATCCAGAAGCTATGATTACTTCTGTATCATTAACCGGAGAAAACTATAATGAATGGTTATGTGAGATGCTGAATGCTCTCTCCGCCAAGAAGAAAGCCGGGTTTATTGATGGCTCGATTGCCAAACCTGCTACAGCTGGTGCTGATTTGGACTCATGGATTTCGGTAAATTACATGGTTGTGGGCTGGTTACGAACATCTATTTCTCCTAAGGTTCGTTCCACAGTCTCGTTCATTACCAATGCTCAGGATTTGTGGGAAAATCTGCGCAAGAGGTTTTCCGTGGGTAACAAGGTTCGAGTTCATCATCTTCGAACTCAAATTGCTTCATGTAAACAAGATGGTGATTCCATCATTGATTATTACGGTCGTCTTGCCAAGATGTGGGACGAGTTATACACCTACAAATCCGTTCCTCTATGCACTTGTGGTGCTGCTGCAGTTTTTGCTAAAGAACGAGAAGAAGAGCAAGTGCATCAGTTTGTTATGGGCTTAGATGAATCTCGTTTTTAGAATGTGATTCATTCTATCATTAATGCTGAGCATTGTCCTGATTTGGGTCAAGTCTATTCACGGGTGATTCGTGAAGAACATCGTATCCAGCAGTCTCGTGAACAGGTGCAAGAAGCTGTTGGTTTCGTTACTCGCCATGATTCTCCGCAACTCGCCGTTACTCCATCTCGTGATTATGGCAGTGATTCTCGCCCTCGGGATCGTCTTCTGTGTTCTCATTGCAGACGTTCGGGTCATGAAAAGACGTTTTGTTGGCAAATCATTGGTCATCCAGATTGGTGGAAAGAGAGAAACGCCAAGCAAGGCGGCAAAGGTGCTGGTCGCGGTGGTCGCAGCGGTTCGTCATCTGATCGTGGACGTTCCGTGGCTGATGTTGCTCATGCCACCTCATCAAATGCTTCTGTGTTTCCGGATCTTACACCCGAGCAGTGGAACGCCATTAGTTTAATGGCTCAACAAAAAACAGGGGGTGGTAACTCCAACAAACTCCTGGTAATATTTGTGGTGATATCATTATTGACACTGGAGTCTCTCACCATATGACTGGCAATCTTTCTTTGTTGCTTGATCTGGTGGATACCTCACCTTGTTCGGTTGGGTTTGCGGATGGAAGTAAAACTTTTTCGACCAGCATGGGCTTGCTTCCGATAACCGACTCTGTTTCTCTTCACAATGTTTTATATGTTCCGGATCTCAATTGTTCTTTGATTTCCGTTACTAAACTTCTTCAGCAACTTAAGAATTGTTGTGCGATGTTTACAGATACTTTGTGTGTGGTACATGACCGTTTCACGAGGACCCTGATTGGAGCAGGTGAAGAACGGGACAGAGTGTATTATCTTACGGATGTTGCTTCAGTTCATGCCAATCGAGTCGAGGCTGTCTCCGATCAAACTCTGTGGCATCAGCGGTTGGGACATCCAGCGTTTTCAGTGTTTTCATCTTTACCTTTTGGTGTTTTAGCATCTAACTCGAGTTCTTGTGATGTCTGTTTTCGGGCAAAACAAACTAGAGAAGTTTTTCAAGACAGTTCTAATAAAACGCAAGCTTGTTTTGATTTGGTTCATATTGATGTTTGGGGCCCTTATCGCGTGCCTTCTAGTAATGGCGCAGTCTATTTCTTAACAATAGTAGATGATTTCTCTCGCTCTGTCTGGCTTCATTTTCTCTTGGAAAAGTCTGAAGTTAAGCATTTAAAAATTTCTGCGCCTACACAGAAACTCAATTCGGAAAACGTATCAAACTATTTCGTAGTGATAATGGAACAGAGTTTATGTGCTTGAGCTCTTTCTTTCGAGAACAGGGGATTCTTCACCAGACATCTTGTGTCGGAACTCCTCAGCAAAATGGCCGCGTGGAGCGCAAGCACAAACACATTTTGAACGTTGCAAGATCACTTCTTTTTCAAGCAAGTTTACCAACTCGTTTCTGGGGAGAAGCCATTCTTACGGCAGCTCATGTCATCAATCTTACCCCTACTAAAGTCTTGAATAGACGCACGCCTCATGAGGTTCTCTTTGCCACTAAACCCACTTATGATCACTTACGAGTTTTCGGTTCCGCATGTTTTACTCATCGTCGATCGCGTGACAAGGATAAATTTGGATCAAGAAGTCGAAATTGCATTTTTATGGGCTATCCCTTCGGCAAGAAAGGATGGCGAGTCTATGATTTAGACACTGAGGAATTTTTAGTCTCTTGGGATGTGGTGTTTGAAGAAAATGTCTTTCCGTTTGCGAAGTAGTCTGAGTGTTCTTCTCCGACTGCTCCACATGTTGTGATCGATACTGTGTTTGACGACGATTGGCTTCCTCCTTCGTCCTCATCACTCAGGGGGAGCTCGGATGCTTCGCCGCAATCTGCGCTTGTGCCTATTGCTGATAGCACCGCCTTTGTTCCGGTTCCTCTTACGCCGGATGTTTCTGTTCTCTCTACGCCGGAGGTCACTGTTGAGGCTTCCGAATTTTCTACTGCTTCTGAATCCTCTGCAGTGGTTAACTCTGATATTACTGCAACGGCTCCTGCTCCGGAATCTGATCCACCTTTGGGTCGTGGACAGCGAACGAAGTAACCTCCTAAACATCCCAACGACTACATGCTTTATAATGTCAGCTGTATCGCTCCTATTGATAATACACTCCCCCTTCTCACTGACTCTTCTCTCGTGTCCCCGTCTACGGCTCCAGGTAACACTCCATATCTTCTTGAACATTACGTATCTGACGCTGTTTTTTTCTCCAAGCCATCAAGCTTTTCTCGCAGCGATTTTTGCCGGAGTTGAAACTAAAAGTTATAAAGAGGCTTTGAAGGATAAAGTTTGGCGAGATGCAATGGTCAGGGAAGTAGATGATTTTGACATCAATGGCACCTACAGTATTGTTGATCTGCCCGAAGGAAAGGAATCACTTGGTAACCAATGCGTGTTTAGAATCAAGTACCAGGCTGATGGCTCGATCGAGCGACACAAGGCTCGTTTGGTTGTTCTTGGTAACCATCAAGTTGAGGGGGAGGATTTCACAGAAACTTTTGCTCCCGTGGCTAAGATGACCACCGTTCGAAGTCTGTTGAAAATTATTTCTGTCAACAATTGGGAGGTTCATCAGATGTATGTTCATAATGCATTCCTTCATGGTGATCTTGAAGAGGAAGTGTACATGAAGCTTCCATTAGGTTTTCGCCACAAGGATCCGAACAAAGTGTGTCGCCTTCATAAATCATTGTATGGCCTCAAACAGGCCCCTCGATGTTGGTTTGCTAAGCTCACTACTTCATTGCGCGAGTATGGTTTCACACAATCCTACTCGGATTATTCTCTCTTTGTTTACACTCGTGATGATATCGAGATACGAGTGCTTGTTTATGTCGATTATCTGTTGATTTGCAGCAATAATACTGATGCATTAGCCGTCTTCAAAGATTATATGGGAGCTTGTTTTCGTATGAAGGATCTCGGAAAGTTGAAGTATTTCCTTGGTCTTGAGGTCTCCCGTAATACTGAAGGTATTTTTCTATCTCAGCGAAAATATGCTTTAGAGATTGTAGCTGAAACTGGTATGCTTGGATCCAAACCCGTGGCCTTTCTGATGGCGAAGAAGACTGATTTCGCTAAGGATACAAGTCCTTTTCTCTCTAATCCCGTGCCTTATCGACGCCTCCATGGACGTCTCATTTATCTTCTCATCACGCGACCGGATCTTGCTTACTCTGTGCATATACTTTCTCAGTTTATGCAGACTCCACGAGAGGGCCATTGGGAAGCCGCTTTACGCATTGTTCGATTTCTCAAAGCGACGGCTGGTCAAGGAATCATGTACCGAGCTGATACTGACTTGACCCTCACGGCCTACTGTGATGCAGATTGGGCTTCATGTTCTCTTTCTCGTCGCTCTCTCAGCGCCTATTTCATGTTTCTTGGTGGATCACCGATCTCATGGAAGACCAAGAAACAAGATACGGTCTCCCGTTCGTCGGCAGAAGCAGAATATCGCTCCATGAGGAAGGCTCTTGATGAGATTTTGAATTTACGGCAACTGTTACAGGAACTTGGTTTTCCTCACAAAGAAGCTGTTCGCCTCTTCTGTGATAGCCAAGCTGCTATACATATTGTAGCTAATCTGGTTTCCACGAGCGTACCAAACATGTTGAATCTGATTGTCATGCCGTTCGTGATGCCGTTTTAGATGGGATGATTGCTACGCCGCATATTGGAACTGAAGATCAAATTGCCGACCTCCTCACCAAAGCTTTGGGTCGTCAGCAATTTGAAAGCCTAGTATCCAAGTTGAGCATTCTTAATCTCCATGCTCCAACTTGAGGGGGAGTATTGGACTGGATAAAGCCAGTTAAGCTAAATGTACACCGTGTGCTATACGGCTAGGTCTATACGAGAACCGACATATGACTTATGTATATATATGATTGTAACGAGTTTACCTAATCAATAAGAAAGCACATTCAGTTTATTTGACATTTAATATCTTCTTGATTTTTTTGGTTCCACCAATAAATTTTATGTAAAAACGGCTTATTCTCCTATAAACTAAGTAATATCTGTTTACTCATATACAATTTATTATTTCATGCTATAAAGGAATGATATATGTATGATTCACTTCTATTTAAGTGCAATTCACATATCTAAACTTCAGAATCATAACTAATACATATCTTACCAAGTCAGACCATTGATAAATGATAAATTGGATGGTGAGTCTGCGATATCGGATGAAAGATCAGTTGCTGAGTCGATCGCCACATCAGCTGCTATATCATTAATAACGAACATATATTCACCACACTTCTAATAGCAAATGGACAATTGATACATTTTACCTCCTAAACAAATGATTTTGCATTTACATAGCTTTATGAGCCAAAGTGACTCCTAAAAGTGCCAAACTGATATGAAAAGATGATAGATAAGCTTATTTCCAAAGACTGATGAGTAAGATGTTAAAGATGCAAAGCTTTAGACAAACATCAAATCCATATTAGAGACTTCAATAACTAGTGTAAACTTTTTGAATTACATCATAACTAAATTCAAGGTGAATCAAATCTCCAACATTAATAATTTGAACTTTATGAGCGAAAGTGACTTTAACCCATACCATTTCATAACGAGAAGCTGTCGGCTCAATAATAAAATTTTCACCTTACCCCAATTTGGATCTAATACTTTTAATTGTAAGATATCTCTGATAAATACACAATTTAGGTGTCCAGTCCATAATTGAGTTCGACAAAGAAAGGTATTAGAGTCTCTAGGATTCCATTGATCAGCAATCATTATCCAAACTTTGAAAGTATTTGGTCTGTTTTCTAAAATTGTGAGAAGGTGGTGCTCGGTATCAAAATAGACATTAACTGTACCGTCATTATTGATATGTCCCTCTACTTTCCTTAGGAGATTCCAAGCTTTAGAAGAGCAACCTTCATTTCGGTAGAGTTTAATGTCATGGATTGAGCCTTCTAACAACAAGGCAAAGTCTATGGTTTTTCTCAAAAATCTTCTCAACATTGCAATGAATAATTTATAGTTCTTTATGAGCTCTAGTCTTCAATTTTTCTAAATCTTCCCATTTGTTTTTCAGGGAGTCCGTGGTAGGATTAAATAGATTGACAAACAAAGCAGAAAATTTCAAAGAACTATACTTGTTCAGAGCATTGCAATGAATAATTTACAGCTTTATGAATTCTGATCTTCAATTTTTTTTTTGAATTCTCCAAATCCCTTTGTGCCAGTCTATGACATGATAAATTTGATAGAAAGCCAAAACAGAATTTTTTTAAAAGATATAAAATATATAATTGTTATGATTTAAATATTAATTTTAGAGAATTTTCACTAAATATCAGTCCATGCTTAAGTTGGGCACATTTCACATAATAATTTGTATATCACAACAAAATAGAAAAGTGCAAAAATATAGTTCATATAATTTAAAGATCACTTTAGCTCAAATTAACTAGATAACGATTTTTGTTTAACATGCTTGACGCATCTATATAATGATTTTGGTTTATCATTTACGTTGTAGAAATTTCTTTTCCTATTTTTTTCAAAAAAAAAAAGTTCTTTTGTTGTTTAAAACATTTACCTCTCACTTTTTAATCTATATAAATAGTACTCGACTTTTCTCCCTCCTCTCCTCTCCAAAAAAAATTATTAAGGGCATGTGCAGCCCAGAATTTTCAAAAAATTCTTATCTAATATTTTAATATAAAAATGAGTGTAGTGGAGAGAGAAACACAAAAGAATCAATGAGAAATGGTTCTTAAAATCCTTATATAAGGATCAATTCTTATTTTTAAGATCCTTTTTATTTAATTGAATCATTTTATTATATTAAGAACCAATCTCAAAATCTGGGTTGAACATAGTCTAATAGTACACCTAGGGTTCTTCAATTTAGGTCGGTGTTCTAAACTTGTCTACGACATTGTGCCTCCTTTTTTTTTTTTTTTTCTTTGGTGTTTTTCTAGTTTGTCTTCGGTGCTTTTCGATTCTAGAGATTCCTCATCATGCTTCTTCTTCCGCTTCGCTTTTGAGAGTGTTAGTTGATGGTTTAAAGAGATTTGACTGTTGGCTCCGATACTCTACTTAAAGGCTTGAATTGCTTCATTTGGATGTTTTTAAGTCGCTGCAGGCGAATTCTGAAACCCAATTTTGGGTTAGAACAGTTTTCGAGTGGATCTAGCTGATTTGTGTTCTCACAGTTTCAATAAATTGGGAACCTTTTTGAGACACTTTAGATTTCTAATCCTTGGATTTATTAATACTTAGTGGTTAAATACACTTACATTTTTTTTATTGTTGTTAATTCATACTATATAGTAGTTTATCCGCTTGTGTTTAATGTTATAGTGTTGTTTGTTTACATGGTTTGTATGAATCGTTTTTAACTTTCTTGTTTAGGCTTTTCTGTCTGAGAGACATTCGCGAATCCTGTGAGCTCTTTCGCCTTTGTCTCTGGAAGGGTGCCATTTCTAACAATTTGTTCTAAATTTTCACTAAATCCAACAAATGACCCAGAAAAAAAAACATTTACCTCTCACTCTCGACTCTCGATATTAATTTTTGTTACTAGGAGTATTATTTATTCATAAGACTCATTTAAGACTTTCACTTAACACGCGTGGTTAGCCCGCACGTGTTTGCCTTAGCTTTCATTCACTCTTTCGATAACTACTAGAATCCATCAATCGCCACACAAACAAATGCCATTGCTCCTCCGTCGATCCCTTTCTCTCTCCGTCGTCTCCTCCTTCTTCCTCCGCCGCTCAATGGCTTCCAAATCCTTCTCCTCCGATCCAATCACCCCCTCAAACACCCGAATCGGGTGGATCGGAACCGGCGTCATGGGCCGGTCAATGTGCGGCCACCTAATCAGAGCCGGATACTTCGTCACTGTCTTCAACCGCACAATCTCCAAAGCCCAGACTCTTCTCGACATGGGTGCGAAGCTAGCCGACTCGCCAAACTCACTCGCTGCACAATCCGACGTCGTGTTCTCTGTTGGGTACGGGTTTAGCACCCTCTCCAAGGCCCATCAATATTTCACCTCGGTCCGGTGGATATTAATTATCGATTAATTAATATCTTAAAACCAAAATGATTGTTTTAGAAAAGTCAACAAAGCGAAAGAAAACATCATCATTGACGGAATGTAATTGCTGTGGAACCTACTGTCATCATGGATGGAGGAAATGGTCACGTGGAACCCACCGTCATCATTCACATGCATAGTGGTTCTCCTTTCATGTTCTATATAAACGAACGTTTCATTTATATATAGAAAAACACAATTTTCTTTATAGGGTGAACGATATAGCTCTCGATGTATTTTTCACCTCGGTTGTAATCGAATCCTATACATCAATAAAAATTACGTCGGCACTTTACTGTTCTACTTCTCAAAAGTTCACCCATAAACTGGACCTAGGCGAGGTCGTAGTTCAACAATAGGCGCCGTCTGTGGGGACTTCTTTTGAGGAAACTCTTAATCACGAAGGCCAACGATCCAAACAACGCCGCCATCAATCTCGACGATCTACAAATCGAAGCCGACGCCGCGCTCAACACCGGCAACGCGCAAGGAAATCAAGGAATCCCGCAGGACACTGGTCCACACGACAACATCCCTCAAGTCCAGGACCATACCGATCCCAACGGCAACGGCCCCCAGGATCAACAACTTGCGCCGCCACCCCCTCTCGGTGGTGCGACAAACGAAGTCGGTCCCTTGACCGCAATCCACGCAATGCTGGCTTTCCTAACCAATAAAGTAACTAACATCGAAGCCAGGCAAGCCGCTTCCGAAGGCGATGGAAACGTCACCAACACCCAGGAGCAAAATCCAATCCAGACCAATGGCCATGCATATCCCATCTTCCGGAATCTGTTCGGCTCGACACCAACATGAGAGTTTCACGGATCCAACAGGAGAACGGAAATCCCTGCCCCGACGACAGGGACACAAGAGTCTTCCGACAAGAATCCCGAGCTCGAGAATGTTATGAAGCGCCTCGAAGAGATGAACTCACAAATCCATCGGGCAACGAGCTCGGCGCCGGAGCTCGACAGGGTACTCAGACAAACGAGTAAAACTCCATTCACCGAGGCGATAACAAGTGTTCGACAACTATACCACGGCAAGATCCGAGAAGTACCCACCTTCAAAGGGGAAGACGACTCCCAACGACATCTCGTAGCGTTCACCGTAGCGATGGGTCGCGCTGATCTATCACCTGGAACTCGAGATGCCATCTTCTGCCAACGTTTTGTCGAGACACTCGGCGGCACAGCTCTCAACTGGTTTACTCGGCTCACCCCGAACTCGATAGGAAGTTTCGAAGACCTATCGTCCGCTTTCCTTAAACACTACTCGATGTTCATTGACAAGCAGACGAATCTAACTGAGCTCTGGAACTGCATTCAAAACGAGACCGAAAGCCTTCGCACGTACGTGGAACGCTTCAGCAAAATCATCGCCAAAGTCGAATGTCCCGACGCCATCGCGCTCATCGCCTTACGACAGGGGATGCGAGAGGACGAACCGCTTTGGGAAGACCTCAAGAAAAAAGAACCGACTAGTCTCGAGGATGCCTTCCACCGAGCCACCACGTTCATCGAGCTCTAAGAGGAACGGGCTGCGCGAGCCAAAAAGTCACACCGAACAAAAACCGTCACCGCCCTCAAGTAAAAGCCGGTAACCAGCATAACAAAAGAACCTCGTCAGCATTACGACGAAAAGAAGTCCTCCATCTACCATGTCTCGGACAAACCGTCGGGCTGGAACAAATACATTCGCAAAGGTGACGAGTCAACGACTAAGGACGATAAGCCCTTCAACGGATCTAAGCTTTGTCCCTATCATAGGAGGACGAGACACGAGCTAAAAGATTGTGACCACTCCCGCGATCGCACCGGCAACTCACGAGAACGCCGAGCCGCTTTCGGCAACGGCAGAGATTCGCGACCGAATAATAAGGACCGACAAGCCGAAGAACGAAATAAACGGAACCGCAACGATAAAGACAGAAGTCCCCCGCACACAGCCCAAATCCAGCGGATCAACATGATCATGGGAGGCTTACAGGACTGTGCTGATTTAGTCCGTTCTGTCCAGAAACACGAACGACGAGCTATCGCCGCGTCAAAGTGGAAACAACCGGTGACGGATGAAATCCCAATCACTTTCACCTCGGCGGATATGATTGGAGTCAATATACCGCACAACGACCCATTAGTTATCGAGCTCAAAATCCATAACCTCTTCGTTGCGCGCATCCTCGTCGACACCGGAAGTTCGACAGATCTGATCTACAAAGAAACCCTCCACCAAATGGGGATACACAACGATCAGATCAAGCCAAAGACCAAGATACTCACTGGATTCACGAGCGAATCATCTTGGACAACCGGAACCATCAAACTTCCTGTCGAAGTAGGGGGCATCACCAGATGGGTCAAGTTCGACGTCGTCGATCAGCCCGCTATTTACAACGCTATCGTCGGCACACCTTGGCTACATTCCATAAAGGGGCTCACGTCAACGTACCACCAATGCCTCAAGTTTCCGAACAACAATGGCATTCTCACTCTTCGAGGAAGTCAGCGTATTGCACGCTCCTACTTCATCACCGAACAGAAACTGCGCAAACCACATCCGCCGTCTGCGCAGTCCTGCATGATCAACGTGCCCGAACTACTCGAAGTCCACGAAAGGCCAAAGACAAGCCTCGTTGTCCAGGTTAACATCGACAAAAACAATCCCGAGCGTTGCGTCGGCATCGGCTCTGACCTCCCTGATTCGTTCAGAGCCAAGCTCGTTGAGTTTCTCTCAGACAACAAAGCAACGTTCGCATGGTCCGCCAATGACATGCCCGGCATCGACCCTCGCATCATTAGCCACGAGCTCAACATCGATCCCGTTTACAAGCCAATCAAACAGAAGAGGTGAAAGCTCGGTCCTGAACGCGCTCAGGCTGTTAACGATGAGGTCGACAAATTCTCAAAGCCGGATCCATCACCTTGGTCAAATATCCATACTGGCTCGCCAACCCCGTGGTGGTCAAGAAGAAGAATGGCAAATGGCGCATCTGCGTCGGTTTCACCGACCTCAACAAGGCGTGTCCCAAAGACAGCTATCCGCTACCACATATCGATCGCCTCGTTGAAGCCACCGCCAGAAACCAACTCCTATCGTTCATGGACGCGTTCTCCGGGTACAACCAGATCTTCATGCATACAGACGATCGTGAAAAGACGGCCTTCATCACCGACCGCGGCACCTATTGCTACAAAGTAATGCCTTTCGGGCTAACAAACGCCGGCGTGACATATCAACGACTGATGAACCGAATGTTCGAACACCAGCTCGGCAAAACAATGGAGGTATACATTGACGACATGCTCATCAAATCCGCAATCGCCGAAGATCACATCAAAGATTTAGATAAGTGTTTCCGCATTCTCAACTCATATTCAATGAAGCTCAACCCGGCCAAGTGCACATTCGCGGTGACTTCTGGAGAATTCCTCGGCTATCTCGTCACCGAACGCGGGATCGAGCCAAACCCCAAGCAAATAAGCGCAATTCTGGAGATACCTTTCCCAAAAACAACCCGAGAAGTCCAACGACTCACAGGGTGAATCGCCGCGCTCAATCGGTTCATCTCCCGATCAACCGATAAATGCCTGCCGTTCTATCAACTTCTCCGGGCAACAAATGTTTTCAATGGGACGAGAAATGCGAGGACGCATTTCAACAGCTCAAAACGTACCTATCAACTCCGCCAATCCTCGCCAAGCCGGAAGAAGGAGAAACGCTCTATCTGTACACCGCCATCTCGACCTCGGCAGTCAGCGGCGTACTTGTGCGAGAAGACCGCGACGATCAACGCCCAATCTTTTACGTCAGCAAAACACTCGATGGCGCGGAAACTCGCTATCCCACCTTGGAGAAATTGGCTCTCGCCGTCGTTGTCTCGGCCCGGAAGTTACGTCCATACTTTCAATCATACACCATCCACGTCCTAAGTAACCAACCACTTCGTACCATCCTCCATAGCCCAAGCCAGTCGGGACGCCTTGCGAGATGGGCAGTGGAACTATCAGAGTACGACATCGAGTACAAAAGCAGAGTCAGCACCAAGGCCCAGGATCTGGCCTATTTCCTCATTGAATTACCCGCCGAACTCATCGACGACACGATCAAGCCCAAACCAAAATGGATCCTCCACGTTGACGGCTCGGTGAGGCTCATAGATCAGCTCGTCTATTTTAAGGTTGGGGCCGTCGATCCCGGAGTCGTTCGCCTCGCTTGTCGCTGGCAGCTCATCCTCCGCGACCTCGTCGCGATTGGTTTCTTCCTCTGCCTCGCCTATTACCGTTGGACCGCCGCTCCCGATGCCGTCGTGATCCGGCAACGAGGCGGCCATCTCGGCGTCCTCATTTTCTTGGCGGTTGCGATCCTCGTCCATCGGCTGAGGATCGGAATGGAAGCTCAGCTCGGTTACCCCCGGTGGGTATCTGCAGCGATTGAGCCCGAAGCCCAGATCTCCGTATTCCAGGTCGTCCGCCTCGGGTCGGAGACCGCGCCATGAAGGTGGAGAACAGGGCGGAGAGAAGTTTGAAGACATCTTCGGGATCGGGGAATGCGGTGGCGGAATGAAGAACACGGTGAAAAGAAGAAACAGAATAAGTGAGGGCAAAATGAGAAGGAGACGAAGATTTATAGGAAGAGAGAGGCAACGGTTTTCGAGACAATCATCATGGTTGAAGATAACTCTTAATTGCCTGCCGCCCTCTCTCTTCATTATTAGGTCTAAAAAGTCACGTCTCGCGTCTCTTCGTTCACATCATCTCGCCGCGAAACGCACGCAATCTTCTGCATGCTTGACACGTGTCAACGTCGTTTCAATCAAAGAAAATACGACAAAGCGTGCTATGATCTCCGTTTGTTCCTCACGCACCTAAACCGGAAGAGGTCGCGTCGCGTCGCATTTAATACACGTCATTCAACATTAAACCTCTTTAGAATATTCTTTTGCGATAAAGGGATATTCTCGACCTAGAGAAATCCGAAAAGATTCCTCAGTACTCGACGAGGTGAATTCTCGACCACCCGACGAGGTGAATTCTCGACCACCTGACGAGGTGAATTCTCGACCACCCGACGATGTGAATTCTCTACCACCCGACGAGGTGAATTCTCGACGACCCGCCGAGGTGAATTCTCGACGAGCCAACTCTCCTCAAATTCGACGAGCTCAATCGCGTTGCTCGACGAACTGGGGGGGGGGCTTATTGTTGGGTACGGGTTTAGCACCCTCTCCAAGGCCCATCAATATTTCACCTCGGCCCGGTGGATATTAATTATCGATTAATTAATATCTTAAAACCAAAATGATTGTTTTAGAAAAGTCGACAAAGCGAAAGAAAACATCATCATTGACGGAATATAATTGCTGTGGAACCTACTGTCGTCATGGATGGAGGAAAATGGTCACGTGGAACCCACCGTCATCATTCACATGCATAGTGGTCCTCCTTTCATGTTCTATATAAACGAACGTTTCGTTTATATATAGAAAAAACATAATTTTCTTTACAGGGTGAACAATATAGCTCTCAATCTATTTTTCACCTCGGTTGTAATCGAATCATATACATCAATAAAAATCACGTCGGCACTTTACTGTTTAACTTCTCAAAAGTTCACCCACAAACTGGACCTAGGCGAGGTCGTAGTTCAACATTCTCCATCGTCGGTTACCCTTCCGACGTCCGCCACGTCATCCTCGACCCAAAGTCCGACGCTTTGTCCGGTCTAACTCCAGGCGGAGTCCTCGTGGACATGACCACCTCTGAGCCTTCTTTAGCCGAGGAGATATCCGAAGCCGCTTCCTCCGTGAACTGCTTCTCGATCAACGCTCCTGTATCCGGCGGAGATTTGTATGAAGACAGGATTCTCAAGAGGGATTTCGAACCAGGGTTCTACGTGAACCATTTCGTTAAGGATTTAGGGATTTGTCTCAAGGAATGTCAGAGGATGAGTTTGGCTTTGCCTGGGTTAGCTCTTGAGCAACAGCTTTACTTGTCTCTCAAGGCACATGGTGAAGGTGATCTTGGTACTCAAGCTCTCATCTTGGCTCTCGAGCGCCTCAACAATGTCTCTGTTCAACCAATCGCCTCTTGATTTTGGTCAAATAAACTTGTTAAACGTCTGTAACATTTCAGAAGATTCGAACTTTTGTGTACCCGTATGTTGCTACAATATGAAAATTTCAAAATAAGTTTATTGTTGGATGCGTAAAATCGATACACTTGCAATTGTCAAAATATGAAGTTGATTAAAAGAGGTTTGTAGACTAAGCTGAATGGTTACAATCCAATATACGATCTCACTTTTCCGTAATTTGATTTACATACAATAATTTTTTTTTTCAAACCTCTGAACGGTGGCGATTGGACACACTGTTTGTTGTTCTCTACAGCCAACACTATCATACCTATCAACTCAATGGGGTCTTAATAGGCGGTTGATCCTCTTTTTTCGCCACCAGGATTAGGGTTAGCCGACTTTCCTTATTTGTCTCCGAGGTGGCGAGCAGGTGCTCGCTGTGTGTCCGAAAATCGGGAGCATGTGCTCGCCGACTGGAGTTGGTGATACTTCGCTGGATTTGTCTTATTTTCTTCAATTCTGGTTTTTTTTTGATCTAAATGTTTCAACTGCTCTAAACTCCAAAATAACAGCTCCAAAGCTACCTAAGATCTCCGGAAATATACTTAAAAACTCTAAAAAGTCATTAGATACTAAGGTTAGAATGAGGTGAAAATGCCTCATATCAACTCCCCTAGACTTAGACATTTGTTTGTTCTCAAACAAACTAAAGCTTAAGCCGCAGAAGAAAGGTTTGAAAACACAGGAAAATCACTTATCATTTATACCAAGCCACAAGATGAGAAAAATGAAATTCATTATATCTAGGCCAGCTCTGGATCATCTAAACACTCAAACAGTATGGGGATAATGGAAGTTTAATTTACCTTTAGAATTTCCTTTTGGTAGAATTCGCTATCAATGGCTGTAAGAATGGTCACTAAAGTGGTAGCTAAAAAAGTTTGTTCCAAAGAAAGATCACAATTTCCAACTAAATTTTGACTCAATAAAACAGACTGACTCAACAAAACAGACTGACTCAACAAAACGAAATAAAGAAAACAGAATTAGTAGCAACACCCTCCCCCAGACTTACTTCACACCGTCCCGGTGTGAAAATAAGCTAGAGAAGAGTCCCAGAAAACTTACCTGAGTCGGCAGGTCGGGGCAGGTGCTCCGAAACAGAACCGAGTGCTCCCTCCCCCCCCCCCCCCCTTTTTTTTTTTTGAGAAAGAAGACTAAAACCAGAAGTTAGTATCAAAGAAGAAAAATAAAAGTTAAAGACACTTACCGGTGGGTTGCCTCCAACCAAGTGCTTGGTTAGAGTCATTAGCTTGACTTCTTAGCACATGTGCTAATCATGAGAATCAAAAGGTTGAGCCAATGCACATTTGGTCCTTCTCCTATAAGGACAAGAAACAAAATATGCAAAAAGGCATACAGTTGCCCATAGAAAATAGACAATATTCTCATCAAGGAAGTTTACTACAAATGTAGCATATATCTTCAAATATTCCTTGACAGTGAGATGTTGTTGAGAATCAAATGCATTTGATGGAAAGATATAATCAACCTTAGCTTCAAACGAGTTTGTCACAAAATAATCAACTTTATCTCCATCAATCTTATAAAATACCACATTCTCATCCTTATCATCATTCTCAACCTTAGGGTTCTCTATCTCATCCAAGATCTTATCTAAATCATATTCATCCCTTAGGTCAGATTTTTCAAGAAGAGATCTAGATTCCTCTAGCATTAAAGAGTTAAGCTCGAGATTATGATCATTCAAAACACAAAGATAACTAGTATCAAAACATATTTCATGATAATCTCTAGCAAACTTTTCTATTCTTAAGGCATCAAGTCTTTCAGTCTCACATATCAAATCATAGCATTCATCAATGAGTATGGAGGAAGGTGAATCATAAGCTATATCTCTAATACAAGGCATGTGACTATCCTCATAATCTTGAAATTCAAAGGTTAAATCGGATGTACCTTGTAATTGGGGTGGCAGAACCCAATATATTACCTCCTTAAGTGCTTGAGCTACCATTATCTCATCAAACGTAAGCTCTCTTCCTTCTAGCACTGCCCGATGTGACATGAGGTTCAACCGGATCATTACTGCTAGGTCACTCCTTGTCAGCATTGGATTTTCCACACAAAGCTTATCCAACTCCACTCTTTGTTCTGGCGTAAGTACAATTTCATCAAACGACTCATCTTGAATGTATTCTTCAAACGTGACCTCCTCTTCTTTTGGCCAATCATTGTAGTCCATGGCCATAAACTACAAGAACAAAAAAAAAATCTAAATTCAAAGTTAGTAAAAGTTAGTGTCTTAGACTGAAAATTTCGCCGAAAACCAAAGGTAATAATTTGGTCCCCGACAACGGCGCCAAAAACTTGATACAGAGGTTTTAAACCCTATTTTCCTACTGCAAGTGCACATCAAATCGTAGTAGTACTTAGTGGTCGATCCCACGAACACCAAGTATTACACTATGGTTTTATAAGCTAGATTTAGAGCTAAGACAAGTCAAAAGGGTTTGGTTTCATAAGTAGCAAGTAACAGAGTAAAATCGGTGGTAAAAATAATATAAAACAAGCGTTAGGTCAAGGTAAATCACATGCAATTTAGAGCAACAGATCAAACAACTATTCAGGCACAATTCAGCACAAGTCTAGAACTCAAACATAAAGATAATACTGATCCACTGTCGTGGCATCAATAACTTTGTCTAACGACCTAAAAATTCTAACTGTCGTTGGCTCTAGAAATCGCATACAAGCATTAAGATCAAGTTTGATTTGTTCACAATTCTCCTACACATCTACTTTTGCAGGCATATAACAAATTGCTCACCAATGTTTCTTCTAGCAACCTAGCAACTGTCATTGTCTAAGTTAATATCATAAAATCAAGTGATCAATTCGATTTAAGCATTAAGAACAACAATGGTGAAGACATCGATTTATTAGCCTATTTGTGTTTAACCCATTAGCTCATGAATTCCTTTGAAAACCCTAACCTAACTAAGAGATCTACTCTAGCATAATGAAAGAAGAAAGAAAAACAATAAAATAAAAAGACTGCATTAAAATCGTAAATAAAAAGGTACTAGGGTTCAGAAATCTTCTCAGAATTGTAGCAGAGATCTTCTCCCTTACAAGTAGAAAGCTAAAAACTTGAAAACTAAAAGGTAGAAAATAAAAGATAGCATGATTAAAAACCTAAGACTAAAAGGAGTATATATAATAGGGTCTTCATAGGCGGCTGCTCCTCTTTTTTCGCCACCAGGATTAGGGTTAGCCAACTTTCCTTATTTGTCTCCGAGGCAGCGAGCATGTGCTTGTTGGATGTCCGAAAATCGGGAGCATGTGCTCGCCGACTGGAGTTGGTGATACTTCGCAGGATTTGTCTTCTTTTCTTCAATTCTGGTTCTTTTCTGATCCAAAGGTTTCAACTGCTCCAAACTCCAATAACAGCTCCAAAGCTATCTAACATCTCCTGAAATATACTCAAAAACTCTAAAAAGTCATTAGATACTAAGGTTAAAATGAGGTGAAAATGCCTCATATCAGCGGTTAAACAACTCTCTACTGTTAGTCGGTGGTCCTCCTCTATTAAACTGATCTAAGTGGTATCTAGTCCTACCATGAGGCCCTAAATAACTATTTCGGGTTAGGTAACCAGAGTCAACTAATTAGTACTTTCCGAGAGGAGGGTGAGGAAAAGAAGCTTCTTGTGTGGCACAATAAGTCAAAACCTTTGTGCCAATAGCTCTTCCAGGAACTCCAACATAAGCATAAATGAATCTCATACTTAAATTTCATATTGCAAGAACACTCATAGTTGCTTCAGCTTTTCGACCTCTATATAACTCCACATTATTTGAAGGAGAACGAACTGGCATGTGAGTACCATCAAGGGCACCAATACAATCCTTGTGATCGACCTCTATATAACTCCACATTATTTGAAGGAGAACGAAGTGGCATGTGAGTACCATCAAGGGCACCAATGCAATCCTTGTGATGAAGCTAATCATCCAAACTTGGGATCAGCCAATCATGAAGCTGTTTATATGCAGCAACATCCAAACCATTGTCATAATATCAAAACAATATAACATCTTCATACACTTAACCTCACACAATATTCGGAAATCAACACCACAAACAGCAGATTCGTTTCATTCCATCTAACCTCATACCTAAGCAAGATCAAATAAAAAGAAGAAGAACGAGACAATATCCAAGCAAAAAAGAGCGCACCTCTCTGGAAAATCACATCTGTGAGTCCCCACAAAGGATCTGAGATCAGGCTTGTCAACGAAGAAGTGATCCCTGAACTTACTTACATAATTCTTGAGTCCAAGTAGACTCTGGAATCGTCATCGTTTGTAATTTCTTTTCCTTCTCATGCTATTTTCCAATATTTTCTTTGATTTTTTCTCCAACTCGAAAATAGAAGAAACAAACTCGGCTGGATCTGATTTCGTCACAACAAGTCTGTCCGTAACCAACCTCACCATCGCATATTCAGTGCTGGTGCATTGTTTTGCATTGTCCTGGCAAGTTTAAAAGTTATTAATTTTCATATATTTTATTAAAGATCACAAAATGATAATGATAAAGACAAAATATATTAAAATTTTATAAAATAATCAAACTCCATAAACCATTTATAAGCAAAAAAAAAAAAAAGAGTAAAAGGAAAAACCACTTATTATTGAAATACAACTCTTTTTTATTAATAACTCAAAACTTCAAAGTACAAGAAGACGTTTATGTGCAAGAACTGTACAACAACATCATTAGGTATTGCCAATTATAAATTACCAAATAACAATAGTCAGAATAACAGATAACTTTAGTGTTTGACCAAATAACCTTTTATAAGTAGATTGTAACCTCATTTAATACTATAGATGATTACTACTTGAAATCAATGACCATACATACATACATATATACCAATTCATTTATTTTTATATTCACATATTCAAACTTCAAAATCATAACTAATTCATCTCTTACCAAGTCAGACCATTGATAATGATGAATTGGATGGTGAGTCGGATGAAACATCTTCAGTTGCTGAGTCGATTGCCACATCAGCTGCTATATCATTAATAATGAAAAATATATTTACCACACTTTTCATAGCAAATGGACAATTGGTACATTTTACCTCCTAAACGAATGATTTTGCATTTACATAGCTTTATGAGCCAAAGTGACTCATAAAAATGCCAAAGTGATATGAAGAGATGATAGATAAGCTTATTTGCAAAGATTGATGAGTAAGATGTTAAATATGCAGAGCTTTAAACAAACATCAAATCCATATTTGAGACTTCAATAACTAGTTTAAATTTTTTGAATAACATCATAACTGAATTCAAGGTGAATCGAATCTCCAACATTAGTAATTTGAACTCTATGAGCGAAAGTGACTTTAACCCATACCATTGCATAACGAGAAGCTGTCGGTTCAATAATAAATTTCTCAACTTACCCCAATTTGGATTTAATACTTTTAACCGTAAGATATCTCTGATAAATATTTGGAAAATTAAGGTTTCTTGTCCATAATTGAGTTCGACGAGGACAAGTATTCGAGTCTCTAGAATTCCATTGATCAGCAATCATCATACAAACTTTGAAAATATTTGGTCTGTTTTCTAAAATTGTGAGAAGATGGTGTTCGATATCAAAATATACATTAATTGTACCGCCACTATTTATATGTCCCTCTACTTTCCTTAAGAGATTCCAAGCTTTAGAAGAGAAATCTTTGTCTCGGTAGAGTTTAATATCATGGATCGAGCCTTCTAACAACAAGGCAAAGTCTATGGTCCTTCTCAAATTTCTTCTCAACATTGCAAGGAATAATTTATAGTTTTTTTATGAGCTCTAGTCTTCAATTTTTGAAAAATTTTCCAATATTTCTTTTCAGGGAATCCATGATAGGATTAAATAGAATGACAAACAATGCAGAAAACTTCAAAGAGCTATACTTGTTCAGAGCATTGCAATGAATCATTTACAGCTTTATGAATTATAATCTTCAATTTTTTTGCTGAGTTCTCCAAATCTCTTTCTGCCAGTCTATGACATGATAAATTTGATAGAAAAACAAAACAGAAAAAGATATAATTGTTATGATTTAATTATTAATTTTAGACCAAGTTCACTAGATATCAGTTGATGCTTAAGTTGGACACAAAAAGTGATTAGTAGTACACCTTGGGTTCTTCAATTTAGGCCGGTGTTCTAAATTTGTCTACAACAATGTGCCTCCTTTTTGTTTTTTTTCTTCTAATTTGTCTCCAGTGCTTTTGGATTATAGAGATTCCTCGTCATGCTTCCTCTTCCGATTCGTTTTTCAGGGTGGTAATTGATGGTTTAAAGAGCTTCGACTATTTAGACCAAAAAAAAAAAAAGAGCTTCGACTGTTGGCTTCGATACTCTACTTAAAGGCTTGTATTACTTCAGTGTTTTTAGTCACTGCAGGCGAATTCCGAAATCTAATTTTGGGATAGAGAGGTTTTCGAGTGGATCTAGCTGATTTGTGTTCTCACAATTTCAATAAATTGGAACTTTTTTGAGACACTTCAAATCTCTAATCCTTGGATTTATTAATACTTAGTTGCTAAATACACTTACGTTTTTTTTTATTGTTGCTAATTCATACTAGATAGTAGTTTATCCGCTTGTGTTTTATGTTTTAGTGTTGTTTGTTTACATCGTTTGTATGAATCGTTTTTAATTAACTCTCTTGTTTAGACTTTTCTGTCTCAGAGATATTCGTGAACTCTTTGGCTTTGTCTCTGGAAGAGTGTTAACCATTTCCAACACTTGTTCTAAATTTTCGATAAATCCAACAAATGACTCAGAAAAAAAAAAACATTTACCTCTCACTCTCTAGATAAATTTTTGTTACTATTATGAATTATCTATGCATAAGACTCGTTTAAGACTTTCACTGAACACGTGTGGTTACCTCGCACGTGTTTAACTTAGTTTTCGTTCACTTCTTTCGATAACTACTAGAATCCATCAATCCGCCACACAAACAAATGCCACTGCTCCTCCGTCGATCCCTTTCTCCCTCCGTCGTCTCCTCCTTCTTCCGCCGCCGCTCAATGGCTTCCAAATCCACCTCCTCCGATCCAATCACCCCCTCAAACACCCGAATCGGGTGGATCGGGACCGGCGTCATGGGTCGGTCAATGTGCGGACACCTAATCAGAGCCGGATACTCCGTCACCGTCTTCAACCGCACAATCTCCAAAGCCCAGACTCTTCTCGACATGGGTGCGAAGCTAGCCGACTCGCCAAACTCACTCGCTGCACAATCCGACGTCGTGTTCTCCATCGTCGGTTACCCTTCCGACGTCCGCCACGTCATCCTCGACCCAAAGACCGGCGCTTTGTCCGGTCTAACTCCAGGCGGAGTCCTCGTGGACATGACCACCTCTGAGCCTTCTTTAGCCGAGGAGATATCCGAAGCCGCTTCCTCCGTGAACTGCTTCTCGATCGACGCTCCTGTCTCCGGCGGAGATCTCGGTGCTAAAAACGGGAAGCTTTCGATATTCGCCGGAGGAGACGAGACCACCGTGAAACGCTTAGATCCGTTGTTTGCTCTGATGGGTAAAGTGAACTTCATGGGAACAAGCGGGAAAGGGCAGTTCGCGAAGCTGGCGAATCAAATCACGATCGCTTCGACCATGTTAGGTCTCGTGGAAGGGATAATCTACGCGCACAAAGCTGGGCTCGATGTTAGGAAGTTTCTTGAAGCGATCTCGACCGGAGCTGCAGGGTCGAAGTCGATAGATTTGTATGGAGACAGGATTCTCAAGAGGGATTTCGAACCAGGGTTCTACGTGAACCATTTCATTAAAGATTTAGGGATTTGTCTCAATGAATGTCAGAGGATGGGTTTGGCTTTGCCTGGGTTAGCTCTTGCGCAACAGCTTTACTTGTCTCTCAAGGCACATGGTGAAGGTGATCTTGGTACTCAAGCTCTCATCTTGGCTCTCGAGCGCCTCAACAATGTCTCTGTTCAACCAATCGTCTCTTGATTTTGGTCAATAAACTTGTTAAACGTCTGTAACATTTCAGAAGATTCGAACTTTTGTGTACCCGTATGTTGCTACAACATGAAATTTTCAAAATAAGTTTATTGTTGGATGCTTAAAATCGATACACTTGCAATTGTCAAAATATGAAGTTGATTTGAAGAGGTTTGTAGACTAAGCTGAATGGTTACAATCCAATATACGATCTCATTTTTTCCGTAATTTGATTTACAGACAAGATTTTTTTTTTACAAACCTCTGAACTGTGGCGATTGGACACACGGTTTGTTGTACTCTAAAGCTAACACTATCATACCTATCACTTCAATAGTTAAGACAAACTTTTGTTCTTGAATTTCAAATAAACGTGATACTTCGGTATGTAAGATTTACTAGTGCCTAATAATCTCGTATGTAATTTCAGCAGTTTGTGGCCCATGAGAGGTATCCATTTTTTCCCCGAATTTATACGTCATATTTGGGTTTGTGTTGTCATTGTTATTTGTAATTTGTTCTTGTTGAGTATTGCCTATTTTGTACTTAAACTAAACTAAAAGAAGCAAAATGATGTAAAAGTCTCCCTAAGCTAACGAAGTTGTTAATCCTACGCAGTAGTTGTTTTAAGTTGCTTGTAAAAGTAAGCTATAATCTAGTAGTAGTTAGTAAAAACAGAGAGTAATTATTCTACATTTCTCTAAGTGTGTAAAAGTTGTGTTGTCTAAAATCTATAGAATCATGATTTATTTTCCATCTTAAAATTACTTCCAAACACAAAACTTCTTTACAAATGTTATTTGAATGTTCGACCAAAAAGAGAAATGCAGAAAGACAGACAAATCTCTGTTTTTTTTTTTAAAAGAATTAAACATGATATCAAAGCTTATATTCCATGGAGCCATTTTGAACAAGATAGAAGTTGCAAACCAAAAAGGTCCAACAATGAGAAAGACTAGGTCAGAGAAGCCAAGCCGCCGATTCAAGAAACCAAAACAAACAAAAGGGTGATAGAAGAAGAAAATCATGATGAAGTAGAAAACCACATATTCACTGCAAGACAAGAAATACAAGAATCAAGAGAAGAAAGTAGATGGCCCAGTGACAGTGGGTGTACAAACCATATGACACCAAACGAAAAGATGTTTGTCAAGATCAACACAAATATGAATGTTCCAATACAAATTAGAAACTGAGCTGTACTCATAACAAAAGCAAAATGAGACATTGAAGTTGAATTTTGATTAAGAACTCTATTCTCTATTCTCTATTCTCCATAGACGCCTGACGGTGTCAAATGTTAGATTTTCTTACAAACATTATGAAAGTAAGCTTCCAAAAACTTTGGATTCCAATTCTGATTCTGAAATGGAAAACAGACATCCAAGAAGCTTCCTTGCTACTAAGTAAAAACCTAACTTATAAATTCCATTAATTTATTATATCATTTATTTTCTCCATAGTTTAGATAGACAATAAATATCCCTTCTAATTACTTCACTGCCAAATGGTCTCCTCATTTTTTAACCAAAGGCCAAAAAGGACTCGTTTGAGTTGAATGTGTTAGGTAGAGGCGTGGCGCTATGGGCCCTCTATTTTCCTTGTTATTATTACGGATTATAAAAAAACACAATTATGTGAATTATTTTACTTATATTTATTTTCTTGAAATTTTTTTCTTCTATTTTAAAAAAGAAGATGCCTTGTTGACAAAAAAAAGAGGAAGATGCTTTCTTTCCTTTTGGAGCTTTATGCAACGTTCTGGGTTTTAAAGTTTTTAGTATATCTTTTTTCGACACATACCAAATAAGAAGAAACTGAACCATTTTCTCACCATCGTCACTCTCTCTCTCTCCTTCTCTTTTTCCGCCGCCGTAACGGCCATAGGGTTCCGGCCACTCAACGGTGAACTCTTTTGTAGGTTATCTAAAAAGCCGAGCAACGAGAGAGTAAGTCGAAACTCGATTTCTTCAGATCTCCATTTTGCCCAAAACCGCATGTCCATAACTTTCTTTTTAAGTTGAAGAAAAGAACAAACACAGCTCCTCAAGCTTCAGCTCTCACTTCAAGATTCGTTTCAAGAAGCTACATTTGCTCCGATGTAAGCTTAATCGAGCTTTCCGACATCAAAAATCATATCTTCGCCTCTGTCTGTCTTCCTCATCTCTGTGTGATTTATATGCTAATTCAAAGTTAGATTAAGTGTAGGTTTTTTGGAAAATTACACTTTTCTATTTTGTCTTCAGTTTCGAGTGTCGGCAAGATTTACTTTACCTTGTTGTCTTTCCTAATTTAGTAATCTACTTTTTGGACGATGCATCTCAGAGTTTATTTCTGCAGAAGACCTTATCGTTTTTTACTCATTCAGGAAATTTTCCCACATGTTTCTTTGTCGTTTCCTTCTTTTATTATATCTTACTTGGGAATTATCAGATTTACCAAGAATTTATTAGGCTTTTTCAGATCTAGGTCACTTGAATTGTGAAACATAAGCTATGTTAGAGGGTCTGTATTTTGATTAATTAATTTGGAGAACAAAGCTTCTATTTGTTTTATGGTTGTTTTGTGTTTTAACACTCGCAATGTTAATAAATGTATAGATTGTTATGGACCGACGAAGTTGGCCGTGGAAGAAAAAGTCATCTGATAAAACAACCTTAGTGCTTGAATCTGCAGCAGCTGATACTTCTCATTCTCAAGTTGAAAAGGTGTGATTTTTGTCTTTGCCGTCTTTTGCTCTGTTTTGCAACCGATGAAACTTCTGCTGCTACTAGATTTGTTGAATTGGTTCTATATATTTGGAAACAGGATGTTGTTAAGAAGCCAAAGTATGTGCAAATCTCTGTGGAGCAGTATACACATCTCACTGGTTTGGAAGAACAGATAAAGACATACGATGTTCAGATCAAATCTTACGAGAGTCAAGTTGAAGCTTATGAAGAGCAAGTTAAAAGCTTTGAGGAACAGATTGAAGCATATGATGAGCAGGTTCAGAGTTATGCTGAACAAGTGCAGGGACTGAATGAGGATAAGGAGGATTTGAATGAAAAACTCTCTGCTGCTAATGAGGAAATATCTACCAAAGAGACTTTAGTGAAGCAACATTCTAAGGTTGCTGAAGATGCAGTCGCAGGTTGGGAAAAAGCTGATGCTGAAGCTTTGACATTGAAGAACACATTGGAATCTGTTACTCTCTTGAAACTCACAGCTGAAGATCGTGCAGCGCATTTAGATGGTGCATTGAAAGAGTGCATGCGGCAGATACGGAACTTGAAGAAAGACCATGAAGCGAATCTGCATGATATTGCGTTAAGCAAGACTAAGCAGATAGAGAAAATTACGATGGAGTTTGAGAAGAGGATCTCTGACTATGAACAGGAGCTACTAAGGTCTGCAGCGGATAGTGATGCCTTATCCAGAACTTTACAAGAACGGTCCAACATGCTAATGAAAGTCAGTGAGGAGAAGTCACGAGCTGATGCTGAAATCGAGACCCTGAAGAGCAATCTAGAAATGTGCGAAAGGGAGATAAAGTCTCTCAAGTACGAAGTCCATGTAGTTTCTAAAGAGCTGGAGATTCGCAACGAGGAGAAGAACATGTGTATTAGATCTGCAGAAGTTGCCAACAAGCAACACTTGGAAGGTGTAAAGAAAATAGCTAAGTTGGACGCAGAATGTCAGAGACTTAGAAGTCTTGTGAGGAAAAAGCTGCCAGGACCAGCTGCACTTGCTCAAATGAAGCTTGAGGTTGAGAGCTTAGGCGGAGACACGCGACTTAAGAGATCTCCTGTCAAAGCTTCGAGTCCGTGCAAGTCTCCGAGAGGATATTCATCTTCTGGTTCTGACTTTTCTGTCGATAATTCACAGAAGTTCCATAAAGAGAATGAGTTTCTGACAGAACGTTTACTTGCGATGGAAGAAGAGACAAAAATGCTTAAAGAAGCCTTGGCAAAGCGGAATAGTGAGTTGTTGGAGTCACGGAATCTTTGCGCTCAGAGCAATAGTAAGCTTCAAAGCCTGGAAGCTCAACTGCAGCAAAACAATTCTCAGAAGTCCTCACTTGAAGTGTGTCCAAATCTGAATACGAGCAATCCATCAAGTTCGATCTCTGTTTCTGAAGATGGGAATGATGATTCCGGAAGTTGCAATGGATCTTTGTCAACAACTCCATCACAACAAACCAAGAAAGAGAAAGAGATGGCAGCATTGCAGAGAGCTGAAAGTGTTAGTAGTCATGTGGAGCTTATGGATGATTTTCTTGAAATGGAGAAGTTAGCTTGTTTGCCAAATCAAGCTAGTGCAAATTGTAGTATCGATTCTAAAGATAGTTCAGGTGATCAAAAGTCAGAACTGGTGGATGTTGAGGCTCATACCGAACTTGAGGAGTCCGATAGAGGTAATCCAGCAGTGATGGAATTTAGATCCAGATTATCAAAGGTTCTTGAATCTGTATCTTCTGATGCTGACCTAGGAAAGATTGGGGAAGATATAAGATGCATTTTGCATGATGTGAATGGTTGTACAGACCAGGACAAGCCTTCTGATGTGCAGGTTCATCCCGAAGAAGTGGCTGAGTTATGTCCAGCAGAACAAAAGCTGCAGAGCGTCCACCAAGATTTAAAAACTGCTGTTTCTCGGATTCATGAGTTTGTTTTGTTGCTAAGGAAAGAGGTAAGAGCAGGTGAGGATACTGTGATCGAGGGAAATGATTTCGTTGAAATGATCAATGGCTTCTCCGTCACGTTCGACCATATTCTAAGTGGTGAGAAAAATTTGGACGGTTTCGTTTCGGATCTTGCTAATGTCTTCAACGAGGCCATGGAGCTAAAGGTAACTTTCAGAGGTCTTGCTTCCTCCGAGGTTGAAATTGTCAGTCCAGATTGCATAGATAAGGTTGCGTTACCCGAGAGCAAGGCTGTAGATAAAGATTCATCTAAAGAAATATATCAGAATGGATGTTCTCACAACGAGCCAGAGGTTCCATGTGATGAAAACAGAGTTTTGAAGTATGAATCAGACTCCAAGTTACAGGAAATAGAAGAACTGAAATCAGAAAAAGAAAAGATGGCAGTGGATATTGAGGAGCTGAAGTTTCAGTTACAAGAATCTGAGCAGATTTTAACTGACATTAGATCACAGTTAGATTCTGCTCAGAGGTCAAACAGCTTGGCGGATACGCAACTCAGATGTATGACTGAGTCATATAGAGCGCTTGAAACACGTGCAGCTGAATTAGAGATCGATGTGAACCAGCTTAAGGAAAAGGTAAGGAATTTAGAGAATGAGCTTGAGGATGAAAAACACAACCACCAAGAAGCTATTATGAAGTGCCATGAACTTGAAGAACATATTCAAAGGTGAGTAGTATCAGCTTTACAAGAATGTGAATGACATTGAATGTTCCCATTTACAATGATCCAGTTTAGTGTTAAGTACCCTGGGATATTTTTCTTATTCCTACGCGTATATATATTTTCACTTTTTGCACAGAAACAAAAACACTTCTTTGGTCGCTGGAGATGACGAAGAAGCTGATATCAAGACCAAACAGGTAATGTTTTCGCTTCAATGCCGATCATGTGCTTCTTATATTTCAGCTCAATAGACTTAGCTTCTTTTCTGCATTTTAATTCATAGTTCCAGATTCTTGATCCAAGTAGATTTGAAAAGAACCTCATTCATTGCCCATATGTCTTCTTCTTATTCAATGCTCAGTGTTCACTATAATACATGCAATCAGTTCAGGTGCATTAGATACATATTTAATCACACAGACACAAGCATACACATCAATAGACTCTAAACGCTTTGATTCCTGAATCGTTAGGACTTTAAAGCTTTGAGTTAACGGACTAACATGAAAACATGTACAGGAGAGAGAGTTAACGGCAGCAGCAGAGAAGTTAGCAGAGTGTCAAGAAACCATATTTGTGTTGGGGAAGCAGCTGAAGTCATTACGGCCACAACCTGAACAAATGAGGCCACCACAAAGACAGAGTGAGTCCTATTCAGAGGATGAACTAGGCACCAAAAACTATGCCGTAGACGAAGGAGATTCAGCTGACACTTGGGCCAACGAGGCCCCTCGATTTATGGAATCTCCAAAATGTCCTTCTGACTCAGAGACAAGTGATTTGATGACATCGCCATCAAGAGTGGGTTCAAGGCTCTCAAGGTCAGGTTCATCAGGTAATCCGACACCAGAGAAAGCCTCCAGAGGAATCAGCAGATTCTTCTCCTCTAAATCAGGATATTAGCCTTTAAAATAAAAGAGAGGATAAGAAGAAGAAGCTGTGTGTACATGATGAAATGTGATAAAAAAAACTCAAGAGAATACTTTCGTGTGGGCTCTTTTTGTCAAGTTTTTACATTACTCCTTTTTATCTAACGACGTGTGCATTTGATGTTGATGTTTTGTTATTGAATGAATCAAGAATGTAACATTTCATTCACTCAACAAAAAGCTGAATCTTTCACCAACAAAACAAAAATTATATTCGAAAAAAAAAATCTGAACCATGCTTAACCTCATTGTCAGTCTTCCCACTTGATTTTGCACTCCTAGAACATGGAATGTAATGACACTTCTGATCATTTTCGATGTGTAGTTCAGATTCAAACCACTTCTAATTCTTCAACTACTTATCAGAACACACACATTTTTTGGAAGTTCTCTCAAGTTTAGATGGAAACAGAACTCATGTTTCATTCACGCTCTGCTCTCCACCCTTTCACCGTTAGATGAAGCTCTTTTAAACCGTGTTTTCAAACTCTTAATAGAGTGAGGTATGGTGTTATTAGGAAGAGAACTCGCATTGCATTTGAAGTGTTTATGTGAAAGGCATAAGCAAGTAAGTCCTTTTAAACCCATGTTTGGAGAATTTTGAAGCCGAAATTTTTCTGTATCAAATGAATGGCATTACTATGCATAGTTTGGCTCAGGCATGGAGATCTTAACACCAAATTATTTCACCACACTGTTCAAGCTAGAAGATTAAAAAAACTACGAAGAGACTGCCTCTGATTGATGGTGTAGTTCTTAACGATTTAAAAGCCATAAAAACAGAGGCCTCAAATAAGCTTAAACCCTTTTATTTGGATTCTTTTTCACTGTTAGGTAGAAACAACAATACATTAATATTTGTAACAGCAACTAATTACTATGCGGACACAGGACACTGAAGAATCAAAAGTAAGGAATGTGAAATATTTGACAAAAAAAAAAAAAAGGGAATGTGAAATTATTAGATAAATTTTAAAGTTGCATAAACTAAGTGTCATTCTGTGGAAAAACAAAAACAAAAAGAAAGCAACAGATTGTTACATAGAGACTTGACCATCAATGTGATTCGGGAAAGCATGGAGCCGAAACATCCATGGATCATTACAGAGCCCATATTCGTTGCCTACGATTCTTCCCAATTCGAATCTTCTACAGCTGTTTCTCACCGGATCATAATATAAAATATATGACGATTTACTAAACACGGTTGGTGCATAGATAAACTCACCAGCATGAGTGACACCTTTTAGTATCAAATAGGTTCCTAAACTCTCATCCAAGTGACGCGAAGGTAAAAGAAAATCTTGACTCGACCACTTGTGTTCGGCTGCATCCTCCAAAATCCACATTTTTCTCATAATATTGTTATCAAGACAAGCCAACCTTCCCCAATAATTTATCAGCAAGCCCCGATCAATATTATCCGATGGAAGTTGAATCATATTGAAGTTTTCAGATCTGACATCAAATCTCATTATACCCAACCCACCAGTGTGATAAATATGGGAGAGATAATATATAAACCCCTTAATGCATCGGCCAGAAGTACGAAAGGAAGAATGCTTATAAGTAGTTTCGACTGCTCTCCACGATTCTTGAGCTGATCCTAATGTTAAAACTCGACACGTAGATCTTTGATAACGTAAGCACAGTAATTTATGTTTACCTTCGATGGGATCGTATCCTAAAAGCACTATTATATGATTCTTGTTCTTTCTTGGTTTGGTTAATGTTAAGAACTCTCTCTTGCTAGGGTTCCAAACTACCGGTTTCCCTGATTGTTGAAAACAGATCAAGCCGTGGACATATTCCCAAGGAGACAAGTGCTTAGTATATTCTTCTGGGAATTTCGTTTGGTAACAAACGATAGGCTGAGAAGAAGAGAAAGACTTGTTCGAATTGTGACGAAGAGTATGCCTATCATTATGTTGTGGAATCGAGGAAACAAACATATTGTCATCTTTTCTGAAGAAGAGTAGAAGACTAGACCGTGGAGACCGAGTTTCGAACAAGTTGATGAAGTTTAGATCGGTACTGATTGATGACCAAAGCTTTGACACACAACGAAACCTCGCAACAGATTTCTCAGGCAGCCTTAAGAGTATCTCTTTCATTAGATCTGTAGGAATGTACGATGTTGATTTCGAGTGTCGTCTTCTTCCGCTGTAGTCTTCTCTCTTCTTCTTTTCTCGTTGTTCCATCTTTGGTAAAAACCCTAATTTAGGCTATGTCTTTTTTTTTTTGAAAGAATGTTAAAATTATTCAAACCCAAAAAACATAGTGTTTTACATTTCTGCAACATTCTTTAGTAATCCATAGAGCAAAAATCTTTTAGTAAATAAACCAGAGCTTGTAAAGAATCTACAAAAGTTCTATCTTGTTTCGAACCATCTTTCCATAGCGTTGTCTTGGCCATTTCTCCTGAATAGCCGAATAGAAAGAATGCGATTACGAATCTGTTTGTCTATGTTGCGCACCATTTGTTCGACCGGTATAGAACGCTCTCCATGTTTTCGTCCATTTCTCTCTCTCCACAAGTTGTAAACCATTGTCTGGAGCGTATAGCGTAATAGAAACAGGTTTGTCTTGTCCATCGTTGTGTCTTGCGCAAGATCCAAGAGCTGATTCCAGGTCCAAGTGAAAGCTGCGCCCAGTAAAATAAAAACAAGTTGTTGCCAGATTTTTCCCGTGTAGGGACATGTGAAGAAGATATGATCTCTTGTCTCTGTCGCACTTCTGCAGAAGATGCATGTAGCCTCCGCATTTGCATTCCACTTTAGTATGCGATCCCTAGTAGGAAGCCTGTTTCTTGTTGCCAACCACATGGTAAAGGAGAATTTAGGAGTTGCATTTGCAAACCACACCACATTATGCCAGTTTACCGTCGGTTGTTGTCCCCGCATCAACATCAATGTTGTCTTAGAATTAAAACCGTTTTTGAACTTGTCCTCCCCATATTTCCATAGTTGAATATCGGCCGTGGTTTTGAAAGGGGTTTGTTGTAGCCGTGAAATCTCATTTTCTATCAGGTTCAAACACACTTTTCTATCAGGTTCAAACACAATTTAGGCTATGTCGACTTATGTATTTTCTTATATATAGTTTGCGCATATATATACGTCATCTATATATGCCTCTATGGTTGTTACTCGTTATTAATAATGAAAACTACCTGTTTTTTTTTAACGCTGTGTATTTTATTACTGAACTAGATTAGGACCCGCGTGATACGCAGATGAAAATGAAATATTAGAATTTTAAAATTGATAACCCGCATAACATGATTTATATCACGCGGGTAAAAGTAAAATATTTGAAATCTAAGATTGATAATCTGCATAACATGATTTATATATTTAGATTTTGAGATCAAAATTTGATTATAGACAATTTTAAATCTAAAAGTTTTGAGACTAAAACCCCCATAAAATGAAATATTTGAAATCTAAACTTTTTTCTATCTTTACCGATAAAACTGATTATAATTTTCTTTTTATTTAATTACTTAAATAAAATTACTACGTGTCAAAACTTGATCGAATCACTCAACATATTTTATGGTCATGTAAATATGAAAGAGCTAATTTCTTTATATACACATTTGCCAGCGTTTTTTTTTAAAACAAATCTTTGTCTTAGTTTATCATTTTTATCGATTATATTTCTTTCTTTTTATTGAAAGATTAATTTTTTTTATTTTTTTAATAAAATATTAATAAGTCTATTTCCTTTAGTTATCTTTCAAATTAACCAAACAATAAATATTTTTATAGTTTCCTTTTAAATTCAGAGATTTCATTATGTCTATTTCTTTTAGTTTTAAAAAAAAATTTCACAATGAATATTTTTCTATTTTTTTTTTTTGCTTCAGAATTAAATTTTATTTTTTTCTACAATTTCTTTTTTACTTCAGAAGTTTTTTCCTGTTTTCTTTTTTGTTGCTTCAGAACTAAAATTTCTTTTTTTTTCTACAATTCTTTTTTTGCTTCAGAATTCCTTTTTTTAAACTATAGTTATAATGTTTTTCTCTATTTGATACATATCAAAATCTTAAAATAAGAAGATGACATATGGCATAATCTTGTTAATTACAAACTAAACTTTATATAATAAGATGGTGAACAAGGTTTGGCTCATATGAACGGAGCGAGTAAACAAACTGAAAGGAAATAAAATAAGGAAATAAAATAAGCAAAACCAAAATAAGAAATAAGAAACACCATTAGGTGTCAAGGTGACGAAAACTTCCGAAATCACGGCGAAGCTCGGATCAAAAGAGGGTATGGTTTATCCCACAACTACCTGTTATACCACCAGATTATATTATTAAAATAATTTTGTGATAATTCAGATTTTTAATTTATTTTATATATTTTAGGGACAATCACAAAACTAGACTTTGTTTCATACACTTTTTCAGAAATACATTTCTGAGCATTTTTACTTTTGCACTCTAGCTTGATGTTTTATGACTAAAATAACCCTGATTTAAGGTTTGGCTTATCACAGAATTGCACAGTCGTCTTCTTCTTCAGCAATCTCTCCGATTTCCCAGAGCTCCACTTCTCCGGCTGGAAGAACAATATATCAGTCTATCCAATTCTCCACTCCGTCACGCACTGAATCAGAGCCTCCTCATCTCTGTCTCCTTCGCCGGATCTTGAATCATCCTTTTTCTAACAGCATCAACGCTGTCAAAGCAGATGAGGGATCCGTCGTACGAATGGCAGTTTCGATGGATACGGCCGGGATAGAAGTCGATACCATGACCGAAGCGGAGCTCAAGGAGTTCGAATTCAAGAGTACGAGGAGGATGAAGATGAGAATTTCATTGCAGCAGAGAAGAGAGATCAATATAACGATTTAGGATTTCTGCTTACAAAGGTTTATAATGGTTTATAAAGGTATATGTAGAAATTGGTTTGGATGATTATGGTACTTTGTGTGTGAGGTCTGCTCCTCTTTTTCATCTGTAGATCTGTGTTATCTTTGTATATATAGTTTCAAGTGTTTTAGTTGTATGAATATAAAGAAGTAGATTATGGATTGAATCAGAAATTTTGTGTTTCAGTAAATTATGCAAACCTGCAACATAATGGGTTTTAATTTTCGATCTTATTTTGTTGATAATCTTACCTTTACTCATAGATTCCTAACTGATCATGGACAAGCATTGAAAATTCTGTGAGAAGATGCTGAGAGTTCAAGCCATATTGATATATCTTTGACTATGATGGCAGCTAGAGTTGATATCGTGTTCTACTCTATTTATAATCGCGGTTCGATTTTGGTATGTAATGGTCGTAAGAGGTGGTTTTATTCTGATTGCATGTGATCGATCTGATTGTTTGAATATCCATCTGTAGGAATTCAACATCGAGAAGCTGCAGCTAGTTGAGGCTGAGAAGAAGAAGATCAGGCAAGATTACGATAAGTAGGAGAAGCAAGCTGATGTGCCCAAGAAGATGTGAGTTCCATTGATTGTTAAACCAATCCTTTAGCTTCTGATTAAAAACTGGAAAATAATTCTCTGATTTGATTAAAGAGCTGAAGCACAAATGATGTGCTCTTCTTATATGCATGTTAGTTCTATGTGTGAATTGTCAACTTGACGATAACCGTAACTCATTTACTGTACTTGGCAGCAATTGCAGATTCTTAGCCTCAATCTCCAAGTGTGCATAGCCAGGTAAACAATTAAATCAGAAAAGTATTCAAGTTTGTGGTATGAAACCGAAAACTCATCGGTAGTGTTGGCAGTAAGGATCTGCTGGTAACTGGTTGATTCAAGGAAGAGGGTCATACTATTTGCAGCAGAAACAGGCAACTCAATAGCAGCAGATGACTCAGAAATCTCCAATGGCGGCTCGATCTTCAATGTTGTATGCTCAGCAGCAACATTTATAAGGGTTCATAAAACCATTTATAAGAGTTCATAAAACCATTTATAAGGGTTTATAAAATCATATGACCATGCTTATATGGACATGGTACTGCTTATATGTACTCTTTGTGTCATTTATAAGGGTTTATAAAACCATTTATAAAACATTATAAAATCATTTATAAAGCATTATAAAACTAATTCTATAACCTTAATAAAACCTAGAACTATATAATATATATCAAGCCTTATAAAAATATTTATAAAGCCTTATAAAACAATTTATAAAGCTTTAAAAAATTTATAAACTATTTATAAAGCTATTGTTTATAAAACCTTATTTCTAAAGCCTTATAAAACATTTTGTAAGGACTTATAAAGCCATACTCAATGATGTTTATAAAACTGTTTATAAAACAACCTCTATAAAACTATTTAAAAAAACCTTATAAAGCTTTATAAAATCCTATAAAACTATTTATAAAGACTTATAAAACCTATAAAAGTTTATAAACTCATTTATAAAGGCAACTGTGCAATCCCAGGATGACATAGTGAGGATGAAAGCCTTATAAAACTTAGCCTAAGAGTGGATCGAGTAAGATTGATGAGTGTAACTTTCATTTTTATAAGACTTTATAAAATCATACAAAACCAGAACTATAGAACCTTACAAACCTATTTATCTTAAAAACATAAGCCTTATAAAAATCTTATAAAAGCTAGAACTATTAAGCTTCATAAAACTTATGAGACCTTATAAAAATATTTATAAAGGGTTATAAAACTATTTTGGCCTAAGAGTTGATCGAGTAAGATTGATGAGAGTAGTCCATTTTTATAAGACTATATAAAACTCTATAAAACCATATAGAACCAGAACTATAAAGCCTTACAAATCTATTTATTTTATAAACCTAAGCCTTATAAAATCTTATAAAAACTATAACTATTCAGCTTCATAAAACTGTTTATAAAGTCTTATAAAAATATTTATAAAGCCTTATAAAACTATTTAGTCAGACAAAACAAGAGACTATGTAAGTAAGATTGATGAGATTAGCCTCCATTTTTATAAGGCTTTATAAAACTTTATAAAACCATATAAAACTATAACTATATAGCCTTATAAACCTACTTATCTTATAAACATATTTTATAAAGCCTTATAAAATCTTATAATAACAGAGTTCTTGTAACACATAACTTAGTAAGTGTTTATAAGGGTTTATAAGCATTTAATATAAAGTTTTCTAAATCCTAAATCATTTATAAGGATGTATAAATTATTTTATAAGAGCTTATAAATTAAATTACTTAATAAAGATTTATAAATTATTTTGTAAGGGTTTTATGAATTATTTTATAAGGGTTTTTAAAATTATTTCATAATGGTTTATTAAATTATTTTATAAGGCCTTATAAAATTATTTTGTAAGGGTTTATAATAGTAAATAATTTGTTGTAAAGCTTAAGAAATAATTTAGAAAGCTTTAATGATCATTTGATAAGAGTTCAGAAAACCATTTATAACTTTATAAGGGTTAATTATTTAAAATGATAATAGATCATTCTGCAGCTAACCATCCTGCTTTATAACAAAATAAACGAAAGAAGAAACAAGTTAGTTCCAATTTCATTGCAAGTAGACAACAAAGATTAAAGCAGCCAGAAATTCAATTGTGTTACCAAAACACAATAACTGAAAAAGTTCAGAACAAAAGCAAGCATAAACAAGACTGTGACCGCATTAATAAACGCCCAGAGTAGACAAAGATGTATGTTTTCATCAGAACCTAAGAAACCAGGTTCAAAAGAGAACTGTTTTGAGCCAAGCAGCGACAAATTTGAGCCAAGCTCTAATATTCTGAGGAGGACTTTGGGACTTGGAATCTTCAAACCAAAAGTAAGTAGACTTCAGTAGTATTATAAAACCTAAAGAAAACAATAACAATAAAAGAACTAGGAGCAACAGGAAACACGCCAGCTTCAGCTAGCTCAACATCTTGTGATGAACTAATTCTGAACCCATATAGTTCAAGAGCTTCTTTAAGTTTCTGATAGTTAGGAAGCCATTCAATTTCAACAGGAGTTCCATTAACCTGATTAAACCACAATGTTCAACATCCAAGGAGTCAGCTTCAGCCCGAAAGATAATGTAGTGGACCACGGAAGAAGCTCAGGTAAAGAGAAAAGGTTCGAAGCGGCACCTCGTTTTGTGATAGCAGTATGGAACACCAGAAGTCACACGCAGAAGATCTTAGGTCTTCTTTTGGTGAATACTACGCTGATAAGTCCCAGAGATCAAAAAAGCATTGGGTAAGCCAAAATCTACAGTAAAAAGAAACTTGAAGCAAGAGCTAGACGACGTACACATATTTAGCGTCCATTTGCATATAATTGTTTCCACACGTGCACACGTCAAGACCAGTTTTGTGAGCCAGCCGTTAACCAGCAATCCTTCAAGAAATGCTATTCCTGGATTGTACAATGAAGGCCATAACTTTTACCATGAAAAAAGGAAAATCAAAGAAAGGCGTTGAGGTCATAGAAAACAAATCATTATCTGGATTAAGATCCACCACCGAGTTTAGCTGACTATTCATAAACTCTTTCAACAAGTAGCAATCATCGAGATGAACAAGAAGTGAAGGCGGTGGAGTTTTCTGTATAGTAAAACATCAAAACTGAAGGCGTTGGAGATCAGTTTCGCTGCGACTCCACTTTAATCCTCCACATTCGGAGCCAGAGTCGTCCAGTACGCCGTACATTGCTTCTCCACCATCTTCTTTCTCTTTCCCGTCAATTCTTCCGGCGATGTTTCCTTCGCCGCCGTCAAATCCATCACGCTCTGTTTCTCCGCCATAAACTGCTGTAATCCGCTAAGATCTGGTCTTGTCCTCTGGAAGCGATTGTCAATCCGTAATTCAACATATCGTTGCTGTTCTCTTTGCCGGTAGAATGATCCGACCCGGAACCGGAACGGCGGATTCGTCTTTAGTCAACGGCCACCGGATCTCATCGCGACGCGAGCGAAAAACCGTGAGGAGAAGGAGATCGCCAGAGAAAATGAGTTAGGTTTAGTTTAATTAAGGGTAGATTAGTAATTTTACTACTCTAAAATTAGTGTATTCTTGAAAAGAATTTAGCTGATGGTATTTCTGAAAAAGTGTATAAGTGGTATTTCTAACAATTTCTCTATATTTTACAGAGAAATATACTCTCCCAGTTTTGATTAGTTGTCGTTTTAGAGATTTTTTTTGTTTCAAATTAGTTGACGTTTTCTAATTCCGATGTAAAATTTAATGATTTTTAATAATTTATAATTATTTTAATTCTGCAGAATATTATACTATTGGTTAAATTGTATTTAATTATATAGGTAATTGTGTTTTTATTTTGAAACACTAACAAATTAAAATTTTCTTAAATCTACGTGACAGCTTATCAAAATCAGAGGGAATATGTTTTATATTAAACTAAGATGGTGTATGCGCTATTGTGCAGGATTAATAATATTGAAATTTTAATAAATCTCCACAAACTTTTATGATATAAGAGCACCTCCATCCGTGGGTTGATGGAGGGTATCTGACCATTAAAAAACAAAAAAATAAACAAAAGTTGAGGAAAGAGAGTGACACCGTATCTCCAAACTCATATTCTAGAACTGAGTCTTAGAAACTCATTTAATAGATGTCAGTTTCTTATTGGTTTGATTCTTTTTAAAAGGATAAGTTTATTAAACTGTAAATAAATATTAATATAAAATCATCAGATATTCTGAAAATGGGGTTGAACCGATGGAGATGGTCTAACATATGGATAACAAAATGATCATTTTATATTTTTCACTTTTGTAATTGATTTTATGATTAGTTTAATAATAAATATTTGATTTTAACCAAATTAATATGAATAGTATAGATTTAATATATTGAATTTAAAATCTTCATAACTGATTTTTAGGTGTTTGACAACAGGTTTTTAAGAATAAAAGATAAATAAAGAAAAAAAATGAGAAAAAAATATGGTGGTGTCACTTCAGCAAAAATTAACCAAAATACTTCTCCTTTAATATATATAAGAATAAAAGATAAATAAAGAAGAAAAAAAATTGAGAAAAATATGGTGCTGCCACATCAGCAAAAATTAACCAAAATATTTCCCCTTTAATATATAGTAGATAATGTATACTTGTCTTTAATTTTTGAGAAATGGTCTCAGATGCCACATATTCCAGTTTCTCTTCTCAAAATAGCACAAGGGAATTAATGTTCCCAACATACCATTCATTAATCAATCAATGACAATTGTACCCTTGATGATTAAATAACATAAACCATTAAAACCCGATCAAAAAGTCGACTCGTCGACTCGCGTGAAATTGACTCTCGTGAAATATCAGAAGACGACGACGATGTCGGCATCGCACGACGGAGACGAAGACGAGAGACGACGATGTCGGCATCGCACGACGGAGACGAAGACGAGAGACGACGGAAGACGACAGAATTGGACGGTGAAGCTTTCTGATTTCCGGTTCTGTGTTGCGATACCATTAGGTGATTCGCCTGTTTTCCATCAGATTTTTTTTTTTGTAACGATTGTATATCAGATCTGAATGTTCAATAGATCCGAATTTCTAATCCAATTATACACTTCGTCCATTTGGGTCGTTTTGATTTAGATGATTTCAAGATCATTGATTGGAAGAATACTGATAGTGTTGGTGGTGAGTTTATGGTAAAGGAAAATTTAAGGCTGAGAAGTTTTCGTCTATGTATTTTAACCGAGTTGTATCGGCTTAAATGGAATCATATAAGACCTGTCTCTGAGTTTCAGGTGCTTCACCTTGGGAGACGGAACGCATAATGGATTCCTTATGTAAGTACACTTGTTACTTCTCTTAAGCTTTTAGGAATGGTATAATTTGTGAGGTTGCCTTTCGCTTTGTAAGATAGTTGAAAGTTTGCAACTGGTTATAACAATGCTTTTTCCGAGTTGAATCATTGAGCTTTTGTTACAAACTGAAATTGCTTTTCAATCTGCAGAAATTGAAGGTCACGTATGTTGGTTTGGAGCTCATTGACTCAAAGTCTGGTGATTCACGGTGGATTTTGGATTTCATAGACATGTGATCTCCAGCAATTATTCTTCTCTTTGATTCCCTATGTTAGGAAAAATTGAGTTGTTATCTGTTGGAAAGAAACATGCTTCTCTATGTGCTAAGGTCAGACTCATCAATTCTGTCAAAAGATATTGTATTTTAATTTAAGTTGTGATTGGCACAGCAACATGGAAGACGTTACAACACTTAACGAAAATCTGCTTTTTTTTTTCTTTTGTTTGCAGGCATTATTAAAGCGAGAAGCAGAGGGTCGGTTGAACAAAGGTTTTGAGAAGCTTGAATTGGTTTTCCAGCAAGAAGAAAGACCAAATTAGAGTGTTGTATAAACATCTGACCAAAATTTATAAAAAAATTCTTAACATTTAGGAAAGCCTTCCTAAATTTCTTAACATTTAGGAAAACATTTAAAATTATAGGAAATCCTTACTATCTTCAAACCTTACTAAACATTTATAAATATTTTAAGAAAATCTTCATAAAAAAATTTAGTAAGATTTTACTAATATTTAGGAAGCCAAGGAGCGGAGGAGAAGATATGGTGGAAGAAGTCTTCGTGGTCGAAAGTTGCAGAAGATTGGAGATGAGAAGAAGAAAGCGTTATATAATAGATTTAAGAAGGCCTTCCTTAATCTGAGTTATTGTTTTTTTAAAACATAAAACAACACACAAAAAAGATTCAAAGTTGCTAACATGACTCAAAGTTTGCTAAAATGACTCAAATTTACTAACATGACTCAAATACACACTTAAGAAGACCTTCATAAATCTATATTATTGTCTCATGACACATTTAGGAAGGTCTTCTTAAATCTATGTTATTGTTTCCTTAAAACTTAAAAAACAGGTAGATTCGTTATATCCTTCCTAAATATGTACTAATCCTTCCTAAATTAGTGTTTATGTATCTTAATTATTTTTAATTTTGCAGGAAATAACTGATAATGACGTTTCAGCTTCAGGGGAAAACAACATCACATCTTCGAGTGCTTATAAAGCTGTAAACTCTAAAAATATATGATAAAACAGTGTTAAACGTTTCAGAAAACAATAATAAAGTTTTAGGAAGGTATTCCTAAATAATTAAATTTTGAAGAACTAGTTCATTTTTTAAAAATTTGGTACACATTATCCTTAATTAAAACTCATATAAATTCATAAACAATACCAAATCCAAAGATATAAGGTAAATAATATGTTTTGAGTGGAGAAAATATAAATTTAGGAAGGCCTTTCTGAAACACATGAAAAGCTTTCTAAAAACACAATCATCATCCGTTAATACTAACTTAATTCAGGAAACTGTTCTGGGTATTCAATAAAGCTATCCTAAAACATGTACAGCAAAGTTTCCACGAACCCACAATTTGAGCCAGGAAAAGTTGCTCAATTTTCCATCAGAAACATAAGAAAAGCTAGAGACCACTAAAGTTGACTGTCCTCTGAACAAAATCTTTGACAGTTTCTTTAAAAGTTGCCGAGAACAAAAAACCTGTAAGAGCAAAAAAAAAAAAATGGTCAAGAACACAAGTACGTAATCAATTTTAGCACGAGAAAGTAAAAGCAAAATAAATCCCTTTAAACTGAGACTAACAACCATGTAGTAATGAAACAAGGGGCTCTATACAATAAGACAGATTTATCATCGTTTTCATACGGAGATATCTTATTAACATAAGGGGCTCTATACAATAAAACAAAACACAGCTGAACTGATTCTACTCACTAAGAACGTCGAGTAGAATATCTTCTGCACCCTAGATATCAACAATCAACACACGAAGGGAAAAAATAAGGTCACACATTATACAGAAGTTGAGAAATGAACAAGGCTAGTTAAAACAGAAATAAAAGAGCATACCGTAGCAAGCATATGGTCAGCCTCATCAAAAACGAAAATCTTCAAATGATTTGGACCAAGTTTCTTATACGCTATCCACTTTTTAAGTGTCCCAGGGGTGTCAATCACAACCTGGGCAGAAACAGGTCCTCTTTTCGCAGTCCTTACACCTCTATTTGACTCTGGGACAGCAACTTCAGCAGTGGAAATGCTACCAGAAAAACAAAAATCTCAGGGTTCTTACTTCTATCTTCTCAAAGGTAATCATGACACCTCCTTTGGTACCACATGGTATATCCTTCACCTAAAGGCACAAAGAGGTAATTAGTCAAAAAAATCTAAGGCCAAAACACATCCATGCTCTTTTATGGTATAAGACTCACTTGATCTGTTTGGAGAGTAACTTCAACAGGTTCGTAATTGGTTATGAAAGGCAACTTCAAATGAAAACCTGAAGCAATACAAGGTACTTACAACACTATGAAAGTAGTAAATTTGTGAAACACTAAATCAACACTAATTCCTACAAAATCTCGACGAGGTTTAAATAGAGAAACAACTTGCGAAAGCTCGATTAGAAGAGGAAGAAATTAGATGTTCAAAAGCTCAATTAGAGGAAGACAAGCAACTCAATTGGAGGAAGTCGAGCAACTCGAAGACCAACTAGAAGAAATAGAGAAACAGCTTGCGAAAGCTCCATTAGAAGAGAAAGAAATTAGATGTTCCAAAAACGGAAACGCACCTTGAGAGAGGAGAATCCGGCGTCTTCGTCGTCGTCGTCGCCATCGTCGGCTAGGTTTCCGGCGAGAGAGGAGAATACGCTAAGAAGAAGAGAGAGGCGCGTGGTCTTTTTCCTAATTTTTTGTGCGTCTTTTTTTGGCGTGTTTAATGGAAAGTTAAGATGGTCTTTTTACTGTTTAATGAATGTTAGTTATGGAAGAAATGCCAGCGTGTGCTATTGTGGGAAGGAAAACTAGAAAATGTGGTAAATATGAGAATTGCCCTTAATTTTTTCATAATCAAATTCAAAAAAAAATAATTCGTTCATTTGATCCGTAAGTCTGTATTTAATATTTTAACAATTGCAATGAGTTAACACATCTTCTTAATAGTGATCGACATTTCATTAAAATATCATAATCAACATGAAATATCTCATAATAATTTCAAATATATTGCAACAGAACAATCCATAAAAACAGGATTACATTATATAATCGAAAATATTGAACAATTCCTAATGTCTTCAACGAGGCCATGGAGCTAACCTTTCAGGGGTCTTGCTTCCTCCGAGGTTGAGATTGTGAGTCCAGATTGCATAGACAAGGCTGCATTACCCGAGAGCAAGGCTGTAGATAAAGATTCATCTAAAGAAATATATCAAAACGGATGTTCTCATAACGAGCCTGAGGTTCCGTGTGATGAAAACAGAGTTTTGGAGTATGAATCAGACTCCAGGTTACAGGAAATAGAAGAACTGAAATCAGAAAAAGAAAAGATGGCAGTGGATATTGAGCAGCTGAAGTTTCAGTTACAAGAATCTGAGCAGATTTTAACTGAAATTAGATCACAGTTAGATTCTGCTCAGAGGTCAAACAGCTTGGCGGTGAACCAGCTTAAGGAAAAGGCGAGGAATTTAGAGAACGAGCTTGAGGATGAAAAACACAACCACCACGAAGCTATTATGAAGTGCCATGAACTTGACGAACATATTCAAAGTAGTATCAGCTTTACAAGAATGTGAATGACATTGAATGTTCCCATTTACAATGATCCAGTTAAGTGTTAAGTAGCCTGGGATGTTTTTTTAATTCTTACGCGTATATATATTTTCACTTTTGCACATTAACAAAAACACTTTGTTGGTGTCTGGAGATGACGAAGAAGCTGATATCAAGACCAAACAGGTAATGTTTTGATTTCTGAACCATCCGTAACCTCATTAGAGTTATTCAGCTACTTCCAGTTCTTCAACTATTTATCAGAACACTTACAAGTTTTTACAAGTTTAGATGGAAACAGTTAGCGAAAAAGTTTAGATGGAAACAGAACTCCTGTTTCATTCACGCTCTTGCTCTCCACCCTTTCACCGTAAGAGAAAGCTCTTTAATATTAAACCGTGTTTTGTTGCTTTTAAACACACAATAACTTACTCTCTTTGAATAGCTAACTTGTCCAGTATCACTAGAATATCGATAAGTTTTTCCAGCAGCCGTTTTCTTTCTCCTTTACCCATTACAGGAAAGAATTTCACTCTGCCTAAACATAACAAATCGAGCCCATTTTCCAACTTGTACATTTTTGGACGTCTAGGCGTGGGTATTCGGACACCAACTAGTTTTGATTTTTAAAAGTCAAACATGAATTACAGAAAGAGAACAAATAATTAGTATTTCAAACTGAATAGAACCAAAGTACGGAATGCGAAAATTATTAGAGTTGCATAAACTAGAGTGTCATTCTGAGGAAAAACAAAAACAAAAAGAAAGCAACAGATTGTTACATAGAGATTTGACCATCAATGTGATTCGGGAAAGCTTGGAACGCAAACATAGGTCCATCATCATTGAGCACATATTCGTTTCCTACGATTCTTCCCAATTCGAATCTTCTACAGCTGTTTCTCACCGGATCATAATATAAAATATATGGCCATAAACGAAACAAGGTTGGTGCAAATATAAGCTCACCAGCATGAGTGAATCCTTTTAATTTCAAAGAAGTTCTTAAACCCTTATGAAACTGACGCAAAGGTATAAGAAAATCTTGACTCGACCACTTGTGTTCCGCTGCATCCTCCAAAGTCCACATTCTTCTTTTATTATGTCTATCAAGAAAAGCTAACCTTCCCCCATAATTTATCAACAAACACTGATAAATATCCGATGGATATTGAATCATATTGATTTTTTCAGATCTGACATCAAAACTCATTATGACCCAAACACGAGTGTGATAAGTATAGGCGAGATAATATATAAACCCCTTAATGCATCGCGCAGTAGTATGAAATGCAGAAGGATGCTGATGAGTAGTTTCGACTGTTCTCCATGATTCTTGAGCTGATCCCAATGTTAAAACTAGGGACAGGTCGGAAGATATATCAGGAAGGCACACTAACTTGTGTCTACCTTCGATGGGATCGTATCCTAAAAGCACTATTATATAATTCCATCTCTTTCTTGGTTTGGTTAACATTAAGAACTCTCTCTTGCTCGGGTTCCAAACTACCGGATTTCCTGATTCTTGAAAACAGATCAAGCCGTGGACACATTCCGAAGTAGAGAAGCGATTATATTCTTCTGGGAATCCCGTTTGATAGCAACCAATATGCTGAGAAGAAAAGAAAGACTTGTTCGAATTATGACGACGAAGAGTATGCCTATAATTATGTTGCGGAATCGAGGAAACAAACATATTGTCCTCTTTTTTGAAGCAGAGTAGAAGACTAGGTCGTGGGGACCGAGTTTCGAACAAGTTGATGAAGTCTAGATCGGTTGTGATTGATGACCAAAGCTTTGAGACACAGCGAAACCTCGCAACAGATTTCTCAGGCAGTCTTAAGAGTATCTCTTTGGTTAGCTTTGTAGGAATGTGCGATGTTGACTTCGACTGTCGTCTTCTTCTGCTGTAGTCTTCTCTCTTCTTCTTTTTGTGGTGCTTCATCTTTGGTAAAAAACCCTAATTTAGGCTATGTTGATTTATGTATTTTCTTATATATACAGTTTGCACATATATACACGTCATCCATATATGCTCTATGGTTTTTACTCATTATTAATTATGAAAATATGTAAATATTGAGATTAGAAAAATCAGACAGAGAGATTTGATGGGATTATAAAAAGAAGTAATTCGGTCCCCACGGCCTGAGTAACAGTAGAAATTTGATGGGATTATAAAAAAGGTGAATGATGAATATTCTACGTTTTTTTTGTTTTTCACAATCATGAGTCATAACATCGTTTACAAGATGAATTGAATTCTCAAATGGAATTGGAACCTAACTTCAAAGAAACATGTTCTCGCGATTGTTAAAAGTTTTCTTAAAAATGAAGTAATTAATTAAAGCTCAAGTTTGGAAGCTTCACATTCTCTTTTTTTTTCCTAGTTAAGACTTGATTGGCAGTGACTTAATGAGACTATCACCTTCAAATTCAATTTGTTAGAATACACAACCAAGCTGCCTTGGTCTAGTTGTCACTCCTTCATGAACCCACGACTTTTTTTCTTTCGCAGAACCCAATTTATGACTATTTTATCTTGAAGATATTAAGTTAAAGATTCAGATTTCATGGCAGTGTTAGAGTTAGTTTTTGCTACTCAGTGGCTCACCTAGAGTTCAATTATATAAACTATAACCTAGCCATTAAACCTATTAATTTAGCTGGGATATACTCTAACTCAACCTACTGAAAGTTGTGCTTGGGATCCAAGTAACCACCATATTGAAGGGTCAGTCAAAGATAGCAATGTTGTCGTGGATGCCATCGGGATATTGTCTCCGGTGTCATACGTTCAATCAATGTTTGTTTCTGTTTGATCGTGGTTCGGAATTGATGCTTTGTTTCTGTTTCATCGTTTGTACCAATGCCCACAAGTGTCAGACAGATTAATCTCGAAACTATTTGATCGTTGTGACCAATGTCCCCCAAGCGTGAGACAGATTAGTCTCGAAACTACATAATAAACATGTATATGTGCACTGTGCAAGTTGCTGCCGATTAGGTGTGACATCCAATTCCAAAGGCCATAACTAATTATTATATAGATTTTGATATTAAAATACAATATATCTTGACATTAGAATGTTTCATCTTTTATTAAAAAAGAGAGAGCAAAAACTATAAGGATTCAGGCTCAAAAGGCGTAGTAAAAAGAAACACGTAAATTTATATTATTCATCCTCTTCCAGAAATTGGAATTAGAGGTTTTCAATGACTTAATTCTCAGTAAAAGTTGTTCCATAAATCTGTGAGGCTCACTTCTGCTTCTGACTCGAACCAGTAATCTGTTTTTAACTGCAATACACAAACAAACTCAACTTAAAATCACCACAAACATACGAACATAAGACTTGCTCCAAAACCCATATATATGTGGGGATCTATTATTACTTACATCAGTATCTGAAGTTACTATTTTTAAGGAAGGAGTGTCCACTCCAGATGGCGCATTTTGATCAGACTCATTTGTTTCCATACTGTCTCCTTTGTATTTGCTGCAATCAAATGTTTGTTCCGACATCAATGACGATAATACCAGAGACAGAGAGAGAACAAGTGTTACTAAGTACCTTAATAGGTAGACATCAATCGGGCCCATCCTACTCCTAATCACCATCCGGTATTGTCTTTGCGGAAAACTCATCACCTAATCATAACAAAAACAGCTGCTTCACTATGTCGACGCATTACACTTTATGTGAAAGCATGAAGAAAAATCCCTCTACCTCATCAGGATCTGGAACTTCGATGTAACTAGCTGTAGGAGCTTTAATTGCCAGTAGTGTCTGGTTCTGTATCAAGAACTACCAGTTTAGTATGTTGAAATAAGTATTAGATGATATCTAAGAACTAGTAGGGGAGGTCTGACCTGAAAGCGTGGGAGGCTTGTTATATCTTCCTCCGTCATAAACATGTACCTTCTACAATGTTCATCTTCTTCCAAGGATCTCAGAGCTTCTTGTCTTTCCCTGGGGATGTATTACATGAAGACGTCTTAAACCATTGTGGAGAAGGAACAATAATGGATAAGTCTCCAAATAAAAGATAAGAAGATAAGCAACCAACCTTATAAGGTCATCCAGCCTGCTTTCCTCAGATTGCATACTTTCTATTTCTAACTGAAAATACGTAGCGATGTAAACTAGTTATTCAATGGGATATTTGAAATAAGTGTTTGAGTTAACTGTAATGTTCAGACTGCAGAATGCAGAAAAGTTAAGAACATCTCATATCCCTGACATTTGCATTTATCAGACAATGTGATTGTGATTCCAATGTAATATGTGAGAATGTTCGTGTGTATGAACCTTAAGCCTAGAAATTTGATCTCCCAGGTCCAACTGTCCAAGATTGTCAGCACCCCTGCATCAATGGCACAAACCCAAGGTTAAGGTAAATAACGCAGCAACGTATCCAAGTAAGAAACGATCAGTGTAAGTAATTACTTCCAGCGGATATGGTTCTTTGTAGTTTTCTCTATCAATCCAATTCCTTCAAGGACATTGGTAATATCATATATCCTTCTTTTTTGTACCTATCGAGAGGAAACATAGGCAAATAAGAAAAGATTCTAACAAACTGATGACTTCAGTTAGGAGCAAACGTTTTTGCATCAAACACTTAATAAGGCACAGATTATAAAGGTGAAATTTTAGTCCACAGATAAGCATTTTCAGTACAATCTTTTTGCATACCTCCAAAACATCTGCACAATGGTTAAGGTCAAGTGATCCATCCTCAGCTTCTCGGATCAAATTGACGAACTTCTTTGTCAACAACCCTGCGAAACAAAAGAGAGAATGACCACAAATTGCAGCTGTAATCCACAGAGCCTGATAACAAGTAAGAGTACTTACCTAGAGAACTATCATAACGGCAGTTATTAGTTCCATTAGGGCCACCAAATTGTTGCGCTTCTGCACACACACAAAACAAAAAAACAATCACAAAAATGCTAAATTTACGAAAGATTAAGCTTTTAGAGAGATGAGAAAGAAAGCAGATAGTAGTAACCTCGCTTCACAGCTTTTGACTGTTTAGTAACCTTTGACTTGTTTCCACGTTTAGCTTCTTGAGGAGATGATTCTTGTTTGACAATGACTTTAGCTATATCTATGGTTTCTCCAGGCATGTTTGAACTCGAAATGGATCCAACTTGGATACGATGATTCTTTCTACTTTTCTGCTGCAAAAGATACAAAAGAGTGAAGAACCAATATGTGTCATCATCACACAATCACCAAAACAAGGAAATTTAATAAACTCAATTAGAGATCCAATGTCACCATGTAAAGAATTCGAAATTAGAGATCCGGTTTTGGATTATGTTTCCCTTATTGACAAAGTTCATTCAATTTTTCGCGAAATTTGGGTGAAATAATTAAAAAAAAAAAAAAACCTAGCTCACGAAATTAAGTCATAGAATCTATCGGAAGGTGTAGTGAGAGTAGAGACTCACGAATTTCTGAGTGATTGGGGAGTAGGAGTCGTCCCAGTGAGGTTGAATTTGCGGCGATTGTGTGTTGGGAAGCGGCTGAGAAACCGAGAAAGGCCGATTCGTGGAAGAAGGAGCCGACGAGGAAGAGTAACGTGGATCAGTGGGGGAGAGAGATTGGAGAAGCTCGAAGCGGAAAGGAGATCGGTGGTTGTAGGAGAGAGTCGGATCTTCGCCGGATTTGGACGTCGCGGCCATGCGAATCTCCGGCGGGGCGGGGGGAGATTAGATTCCGAGAAGCGATTTCGCGGCGAGAATCTTCGGTTAGGTTTTGTTCGGAGGGCAAAAGGAAAGGAGAAAGACGAGAGAGATGAAGGAAGGAGAGGGAGATTGGAAGAAAAGATGGAGAGAGAAGAGAGGAAACAGCGGGAAGAAGAGGAAGGGTATAATTGACTTTTTGCTTTGTTAAAAAACAAATTAATTAATTAAAATGAAAAGATCGAAACGGAAAAAGAGCGGTGGGCGAGAGAGTGACTTCTTTGGAGGTGGGAGAGTGTTTCGAATTCTGCCTTAGCCCGCGCCTAACTTCTTCAGCTTATTACATTTTTTACTAAATTTGGGCCTCGACTTGGGCTTCGAATTGGGCTTGCATATCTTCTAGAACCTATGTAGTTTGGTTTTATTCAGAGATGTTTTTCTTTCTTTATCCTTATCCTCATGCATGGTTGGATTTATCATTTATGTTTTTTTTTTTTTTTTCCTTAACAACTGATTATATCAGAATCAAAAGTTTGATAGATATCCAAATTTTTCATGTCCAAAATTTAGATATCCAAAAAATTTCGAATCCAGATTTAGATAACAAAACTACAGATCAGACAAATATCTGAAATTGTCAAATATTTTATTCATGTCCATCTCTACTTACAACAAAAATACACAAATTCAAACTTTGTAAATCGTATAATTTTTTCCTAATTCTTATTAAATACACAAATAAATTTTTTGGATATCAATATATAAGAATTTTTTTCCCAATAAAGAATTTATTTATGTTCTTTAGCATTCCATTCAGACTATATATAATTTTACACTCGTGAAGCTACCCAAATTATTCATTATTATTCATCTCAACCGATATTTATTTGTAATCGGATCTTGCATCCACAGTTAGTAATGCTGGCAGGAATTCTAAGGAACCTAGATGGAACTAATATAAAGCTCCTCTTATAACTTATTATTCCAAATATGTATGATTATGAAAAGATCAACTAGAAAGACAGATAAAAACATACGAAGAGAAGGAAAGCAACATAAAACCAAATAGGTTTCAAAAGTAGAAAACACAAAAGTAAAAATAGAGTTGGGAGAACACATGAAAACGACTAATAAAACAACTGATGAAAACGAGTAATAAAACATACATGCAAACAACTAAGAATCAAGAGGAGATCTATCTTTCGCTGTAGAATCGAGCAAGAACCTTACTCTCAAGAACCGCTAAGGCTTCGGAAGAGTTGATACATATTGGTGTCATGTATTGAGCTGTTGAGCCACCTTGGGAGATGAAATATTCCATGAGAGAATCAAATGTTCCTTGTTGTACCACTCTTATCTCTAGAGCTCCAATTAATCCATCTATACTCCTAAGTCTCCTGTAGAGAGCATCAAATGATTCCTCTAATTAATACATAGCAACATTCCACCATCACCTTCTTATCAACTTCAACTACATCGTTAACGCCTCTAGCTTTGAGTTCCCAGTAGAAAACGTAGTAGCCTGGAAACGTGGAGATATCAGCGTAGCATGTGAAACCTATAAGCATCACATCTGAAGACTCAAGAACAAGGGTCGCATGAGTCAACGCCTTTAAAATGTCTTTTTCAGTTGTTATCTCCGTTTCAACACTTAAAACCATATTCTTTCTGCGTACGAATCTAAACTGAGGTGTACTATTGTAAAACCCTACAACTTGTAGAATATCTCCAATAAGATATCTGGTTAATCCGAAAGAGTTAGTGACCACATGCTCATAGTAGCACCCTAGCTAGCTTGACGTTCACAAGATCAACAATGTTGGTTATGTCTCCCTCATGGTCAGCAGGTAGGAACTCAAAGTAGGAGAGGTTGGGCACAAACGTGTAAGAAACATCTTGTGGTTTGCTTAGAGGATCCACGTTCATCCCAAACATACTCTCAGAACACCCATATATTGTGGATACTTGGGGAAGTTTGTTGGAATAAAACTCCAATATTGGAATGTATTGAGCCATTTGTCCTGTAAAAATGGCTTCCATAGACCTGGCTTTGGGCCAAAGCCGTGTGATGATACCTTGCCATGACTTGTGGTTGCATGCTTGTTCAACATCCGCAAAATCAGGATTAGGTCCTCCGAGAATGACCGCAACAGAGCTTCTACAGTTAAGGTCGGTGATCCACTCGCTAACATGACCTGATCGGATATTACTACATAGTTCCTTCCAGTAGTTTCCAAGAAAATCAACTGCTCGGACCAAAGTATAAGCAAAAGCAGCACTAACTTTCACGACCTCGTCTCTCTGACAAAGCCCACATAAGAGATGATAGTACAAACTTTGGTTGTTGTCTAGGCACAAGATGTAGACTCGTGAAAGAAGTATTCAGAATAGTGTGTTAGACCAATTCCATTAGGAGTTCATAAGGTCGCCCCTTAAAAAAAAAATTGTTTAATAGCGGGTCTCACTCATTTAAAACTGAATCGCCCCTAAAAACTTCTTGTTTAAGAGGCCTTGTGTGCATTGCCCCGACGCATGGCGACATCTGATTCGTCAGATTTTTTTTTTTTGCAAAAATGAAAAAAATTTAAGAGTTTTTGGGTAGTTCGCTGATGGAAGTGCTTTTAAGACATCCACATTAGTGAACCCCACTTGGGTATCACAAAAACAATATTTTATTGTTTTTTTTCAAGTCGAAAAACCAAAAAAAAAGTCTGCCAATGGAGTGGCGACACGTGGCGAGACGGAGGTAGAGAGGATCTCCTAAAATTGAACTCCAATGACACAGGTTCACACTTTTTGTGGGACCATTTGAATTTTCTATCATTTTTTAGAACCCTTACACCAATAATACTCTAATGGAGATGGCATTAGAGCATCAATATTGCACAGACTTATTTTAGCTCTTAAAGTATTTTTTATTAATAAATAAGTGAAAAGTTTTTAGAGCTTTTTCAGAACCGTGTGCAAAGCCTCTTCATTCAGAAGCGATTTCAGGCTAAAGAGCTGCCACCTCGTTATTATTATTTTTTCTTTATTTTTAAAGTTTAAAACCTTGTGAAATCTCTGCATTATGGATGCTCTAAGAGCAAGTGCATCTGTGAACCTCTTGTTTGGAGTTCATAACATTAAAATAATAATATATTTATAAATCATTAAAATCGGTTTTTTTTTTTCTCTCTCTCTCCTCTCTTTTCCTCTCACAAATTGAGTGAACCTGTCTCTTAGAGGTTCACTAATAAGACCCGGTTGTAAACAAAATATGAAATTTTAATAATTTTTTTATTTTTCTCTGCATATGAACACGTGCCATAAACCTTTGATGAGGGTGCTCTTAGAGCATCTGATATATCATGGTTTTTCCGGTTTTTCAGCCATGATATAAGCATGTTTATAGAGTCTTTTATTTGTTTTTGGAGTCTTTTCGAGTCTTTTGCAGGTTCAGGTACATATTAGGATTGATTGAAGATATTGGAGCATTTTGGAGCATTTAGTTTGAAGCATCTGAAGAGAGCAAGTCGGAGACTACTTTTGAACTTGGTGTCGATCGACACCACTCCTCGGTGTCGATCGACACCGATCGGGATTTCACGCTCTACCGAATTTTGAAGAAAGGAAATTGCCCAGAAGTTTTACATATTTGCAAAACAAGTCCTTTTCGGGTTTTAGACTATATTTAGGTTTTTAAGAGTCTTTGTAATTTTTATCTTAGTTTTTACTTTGTGCTTTGGGATTTTGGCAAGAGAGCTTTGGAGAGCCAAATCAGAACTCACCTTGTTAGAGAGAAGATTTCGAACTCCTTTAATACTCTTTTTAATATCTTAATGCAATTTATTCAGATTATGATTTGTGTTTCATCAACCATGTCTGAGTAAACTACTTGTTAGATTTAGGGTTTTTCTAGGTTGATGATGAATTGTTGAATTGGATAGAATTGTTAGGGTTATCAATTGGTTTCTTCATCTAGATTGAATCTAATGCTTGTTCTGGATTGATCACCTGGAATTTAGATCTTAGGATAATTAGTAGACACGAAAGTGTTATTGATTTCCTAAAAATAATCTTAGATGAGCAAAATAGCTATTCGCAAAAAGATTTGGTTTAGGTATTTTTTGAACTTATCGAACTTAATTTTAATGCATGTCTGAGCCTTTGAATTTGCAAAGAGATTTGGAATTCTAGGATCTAGACATAGAAATCTCTGCAACGAGAGTTGATCGATTTGAATATTGTGTTTCGAGTTCAAGAACGATTCTTCATTAAACCCTTAACATTCTGTCTGGTTTGCAATTCTGAATCACCGAAAGAATTTCCCTAAGTCTAGCGCTTTCTCCATCAATCTACAAACTTGTTTGATTTCGTTTGTTGTCTTTTAATTACAATATATTTCGTTTAGCTTAATTCGAAAACCTTTACTCTATTGTGCGAATCTTGAATCTCTGTGGAATTCGACCCCTAAGTATTACAACTGATCTCTTAATTGAGAGAGTAGTTCAAAGGGTTAATTTGAGCATATCAAATTTTGGCGCCGTTGCCGAGGATTCATTGAATTCGCCATTAGACTAGGAATAGAATTTAGACTAAACATTTTATTTCTTGTTTACTCACATTCTTTCTTTCTCCTTTCTTTTGTTTCAGGTTTATGCATACTCGCAACACCCGGAGCAACAAGGAAGCTAAACTTTTGAATCTTACGAATCAGGAGTTGAGAGAGTTAGAACGAACGAACCTAAAGGCAAAGAGATCAGTAGCAATGAATCGGAGAGTTATCATTCGACCTGATGCTACTGGAGTCTTACGAGACCAACAGGTTCAAGCCTACAACGAGAACGGCGACCAGATTGATGACCAGGGAAATGTCATCCAAGAAATCATTGCACAAGATGATGCGAACGCTGCTCGAGGGAGGACTCTTGCGGATTTTAACAGGCCTGATCTTTTCTATGCAAACAGGTCTGCGATTCGCCCTCCTACTTTCCCAAGGAATGATTTTGAGTTGAAGCCTGTCTACTTCACTCTTGTGGGTCAACATCCTTTCCATGGTCTTCCTCATGAGCACCCTATGGATCACATTGAGAAGTTTGAGGACTTGGTGACAAGCATCAAACTGAATGGAGTCACTCAGGACTATCTTCTGTGCAAGTTATTCCCATATTCTCTTGCTGGGGATGCAGCTTACTGGCTCAAGAATGAGAGTCCAGGTTCTCTAACCACTTGGTCTGATACCAAGACTGCCTTCCTCACCAACTTCTTTGATGATGCAAGGTCTGAAGATCTGAGAACTAAAATCTCTACATTCAAACAAGAGCCTACTGAAGCCTTCAAAGCTTCTTGGTTGAGGTTCAGGTCTTACCAGAGAGACTGTCCCCATCATGGGTTCAGTGATGTTCAGCTGTTGGGCATCTACTTCAGAGGAATTGACTGGAGGTATCAGATGGCTTTGGATGCTGCAAGTGAAGGAAATTTCAACACTAGGAGCCCAGCTGAAGCTAGAAAACTTATTGAAAACTTGGCATCTAGCAATAGTACCAAGAATGCAGACTTCGAAAGGAAGAAAGCAGCTGGAGGTAATGGTAGAGGCCAAATTGCAGAAGTGAAGGCAAAGCTAGACTCTGTTCACAGCATTCTTGTGGGGCATAAACATGTTCAATTTGCTGCAGAGATTGACACTTTTGAACAAGCTGATGAAGGTCAAGAAGAGGATGTGAACTATGTTGGTGGAACAGGTTTTCAGAATCAGAGGTTTGGAAATCAACAAGGAAACAGGACTTACAATGGTTATGGTCAGAGGAGTGCTTTTACAAGCAATCAAAACTCTTCTGGTTTTACTCAGAAGCCTCAATTTCAGAAGCCTGCTTTTCAGAACAACAACAACAGCAGCAACAGCAACTTCCAAAGGACTTATGGTTCTTCTTCTTATCAACCAATTCCTCCACCAAATGCAGAAAGCAAGATGGAGAGCATGCTGGAGCAGATTCTTGCAGGGCAGACAAAGCTGACAGCGGATTTTAATGGGAAACTTGATTCCATGTACCTAGATCTGAATGGGAAATTCGAAGCTTTGAACACTCATGTCAAGAAGTTGGATACTCAGGTTGCACAAACAGCTTCATCCATGAAAAGGCAAGATGGATTCCTTCCTGGAAGGACAGATGCCAATCCAAAACATCCCTGTAATGCCATCATGCTAAGGAGTGGAAAACAGCTTGACTCAGTGGTGAAAAAGGGCATCAATACAGATGAAATCGTGGAGATTGAAGACTTGGACGATGATGATTTTGACTGTCCGGAGGAGGTGTCGATCGACACCAACCTTCAGTGTCGAGCGACACCAACCTTCAGTGTCGAGCGACACCCTCCAAAAATCCCGATGTTTCGAGCCATGACGGACGATTGTCGATCGACCCGATCGACACCACTTCGAAGGGGTCGACACCAATCAGTGTCGATCGACACCAACCTAGTGTCGATCGACACCCTTCACGGAACAAGCCAGAATCGGCTAAATCTCACACAGCACCGGGGGAAAACGTCTATAAGCCAAAAATTCCTTTCCCAAAGGCTTCCAAGAAGTCTAAACAGGAACTAGAAGATGCTAAGTGCAAATCTATCATGGAGAAACTGATTGTTGAGATTCCTCTTGTTGATGTTATGAAGACTTCTCCCATGATGAGGAGGTATGTGAAGAGGATGGCTACTCAAGACCTGAGTGTTGAGCAAGGAGTGATGATGATTTCTGCACAGGTCAGTGCAGTTATTCAGAACAGAGTTCCCAAGAAGCTCCCTGATCCTGGAAGTTTTGTGTTGACTTGCACTATCTTCTCCAATAGCTTTGAAAGATCTCTGTGTGATTTGGGTTCTATTGTGAATTTGATGCCTCTATCAGTTGCAATCCGCCTGGGAATGACTGATTTCCAACCAACTAGAATCACTCTTGTTGTAGCTGATAGATCCCTTAGAATCCCAGAAGGTGTTTTAGAGGATGTTCCTATCCAGATTGGTGATTGCTTGATTCCCACAGACTTTGTGGTGCTGCAGTATGATGAGGAACCCAAAGATCCTCTTATTTTGGGAAGATCTTTCTTGGCTACTGCTGGTGCTATAATTGATGTGCAGAATGGAAGGATAGGCCTACATGTGGGTGATTTGGTGATGAACTTTGACATGGACAAGATTGTCAAGAAACCCACTATTGATGGACAGACCTTCTATGTGGACACACTTTCAGATCTTACTGAGGAAATCTTCAATGAGATGCACTCTGAAGATCCATTGGAGAGAGCTCTGATCACTTCTACAGCTGAGCATCTGGATGACCAAGCAAATGGATATGCAAAGATGATGGATGCTAGTGAGCAAGTTATGAAACTGGTTGCCCAAGAGGAGCTAGTTGGGACTTCAGAGAAAGCTGCAAAACTTGGAGATTGGAGTGTAGAGAAAGCTCCCAAACTTGAGCTGAAACAACTTCCTGAAGGGTTAAGGTATGCATTTCTTGGTGAAAATTCTTCATATCCTGTTATTGTTAATGCTTATCTCAACAACGCAGAGCTCACTTTACTGCTAAGCAAGCTGCGCAGATTTCGCAAAGCTCTTGGCTATTCTCTTGATGATATTTCAGGTATCTCTCCAGACTTGTGCATGCATAGGATCCACCTTGAGGATGAGACAAAATCATCAATTGAACACCAGAGGAGGCTGAACCCCAATTTGCAGGAAGTTGTCAAGAAGGAAATCATGAAATTGCTAGAAGCTGGAGTCATCTACCCTATCTCAGACAGCAATTGGGTCAGTCCAGTGCATGTGGTTCCTAAGAAAGGAGGGGTTACAGTGGTTAAGAATGAGAAGAATGAGCTGATTCCTACAAAGACTGTGACAGGGCACAGGATGTGTATTGACTACAGGAAGTTGAATGCTGCTACAAGGAAAGATCATTTCCCCCTGCCATTCATTGATCAGATGCTGGAGAGGTTAGCAAATCACCCCTATTATTGCTTCCTCGATGGGTACTCTGGGTTCTTTCAGATTCCCATCCATCCAGATGACCAGGAGAAGACCACCTTCACCTGTCCCTATGGCACTTTTGCATATCGCAGAATGCCATTTGGACTCTGTAATGCTCCTGCGACATTTTCAGAGATGCATGATATCTATCTTCACAGATATGATTGAGGATTTTATGGAGGTCTTTATGGATGACTTTTATGTCTATGGGTCTTCCTTTAAAGAGTGTCTTGATAATCTCTGCAAAGTGTTGGCTAGATGTGAAGAAAAGCACTTGGTTCTTAACTGGGAAAAATGTCACTTTATGGTGAAAGATGGTATTGTGCTTGGACACAGAGTTTCTGAAGCTGGGATTGCTGTTGACAGAGCTAAGATCGAGGTGATGACAAGTCTTCAAGCACCTGATAATGTGAAGTCAGTGAGGAGTTTTCTGGGACATGCTGGGTTTTACAGGAGGTTCATCAAGGATTTCAGCAAAATTGCCAGACCACTCACAGCACTTCTCTGCAAGGATGTGAAATTTGAGTTCAATGCTGATTGCCTTTCAGCCTTTGAACAGATCAAGAAGGCCTTGGTGAGTGCTCTAATTGTGTAACCACCAGACTGGGATTTACCTTTCGAGGTAATGTGTGATGCCAGTGATTTTGCAGTAGGAGCTGTGCTGGGACAGAAAAAGGATAAGAAGCTTCATGCCATCTATTATGCAAGCAGAACACTTGATGATGCACAGAAGAATTATGCAACTACTGAAAAGGAGTTGTTGGCGGTAGTGTTTGCCTTTGAGAAATTTCGTACTTACTTGGTTGGGTCTAAGGTGATTGTGCATACAGACCATTCTGCTCTTAAGTATTTGATGCAGAAAAGGAGGCTAAACCAAGATTGCTCAGATGGATTCTCTTTCTTCAGGAGTTTGACATTGAAGTTAGAGATAAAAAAGGAGTGGAGAATGGAGTAGCTGATCACCTCTCACGACTCAGAGTTGAGGAAGATGTTCCCATTGATGATTTTCTACCAGAAGAAAATGTTTACATGATTGGAATTGCTTCAGAATCGGATTTGGCGAACAAAAGGCGAAGTGCAGACATGGTGTCGATCGACACCACTTCTGGGTGTCGATCGACACCCCTCCAAAAACTCGAAACTTCGAGTCGTGACGGACGAATGTCGACCAGCTTGGTCGACGCCAACTTAGGCTGCTCGATACCACTTAGTGTCGACCGACACCACATTGGTGTCGATCGACACCAATCGCAGACGAGCCCAGAAACTGCAGAACCTCACGGTTCGACTTGGAACTTCCAAACAGCTGCTGTAGCTGTTCCTGATCACCCTTGGTATGCTCATATTGCCAATTACCTTGCTGCAGACATTGATCCAGGTCTCAAAGAGTATGCTAGGAAGAAATTCTTTAGTGATCTCAAGAGATATTATTGGGATGAGCCTTATCTCTACAGGCATTGTTCAGATGGAATCTACAGAAGGTGTATTGCAGAGTCTGAAATTCCTGATGTTCTGTTTCACTGCCATGGATCTGAGTATGCTGGACACTTTGCTACTTTCAAAACAGTGTCCAAGGTTCTTCAAGCAAGCTTTTGGTGGCCTACTATGTTCAAGGATGCTCAGAAATTTGTTTCTCATTGTGATGCTTGTCAGAGAAGAGGGAAGATCAGCAAGAAACATGAGATGCCACAAAACTTCATCCTTGAGGTTGAAGTTTTTGATTGCTGGGGCATTGATTTCATGGGTCCTTTCCCTTCCTCTCATGGGAATAAGTACATTCTCGTTGCTGTGGACTATGTCTCCAAGTGGGTAGAAGCAATTGCTAGCCCAAAGAATGATGCTGCAGTGGTCCTTAAGCTGTTTAAGACCATTATTTTCCCCAGATTTGGAGTGCCTAGAATTGTGATAAGTGATGGTGGTTCTCACTTTATTAACAAGGTTTTTGAAAAGCTGCTGAAGAAACATGGTGTTCATCATCGTGTGGCAACTCCATATCACCCTCAGACAAGTGGCCAGGTAGAGGTTTCCAACAGACAGATCAAACAAATCCTGGAGAAGACAGTGGGCAAGACAAGAAAGGATTGGTCTACCAAGCTGGATGATGCACTTTGGGCCTACAGAACTGCATACAAGACACCACTTGGCACTACACCATTCCATCTGCTTTATGGGAAAGCATGTCATCTTCCAGTGGAACTTGAGCACAAAGCATATTGGGCTATAAATATGATGAATTTCGACATCAAGCCTGCTGCAGAGAGGAGATTGATTCAGCTGAATGAGTTGGATGAGATCAGATTTCATGCCTATGAAAACTCTAAGTTGTACAAGGAGAGAACAAAGGCATATCATGATAAGAAGATCATCTCCAGAAACTTTGAACCCAATGATCAGGTACTTTTGTATAACTCTCGTTTGCAATTGTTTCCTGGTAAATTGCGTTCTCGTTGGTCAGGTCCTTTCACTATCACGGAGGTTCGACCATATGGTGTTGTAGTCCTGCGGAACTCAAAAGGCGAGGAGTTCACTGTGAATGGACAAAGGGTGAAACACTATTGGGCACAAGCCGAGATTCCTGACGGACACATTGTTCGTTTGGATGATACACCATCCGCCTAACCCGCAGCTAAGTCAAGCTAATGACTAAAAACAAGCGCTGAGTGGGAGGCAACCCACTGGTAAGTCTGTACATAAGCAAATTTTCGTATTTCCTTTGATTACTAATTTTTATTTTTTTATTTTCATTAAGCTTTTAGGAAATTCATTCAAAAAAAAAAAAGTGTAGCGACCCACCAGTGGTGTCGATCGACACCACTTATCGGTGTCGGTCGACACCGTTAAAAACGAGGTAAGTGTCTTTAAATCCCCCTTTAGTGTCGATCGATCCTCACCATTCTTTCTCTTCGCCATCGCTCCCGCTCTCGTTCACCACCATCTCCTACCGCCGACGAGTCCGATGATGATTAGTCTTCTTCCTGCGGTTTTATTTTTCTATCATTTCTTTTACTATCTCTTCCTGCACTTGAGTCATTTTTCTGTTTTTGTTTGAGTCAGTCTATTATTTTTCTTTTTGCTTTGAACTCTGTTGGATTATGATATTATGGTATGCTTGATCTTTCTTCTTACTTGTGTTTTCAGTGTTCTAACAGTTCTGATATTAGGAATCACGTTTTGGATTTATATTTTTGGGATAAAACACAAGTCCAACAACGTCATTGTCCATTTACGGACTTGGTGTCGATCGACACCGTTCGCGACTGGAGGTAAGCACCCATAATTCTAACTCTAACATTGTTCCTTTTGCTTTCTTTTACCAATCTCAGGTCTGTTAACACTGGGGACAGTGTTATTCAAGTCTGGGGGAGGTGGTTACTAATTTGGTTTTCTTTTTCTTTTGTGAGTCTTTTGTGTCAAAAAATTGTTTTTATTGAGTCAAAACTTAGTTGGGAACTATGAGCTTTCCTTGGAACAAACTGTCTTAGCTACTTCTTTAGTGACCATTCTTACAGCCATTGACAGCAGTTTCTACCAACAGGAAATTCCAAAGGTAAATTGATCTTCCATTATCCCCTCACTATTTGAGTGTCTAGATGATCCGGAGTTGACCTAGATATAATGAACTTAATTTTTCTCATCTTGGGGCTTGGTATACTTAGAATCGGATTCCTTGCTTAGGTCTGATAAGATTAGTCTGTGATTATGGTTTCCCTCTCTCTTCCCTTCATAGTCTCTAAAAAAAAAAATGAAAAGAGTCATACTTTGAAAAGATTAAATTTGAGAAGTTGAATCATTCGATACTTCTAGAAAAAAAAAAAGAGAAAGAAAGAGAACAATCAGTCGATAAAAATAAAATAAAATGATAGCCTAGTAGGGAAAAATCGACTGATTGGAAGTGAGAAAAGAGGGAGAAAGGAAACTAGAAGCAGATTGTTCAATAAATCAGTACTTGGGTAAGTAAGAGTCCATGTGTCCTTAGATCGATATTCCCTCGATGAGACTGCACTTTTAACTTGAATAAGGTCAGCAATGGAGATTTTAGATTACTCTTATGGTTGTGGTTTGGAATCTGGATGATTAGTAAGTCTGCGGAAAATTACTAGAGGTTCTAACTTAAGTTGGTACTGTTTGATGTGGCATTACTCTGGTGTTGGTTGATTCAGTGTTCTAAAGGTTAAGTGAGTTCCTATGTTTTCAAACCTCTTTCACAGGTTCAGTCTTCTGTTTTGCTTGAGGGCAAGCAAAAAGCTAAGTCTGGGGGAGTTGATATATCATGGTTTTTCCGGTTTTTCAGCCATGATATAAGCATGTTTATAGAGTCTTTTATTTGTTTTTGGAGTCTTTTTGAGTCTTTTGCAGGTTCAGGTACATATTAGGATTGATTGAAGATATTGGAGCATTTTGGAGCATTGAGTTTGAAGCATCTGAAGAGAGCAAGTCGGAGACTACTTTTGAACTTGGTGTCGATCGACACCACTCCTCGGTGTCGATCGACACCGATCGGGATTTCACGCTCTACCGAATTTTGAAGAAAGGAAATTGCCCAGAAGTTTTACATATTTGCAAAACAAGTCCTTTTCGGGTTTTAGACTATATTTAGGTTTTTAAGAGTCTTTGTAATTTTTTATCTTAGTTTTTACTTTGTGCTTTGGGATTTTGGCAAGAGAGCTTTGGAGAGACAAATCAGAACTCACCTTGTTAGAGAGAAGATTTCGAACTCCCTTAATACTCTTTTTAATATCTTAATGCAATTTATTCAGATTATGATTTGTGTTTCATCAACCATGTCTGAGTAAACTACTTGTTAGATTTAGGGTTTTTCTAGGTTGATGATGAATTGTTGAATTGGATAGAATTGTTAGGGTTATCAATTGGTTTCTTCATCTAGATTGAATCTAATGCTTGTTCTGGATTGATCACCTGGAATTTAGATCTTAGGATAATTAGTAGACACGAAAGTGTTATTGATTTTCTGAAAATAATCTTAGATGAGCAAAATAGCTATTCGCAAAGAGATTTGGTTTAGGTATTTTGTGAACTTATCGAATTTGATTTTAATGCATGTCTGAGCCTTTGAATTTTTTGAATATTGTGTTACGAGTTCAAGAACGACTCTTCATTAAACCCTTAACATTCTGTCTGGTTTGCAATTCTGAATCACCGAAAGAATTTCCCTAAGTCTAGCACTTTCTCCATCAATCTACAAACTTGTTTGATCTCGTTTGTTGTCTTTTAATTACAATATCTTTCGTTTAGCTTAATTCGAAAACCTTTACTCTATTGTGCGAATCTTGAATCTCTGTGGAATTCGACCCCTAAGTATTACAACTGATCTCTTAATTTGAGAGAGTAGTTCAAAGGGTTAATTTGAGCATATCAGCATCCAAAAACAAACAAATAATCAAATTAGAAAAGAATCGATTAATACCTCAATTGAAAAAAAGCTACAAAGATGATTCGAAAGTCATAAAAATTTCCAGTATAAAAGTTTTGAGTCTTAATTATCTTTAGTTAGAGCACATACATTGGATGTTCTTGTCATGGGGTTCACAAAAAAATTATTAAAATATTTGTGGGCCCCACGAACAGTAATGAATCCACTCCTAAAAACTCTAATTTTCGAACCCCTCTCTCTTCGAGTTGGCCACGTGTCTACACGTGATTGACCAATTTTTGTTTTTTGGCGATTTAAAAAAAAAGTATTTAAAACTTTTTTTTAGAACGCCAAGTGGGGGTTCGGTGATGGACATGCTCTTAGTCTTATCCTTAGTGATTCGCTTCTCTGCTACTCATTGATCGATGCACATGTAATATTAACTCTTATAAGCTAGCAACACACATCGATAAGTTTTATGTGTCATTTTTTTCAGCTACATGTTGATACAGTGGACCTAAGGGATCCAAAAATTCCAAGCTACATGTTGTAACTTTAAAATTGTTGTACTTTTAGATAAGTTGAAAACATTATAAAATTGTAAAACTGAAAGATGTAGTTTACTAGTGAATCAGTTTATGTACTCGTTTCACTTTTTACTTAAATAAATGATCTGCTGAAAATGTCAAAACGTCTTCCTATGTAGGAAGAAATAAGGTTTGTGTTCAGTCCGGAACTTATCCATGGGATGATCTTTTTGCCTCGCGAGGACGCAAATGAAGCTGTGGAGATTGTTGGTGTTGAAAGATATTTATGTTACACATGGTAAGTACCACTGTACCAGTGAACTGAAGTAGATGATAAGCTACTCATGGTAGCACCATTTAGGTATGAATATTCTTTCTTATTATATAGTTTAATTAAGCTTTGTAAAATTCTTAGTTACTCCTTTTGTTTCTACAGAGAGGTTAACAAGGCTTTTACCGGATACTTGCATCAACGTAAACATCAAGCGGATCCTCTTCCACCATCAGCTTCGAAGAGCCCAAGTTGTAGAAAGCTCACTTTTTGAAGGGGATCCAGAACTAAAGATGACGCTTCAATAGCTTTGCCATTTCGCAGGTACGCTTCTTTTTTTTTTGCATCAACTTCTCCTGCAAACACACAATCATCATTTCATCTAACAGCGAAATCGCTCTCAATCTACTTTCTCCAGGCGGGAAGACCCATCATGTCATGCTACACATCTAAACTACATCACTATCTCAAGACCTTAAAAAGAACGTTAATCAAAAAGCACTATCTCAAGTCTCAAGACATAATCAAACAAGTTTCTGTTTTTTCGCACGTGTAATGGAAACCAATTTGGACATTTTTCAGGAAGCAAAACAACACTCGGAATAAAAGGAAGTAGTCAATACTCAATACACAAGAGAGTGTGTTCCAAAAAAAAAAAAAAAAAAAAAGGAGAGTCAATATAAACAAAAGAGAGCTGTTTTGGCCGATAACTCTAGTTATTATTATATATCCGGAGCAGCATTTCCGAGGCTCTCAAATCTATGTCAGTGAGCCCTGAAGTGCTTGTGCCTGTCTCTTGTACAGCTTCGAGAGGAGCCATCTCTGTGCACACTTGAGGCAATGGTCTGTTTATGTCCAAATCCTTGACTGTGCTTGGGCCGAGGTTGCCTGAATCTCTTGACGGAGCAGGAACACAAGCTCTGGTAGTCATCCTTCTCTTTGGAAAGTTAATAAGTCTCCTGTTTGTCTCTTCACATAGAAATGCCTCGCCAGAATCTCTAGTTACAACCAGAGCCATGGATGAAGATGAAGCTGAAGCTGGAGCTATAGATGAAGATGAAGTTGAAGCTGTAGCTATAGCCGGAGCCAGAGATTGAGCCACAGCCTGAGATGAATCTTGAGCTAGAGGCTGATCCGTATTTCCAGGTGGAAGCTTAAGATTTATAGCAAAATAGAGCGTACCATCATGGGAGTGGAAAGACCAGAGGCGAATATTGTGGCCTTCCTCTGGCTTGTGATGCTCGACGACGTTCTTCCATTGGGAACATAAGACGTAGTTGGTAGTTGTGTTCATGTCCCATATTCTTAGGCTAGGTTTCCATTTTTCACCATCGGCGTCCACCAAGATCACATCAACACCTTCTTTACGAGCCTTTCTCCTATCTTTCTCTAGGAAGTTCACTTCTGCCTCGGTCAAGAAGTCCATGTCCGCCATTTGGTTAAAGGGCATATTTAGACGTCCTTGGTTTTTGTTGAGATCACTCGCCGTAATCTTCTTCTCAATGATCAGCTTCACATCCGCACCGTTCTTTTTCCTCATCAGCTCATCCACCCATCCCGGCGTCACCACCGGTTCTCTTTTGACCGGTTCTTTTTTGACCGGCCGGTTTCTTCTTCTAACCGTTTTAATTTTTTTTTTCGGCTGTGCTCTGCTTGGTTTTTCAGACACCACAGGACGCCTCTCGGACAAACTCGAAGAAGAAGCATCATGACGGTTTGGCAGCATATTTATGATCGGCTGTGCTCTGCTTGGTTCTTCAGGCCCCACACGAGGCCTCTTGGACAAACTCGGGGAAGCATCATGATCAATCTCTCCTTTATCCAATAACGTGTTCGCCGCTTCCCTCAGTGTATTGAGCGTGAACGTGCTTCTCTCTTGTTCTTCTTTTCCTCGCCTCGCTCTTGTTTCCTCATTACCATTAACCGAAAGCAACGTCTCCAAAAGATCATCACCATCGGTCCCCATCGTCGCCGAAAATTGAAGTAAGAGTATTTTTTTTCCTTTGTTTGTTTGCAGTGAATCAATCTCTGGAAACAACAAGAAGAAGAAAATAGTAGAGAGGAGGCTGAGAGGGTTGGTGCTTATATAGGTTTTGGTTGACTAAAGAAGACCTTTTCCTGTGCGGACTCATAAAAAGTAAATTTTCCTTTTTTTTTTGCGTCTTCTTTAGTGAAGACAATCAGAAATCTGTTAGAAGTTGTCTCTTTTTCCTTTTTTTTTTTAATTCCGTGTTATCTATCTTTGTATTCTTATTGGTTAGTTTTCATTTTTCCGTAACGTAGATATTTATCAACATAATTAAGTACTCCTATGTTTCAGGAGATTCGCTAGTCGTTGAGGAAACAAAAGGAAGATTCTAAAGTCCACGCGCCCATGCACTACATTGGATAAGCAAATATGAATTTGTGATTCTCTCCAAATCAGTAAAACTGGGGTTTTCAGCTTTTTTTTTTTTTTAAAAAGGCTTTTTCTTATAAAGAGCAAAACTTGGGTTTCTATAAAGTATTTAAGTTTTTAGTTAGGAATGATGAAAAGAACAATAAAAAAAAATTTGAAGTGGATATTTGACATTACATAAAGTTTAAAGAGTTCATAACAGAAATCAGAATCTTATCTATGTGTATCGCTAATGTGATGCTTTTTAAATCTCGGTAAAATTCTGTTATGCATGTTTTCAGGTGAAAAATCTCATTATGGAGATTTCATTACTCCAAATCAGAATTAGAGATTAAGGGCTCGACTGGTTTAAACGCAGCGGTTGCGGCTGCGGTTGCGGGAGTTTGCGGATGCGGATTATTGCGGTTAATAACGTTTTATAGCGGTTTATGCGACTGGTATAGCGGTTCAAAATTGTTGCGTTTGCGGATGATTTTCGACTGGTTTACCAGCAGATGCAAAAGCAAATTATGAAAAAATAGAATATTTATTATTATTATAAAAATATAAAATTAATTTAATCAACATAAATAATAAAACAATAAATGATAATTGAAAAATAAATTCATGACGTGGTTATTATCTCATATACAAAAGCATACACACATAAAAGAATCATACGAGGGATTCAACAAATTTGGACAAGAAAAAAAACATATAAAAAATCAACGAAGTGATAGCAAAAAGAGGATTATAACGTTCGTGTCTTGACTTTCTTCAAATTCTGTAGAGGCCATATTTTAATGGAGGAATACAAAATTTAGAGATTAGAGTTCTTATGAAGTTTAAAATTATATATATATAAATATATATATATTAGCGTGATATAGTTTTTTTGGGTGCAATTAATGTGATATAGGTAAATATATATATGGATATATTAATTTAGAGTTTAATGATTATTTCCTTTTTTTTTTCTCCAACCGCTACCGCCCGCAACCGCAAACGCTGGCGGGAAGGAGCTTCTAGGAGCTTCTGATTTTTTGCGTTAAAAAGTGGTACAAAGCGGTTTATGACGTTTTTTATGATTGATTGCAACCGCTATGAACCGCTACTAACCGCAAACGCAGCGTTTGCGGCTCATAGTGGAAAAACCAGTCAGACTCTAACTATATGAGTGGTCCCTTTGAGAATCTCAAGTTAAAACCCTACTTAAATCACCAATTAAAAAAAAACTATGTTCTTGGCATTCTCGATTAAGCCATCTTTCATACCCTACTTTAAATACTATTCTTTTTTTAATTTCACTTCTTATCTCAATGTCCTCTTTTTTTTTTTTTTTTTTTTTTAACCGCAAGACATTAATATTAAAAACCAAATAGGAGAGTTCAGCCCAACGCCTGCTGGCCCAAAAGGGCCGGCGCTAAGTTAGTGAGAGCACATTTTGCTAAATTGTCTGCAGAGCCATTCTCGGCCCGTGAAATGTAAACAAAGGAAATGGAGGCGAAAGATAGAGCGAGAGTGTTGATATCAGCTAAAATCCCAAAGATTTCGTTAATGTTCTCCCGGTTGTTGATGGCTCGAATCAATTCTTGAGCGTCTGATTTTAGGTAGATGTGAGAGATACCTATCTCTGAAGCGTGAGAGAGTGCTGATCTGATGGCTATGGCTTCCGCCATAAATGGAGAGAGTACAGTAGCTTCCGCAGTTGAATCCGAGACTGTTTTTTGGTCTGGCCAAGTGAAGATCCACCCCATTCCCGCCGCTGTTGTTGCCGGATTCCATGCAGCATCTGTGTTGCATACTACTGCCAATGGGTGAATTGAGGGCAGAGGAGGAGGTGAACTTGTTTTCTGGATTATTGGCTGCTCATATTGAGCCGCCTCCCATTCTCGAGCCGCAGAGATAGCCCGTGTGATAACCGTCTCCACTGAGTGAGGTTGCTCCTCAAAGATGATCTTATTTCCGTGTAATCCATAAGGTCCAGGCAATCCAAGGAAATAGAGAGGTCGAGATAAGGCCCACAGGTGGTAACACTCTCCATTTATGTCCTTCCACAATCAAATCTTTAACATTGGCCAAATTGTTCACCTGAATCTGTTGCAGAAAAGGAGCAGCTGTCCACACCCGACGAGCAAAAGAGCAGTGCAGCATAAGATGTTCTCTGGATTCCAAATCACCACAGTGGGGGCAAGTGGCAAGGTCGAACAAACCTCTTTTAAGAAGGTTTTCTCCAGTGGGGAGAGCATCTTGAGCTAGTTGCCAGAGGAACAATTTCAGTTTCGGCGTTAGCGGGCGATTCCAAACCTCTGAGATCCAGTTAAAACTCGGATTTTCAACCAGATTTTGGTGATGCGGTTCTGTCGAGATTGTGGATTGGTATCCGGATTTAGTCGAGTAAATTCCATTCCGGTTCGGGAGCCATGCTAGAGTGTCAGCTGTCTCAGTCTTACTCGGCCGTAAGGACATGATCTGGTCTGCATACATCGGTAAGATTCTCCTGATGATTGTTTCCTTCCACTGTCCGTTTGCTGAAATGAGATCTGAGACCCGCAGATCTTTGTCTGCTAGATTTGGTGGACCCATCGGTCGAAGAGGATGATCAAGCGATAGCCAGGGGTCTTCCCACACTGAGACTGATCGACCATTCCCTAAGATGTATCCTAGCTTTGAGGTAAGGACCTTTCTCCCAATGAGAACATCTTGCCATCCATGTGACGAGGTTGACGGTATAGGAGCTTCTAGTAGAGATATATCCTTACAGTACTTCCCTGTTAGGACTCTAGAGGCGAGGCTTCCTGGATTTTTAAGTAGTCTCCAGCACAACTTAGCCAGTAAAGCATCATTGAAACTTTGGATTTCCCTTAGACCAAGGCCCCCAGATCGTTTAGGCTTAGCTAACCTTTGCCACGAAATCCAACAAGTTTTCCTTGCATTTGAGCTTGAGTCCCACCAGAATCTAGTGAGGGCAGTGATTGTGCGAGTTTTTAGGCTCGGCACGTCAATTACCCTCAACGTGCACAACACCGCAATCATAACGGCATGTCGTTTGTAGCACTTCAAGGTATCGATCCACAGGGAGTAGAGCCTAGGAAACTGCACTTTCATACAGCCTAACGACTACGACACCGAAGATGCGAGACCCGGACTAAGCTAGAGCCAAACTCTATCGGAACTCCATAAAATCTGTAAAAGACTCAAAACAAAAGAAAAGACTAAAAAAACTAACGAAAGATGCAAATCAAAACTCAAACCGAATACTAAAAACGAATCAAAATACGTTAAAAACACGTAATATCAACTCCTCCCAACTAAAACCTTTGCTTGTCCCCAAGCAAAACCAGATATTTTACAAAGAGGAGAGGTTAGAAAAACGTGTGAAACTTTTAAAACTTATAGGACCATACTCTAAGTCAATTGCCCGTAACCGCATTCGCAAAGTTCAGATCAAACCGTACTTCATTGTACTTCTCCATAACCGTAGTAAATAAATGAAATCTCATGATCAAGCAGAACTTAATATTTAACATTCATTATCAAATGCGTGTACTCTCACAAAGGGAATATCTAACACGTTATGGTCTAGGTATCAAGGTTGGTATTTGGTGGCTCAAGTGTTTTGGTTTCTTTTAGCAGTATAAACGGATGCAAATCATTATGCAAAATCACCGTGAGACACAGACCAATTAGGAGGTACAAAACTCTCCTTAACTCTAACACACCAAAAAAGAATAACAACAAAAGAAAAATAAAAAATGAAAGAAGAACACTCTAGTCTTAGCCCAAGTCCTAACTCTGATGGTAATCGAACTACTCCCCGGCAACGGCGCCAAATTGATTGTGCGAGTTTTTAGGCTCGGCACGTCAATTACCCTCAACGTGCACAACACCGCAATCATAACGGCATGTCGTTTGTAGCACTTCAAGGTATCGATCCACAGGGAGTAGAGCCTAGGAAACTGCACTTTCATACAGCCTAACGACTACGACACCGAAGATGCGAGACCCGGACTAAGCTAGAGCCAAACTCTTGTTGAGTTTGTGTTTTATAAAAATTAAGTGTGTTTTTTTTTTTATATATATCGGAGAATGGAACCGGTTAGTCTCTAAGATCTGCATCAAAAGAACATCAACAATGTAAGCTTATTTCTTGAATGTGAATAAAACCTTCTACCCTTTTTAAAAGTTCACCCTCTTTTGAAACGAAAATTTTCAATGAATATGTTCAAAGAGAGAGATCACATTTCTAGACACATCCCATGAGTTTAATCAGAAGAGACCACCTATCTAGACACAATCCTAAAGAAAAGTTGTGTCGGTCCGTATACTCCATAGTTTTTGCACATGAATGCAATGACAGTAAACGAAGAAAAGTGGGTTTCAACATGGAAATGGTAAGGGTGTGGTACTAGACTAAGGATAAGTCTAGCCATTTGGAGTTAGCAAAGATTGGTAAAAATTGATGCAAAGAAAACTCCAAATGTAAAATCCAATACATGGCTCTCAACCCCCTAAGTGAGATAAATTAAGTCCATATTAAGTTCCGATAATTCGATTAAGTTCAGATGATTTGAGAAATTCACTAAATGATCAAGTTATGGATTTTTCTGCGTTTCCAAACTATCCTCAAACAATGCTAAGCAGTCCTAAGGCAATGACATCGAACATGTTGCAATTCCAAAAAGTTTAACAAAATCACACACTGTTTTGACTCGATAAATATATATATATATATATTTTTTTTCTTTTTTTTTTTTTTGTTTTTGAAAATCTAAACACACCAAAATAAAATATAAGAAGTAAACATCAATAAAACACAATGTTAGTACACAAATAAATCACTTGGTGTCAGAAGTGGGATCGACCCCTAAATACTACTTCGTATGCTGTGCACTTGCAGTAGGAAATAAGGGTTTAAAACTCGTGTATCAAGTTTTTGGCGCCGTTGCCGGGGATTTTATATTCTTATACCTTGACCGTTCCTTTCCGTGGAACGACCATGGAGAGCGCCATTTTTTTTTTCTTTTTTTTTTTTTTTAAAAATAAACAAAGCCTTAATAACACTAAAAAATACAACATATCAATTCCCCCGGACTTGCCTTTTGCTTGTCCGCAAGCAAACAACAAACGATAGCCCGGAAGAAGATTTATTAAAACATTAAAACGAAATTAAAGATAGAGGATATGCTTGGGGGAGTCCCCAAGCGGCGCGTTTAACGTCGCTAGCTTGACGGTTGTGTCTTCTTACTCTTACTCTCCTTGATTGTTTCCTTCACTCCAAGTAACGACGCCCAAGAGTGCAAGATCACAAGAAAAAAAAAAAAAAGAATAGAATAACAACAAAAGAAAAATAAAAAATGAAAGAAGAACACTCTAGTCTTATCCCAAGTCCTAACTCTGATGGTAATCGAACTACTCCCCGGCAACGGCGCCAAATTGATTGTGCGAGTTTTTAGGCTCGGCACGTCAATTACCCTCAACGTGCACAACACCGCAATCATAACGGCATGTCGTTTGTAGCACTTCAAGGTATCGATCCACAGGGAGTAGAGCCTAGGAAACTGCACTTTCATACAGCCTAACGACTACGACACCGAAGATGCGAGACCCGGACTAAGCTAGAGCCAAACTCTTGTTGAGTTTGTGTTTTATAAAAATTAAGTGTTTTATACCTTGGAGAACGAAATAAGGATTTTATACCTTGACAGCCATGTTGACCTTCTTCCTGTCGTACTCCGGGCTGATTGATGAACTCTCGGCCATTCGTTCCAAATCAGAACCGTTTCCAAGGAGGGAATCAGCCAAGGCAGCCTTTCACAAACTCGCAGCCTTCACTCCAAGTAACGACGCCCAAGAGTGCAAGATCACAAGAAAAAAAAAAAAAAGAATGACAACAAAAGAAAAATAAAAAATGAAAGAAGAACACTCTAGTCTTAGCCCAAGTCCTAACTCTGATGGTAATCGAACTACTCCCCGGCAACGGCGCCAATTTGATGCTGCGTATTTTCGGGTGTGAAAACAACAATCAAATGTTATTTTATCGATCCACAGGGAAAGCAAGAATAGACACACCAAGAGTACAAGATTCTAATCGAGCTAAACGATTCAAGATTGTTTTTTGGTTTTTGTAGATAGAAATAATAAAAGTAAAATCGGTTGAAAAGATAATATTAACAAGCGTTAGGTCAAGGAATATCGCAGGAGATTCAGAGCAACGGATCAAACAACTATTCAGGCAGTGATTAAGCATAAATCTAGAACTCAAACACTAAGATAATATTAATCCACTCTTGTGGTATCAATATCTTTGTCTATCAACTTAGAAATCCTAACTCTCGCTGGTACTAGAAATCGTAGACAAGCATTAAGGATAGGTTTAATATGTTCACAATTCTCAATACATCTACTCTTAAAGCATCTAGTCTTTGAGTCTCACATATCAAATCATAGCATTCATCAATGAGTATGGAGGAAGGTGAATCATAAGCTATATCTTCAATAGAAGGCATGTGACTATCCTCAAAATCTTGAAATTCAAAGGCTAAATCGGATGTACCTTGTAATTGGAATGGTGGAACCCAATATATTACCTCCTTAAGTGAATGGGCTACCATTATCTCATAAAACGTAAGCTCTCTTCCTTCTAGTACTGCCCGATGTGACATGAGGTTCAACCGTAGACCCGGAATCACAAAGAGCGTCCTTGAATTCCATTCCAGCAATCGAGCATGGGACCAAGAATTTCTCGGATCTTCAACTTTAGGCAATACCCTCAATGCTGGTGGTGTACTCCTTGCTTCTACAAAGACTGCCTTAATCTCCTTCTGATCTCTAGGTGGAACTGGGTAGGGCACCTTAGGAATATAAACCCTTGCTGGAAGATTTTCTGCGGGTTTGGTGGGAGCATCTCGGGGGAGCATGTGCTCTGGGGTAACGAGCAGGTGCTCTATCGCCACTCCTTTTCCTTTTGCCGATTTTGAAGTTGAGGTCGCGGTATGGTGGAGCGTCTTTCCGCTTCTCAATTCAATGGCGTTGACGAAATCCCTCCTTGGTGTTTCAGCCTTTCCAGGCAGAGTTCCTGGTGTCCTCTTGATAGCCTCAGCCGTCTGTGCAATCTGAACGTCGAGCTGCATCATATGAATCCATACAGCTTCATATTTTTCATTGAGATCAACATACATAGTGCCAACTTTGGAGTTGATCTCTGCTGCCGCCTTTTGTTGACTCGCCATCATCTGCTGCATCATGTTCTTCAGCTCGAACCTGTCCTATAGGAGCACCAATGTGGAGAATCCGCAGGATCAAGTCTATCCCCGGCAACGGCGCCAAATTGATTGTGCGAGTTTTTAGGCTCGGCACGTCAATTACCCTCAACGTGCACAACACCGCAATCATAACGGCATGTCGTTTGTAGCACTTCAAGGTATCGATCCACAGGGAGTAGAGCCTAGGAAACTGCACTTTCATACAGCCTAACGACTACAACACCGAAGATGCGAGACCCGGACTAAGCTAGAGCCAAACTCTTGTTGAGTTTGTGTTTTATAAAAATTAAGTGTGTTTTCATACATCAAGAGTGAGTTCTATATATAAGCCAAGGTGAAGGGGAGTAGGTGAAGCGGGGAACGGTCGTTCTTGGTGTAGAACGATCGTTCTCGACGGTCGATCGAAGTTGGTGGAGTTGGTGAACTCGGGAACGATCGTTCCCTTCTTAGAACGGTCGTTCCTTAGTGTTTTTGCCGGGGAACGATCGCTCTTCGGTTTTTGTCGGCAGGGTTGGTGGATGAGGGAACGACCGTTCCTTGGAGGGAACGATCGTTCTCCATGGTCGTTCCACGGAAAGGAACGGTCAAGGTATAAAATCCTTATTTCTGGTTTTATACCAATGTAAGCTAAGACAGCCATGGAGCAGCTTCGTTTGCAACAGGAGAGGCAACTCGTTGCACAACCTGCTTTCGGGGACGAAGATGCGGCCCACACATACTACCAGGATCGATCTGCGATCGTTGCCCCGACCATCCAGAGGCAAGATTACGAGATCAAGGCTCAATTAATCGCCCTCGTGAAGCAACACCTGTTCCACGGTCTGCCTGCTGAGATTCCGATGGATCACATCGAGAACTTCGAAGAGATCTGTAGCACAACCGGCTCCAATGGTGTGCCCCCAGATTTTTTGAAGTGCAAGCTTTTCCCTTTCTCTCTTGCGGGAAAAGCATCACAGTGGTTAAAATCTTTACCACCACGCTCTCTACCGACTTGGGCTGATGCAAGATCAGCCTTCTTGGATAAGTTCTACACGAAATCCAAGACCGCAGCCTTGAGGAACAAGATCTCCTCATTCGAACAACAGTCCGGTGAATCCTTCAATGAAGCATGGGAGCGGTTTAAGGAGTACAAACGCGAGTGCCCTCACCATGGGTTTAGTGATGAGCAGCTGCTCAGCACCTTCTATGACGGAGTTGATTGGGACTACAGAAACGCCCTGAATGCAGCTAGTAACGGTGACTTCTACACTAAGTCAAAGGAAGGAGCTCTGGAGCTGATCGAGAACCTAGCCGCAAGTTCCAGCAACAAAAACCCAGAGTACGACAGAAAGAAGGTCAACACTGTGGAGTCCAAGCAGATTGCGGAGCTCACGGCCAAGGTTAACCTTCTCCTTAAGGGGAACCAAAAGTCCGCCCTCGCTCAAGTCCATGAGGAAGAAACCGGTGATGATCGGAGGGAGGTCAATTATGTGAACGGGCAAGGATTCGGACAGAACCGCAGTTTCAACAACCAAGGTTTCAATACCCATCCGAATTTGTCCTATAGGAGTACTAATGTGGAGAATCCTCAAGACCAGGTTTACCCTAAGAAAGGAGGACAGAATCAGAGGGGCTTACAGGAAGGCTACTCCAACAACTACCAGGGTAGACAATTCGTCCCAAATCAGAACCGATTCCAAGGAGGAAATCAACAAAAGCAGCCCTTAATAAACTCGCAGCCCCAACCTTTCACAAATCCGCAGCCTTCATCTTCAGCAACCGGCTCCCAAGACGAGCTGAAGAACATGATGCAACAACTACTGACGGGACAGCAAAAAGCCGCGGCTGAGATCAATACAAAAATTGACACCATGTATGTGGACCTTAATGGGAAGTACGAAGCAGTACAGACTCACATGAAGCAGCTTGACACTCAGATTGCACAAACCACTGAATCAGTTAAGAGGACATCAGGGACTCACGCAGAGGTGAACTACGTGAATGGAGGCCATGTGGAGAATCAGAGCTTGCAAGCTTCAGCGTCTAACTCTCAAGACGAGCTGAAGTCTCTTATGCACTTGGTTTTACTCAACCAACAAAAATCTGCTGATGAGGTCAATGTCAAGGTGGACAGCATGTACAATGATCTCAACAATAAGTTTGAAGCTGTTTGCACTCGCATGAAGAAGCTTGAGATTCAGATTGGTCAAACTTCTAAGGCATCAGAAAATCTTCCAGCAAGGGTATACATTCCTAAAGTGCCTTATCCAGTTTTACCTAAAGATCAGAGGGAGCCCATCAGTAAATTGATTGTGCGAGTTTTTAGGCTCGGCACGTCAATTACCCTCAACGTGCACAACACCGCAACCATAACGGCATGTCGTTTGTAGCACTTCAAGGTATCGATCCACAGGGAGTAGAGCCTAGGAAACTGCACTTTCATACAGCCTAACGACTACGACACCGAAGATGCGAGACCCGGACTAAGCTAGAGCCAAACTCTTGTTGAGTTTGTGTTTTATAAAAATTAAGTGTGTTTTTTTTTTTTATATATATCGGAGAATGGAACCGGTTAGTCTCTAAGATCTGCATCAAAAGAACATCAACAATGTAAGCTTATTTCTTGAATGTGAATAAAACCTTCTACCCTTTTTAAAAGTTCACCCTCTTTTGAAACGAAAATTTTCAATGAATATGTTCAAAGAGAGAGATCACATTTCTAGACACATCCCATGAGTTTAATCAGAAAGAGACCACCTATCTAGACACAATCCTAAAGAAAAGTTGTGTCGGTCCGTATACTCCATAGTTTTTGCACATGAATGCAATGACAGTAAACGAAGAAAAGTGGTTTCAACATGGAAATGGTAAGGGTGTGGTACTAGACTAAGGATAAGTCTAGCCATTTGGAGTTAGCAAAGATTGGTAAAAATTGATGCAAAGAAAACTCCAAATGTAAAATCCAATACATGGCTCTCAACCCCCTAAGTGAGATAAATTAAGTCCATATTAAGTTCTGATAATTCGATTAAGTTCAGATGATTTGAGAAATTCACTAAATGATCAAGTTATGGATTTTTCTGCGTTTCCAAACTATCCTCAAACAATGCTAAGCAGTCCTAAGGCAATGACATCGAACATGTTGCAATTCCAAAAAGTTTAACAAAATCACACACTGTTTTGACTCGATAAATATATATATATATATATATATATATATTTTTTTTTTTTTTTGAAAATCTAAGCACACCAAAATAAAATATAAGAAGTAAACATCAATAAAACACAATGTTAGTACACAAATAATCCCTCCCCCAGACTTGTTTTTAACCGTCCCGGTTGAAACAAAACTGAAAGAGAAACCCGTAAAATAAAATAAAAGTAGCAAAAAATAAAATGGATATAACAAGGTGATAGAAATAACCACAAGCTCAGTGGTCGCTGGTGGAGCTATCGGTGCTGCTCTCTATCCGTCATCCGCTCAACACTTAATAAAAACCTGCAAAAACAATCTCAAACAAAACAAGAAACGTAAATAGAATAAGAAAAAAAAACTTCACGCTATTTTACATGTTACCAGGTGGGTTGCCTCCCACGAAAGCGCTTGTTTTACGTCGCTAAGCTTGACGTTGGTGCCATGTATCAATCAGTTTGGGCTTGAGAGCTTGCTCCAAAACAAGCTCCATAATCAGGCATCCTCATGTTCAGAACCGTACTCAGCATTCTATTCACAACACCAATACCCTTCTCTTTAAACTCTGATGGAAGAATAGCTCTAACTCTAGAGAAAGGTTTAGGACGACCTTTGCACTTCACCTTGTAGTCAACCGAGTTTCCATCATATCCTTGAGGGATCAAAGTCATTTGAGAACCTCCCGTAATTCTTTTGCACTGCATGTTCTCTTGCGTCTTTATCTTCTCCCTAAATTTCCCGGGTGGTGGAACAGGTGCTTGCGGAATCGGAGTACGTGCTTCCTCTCTATCTATCCACTGCTGAGATGCAAGAGGCGCGTGTGGTTGTTCCTATGGGAACGGCTTCGTAGAAGAGATTCTTGTCAATCTTGGAAAAGCAGACTTGCCTATTTGGCATATCGATGATTGCACCCACAGTAGCCATGAACGGTCTTCCAAGAAGTAAGGGCATGCCATAACCTTCTCTCATCTCCACAACCTGAAAATCGGTTGGAACTAGGCAATCCCCTATTCGGACAGGTAGATCGTGAATGCTGCCAGACGATGTTGTTGAGGAGGTGTTTGCAAATCGAAGAGTCATATGACTAGGCTTTACCTTAGAAATTTTCAACTTCTCTGCAATTGCCTTTGACATGAGATTCACAGTAGACCCGGAATCACAAAGAGCGTCCTTGAATTCAACTCCAGCAACGGAGCATGGGACTAAGAATTTTCCGGGATCTTCAACCTTAGGCAATACCCTCAGTGCTGGTGGTGTACTCCTTGCTTCTACAAAGATTGCCTTAATCTCTTCTTGAGTTATCTTCTTAAAATCAGCTGCCTTAATCTATTCTTTTTTTTTTCTTGTGATCTTGCACTCTTGGGCGTCGTTACTTGGAGTGAAGGAAACAATCAAGGAGAGTAAGAGTAAGAAGACACAACCGTCAAGCTAGCGACGTTAAACGCGCCGCTTGGGGACTCCCCCAAGCATATCCTCTATCTTTAATTTCGTTTTAATGTTTTAATAAATCTTCTTCCGGGCTATCGTTTGTTGTTTGCTTGCGGACAAGCAAAAGGCAAGTCCGGAGGAATTGATATGTTGTATTTTTAGTGTTTTTAAGGCTTTGTTTATTTTTTTTTAAAAAAAAAAAAAAAAAAAAGAATAACAACAAAAGAAAAATAAAAAATGAAAGAAGAACACTCTAGTCTTAGCCCAAGTCCTAACTCTGATGGTAATCGAACTACTCCCCGGCAACGGCGCCAAATTGATTGTGCGAGTTTTTAGGCTCGGCACGTCAATTACCCTCAACGTGCACAACACCGCAATCATAACGGCATGTCGTTTGTAGCACTTCAAGGTATCGATCCACAGGGAGTAGAGCCTAGGAAACTGCACTTTCATACAGCCTAACGACTACGACACCGAAGATGCGAGACCCAGACTAAGCTAGAGCCAAACTCTATCGGAACTCCATAAAATCTGTAAAAGACTCAAAACAAAAGAAAAGACTCGAAAAACTAACGAAAGATGCAAATCAAAACTCAAACCGAATACTAAAAACGAATCAAAATACGTTAAAAACACGTAATATCAGGCAGATTGTATTCTTTTGCAGAGGCTTTGTGGGAGTTTGAAGCATGACATGGAGTAAGTTGGGATTGCTGACAGGACAGATTTGATCATTGTGAGTTTGCCCGCTTTAGAGAGACACTTGGAAGACCAACTAGCCGCTTTTGTTCTAATACGATCCACAATGCTAGTGAAGAGGTCCTTTTTCTTCCTTCCAAAGTGTTCAGGTAACCCTAAATACTTGCCTTGTCCTCCCTCTTTGCAAATGCCTAGGCTAGTCTTCACCCTTTCCTTTATATATGCTGGAGTTTTCCTGGAGAAAGTAACTGAAGACTTTTGTGTATTGATAACCTGTCCTGAAACCTCTTCATATTTCTTGAGGATTTTGGTGAGAGTTGTACAGCTTTGGATACTAGTCTTGCTGAAGAACATAGTATCATCAGCAAAAAGTAGGTGATTCACTCTTGGGCTTCCAATAGCAACTCTAATACCAGGTAGTGTCCCATTCAATTCTGCTTTTCTGCACAGGCCTGACAATACTTCTCCACACAGTATGAAGATATAGGGAGAGAGAGGGTCCCCTTGGCGGATGCCCCTTTGGGGGAGTACTTGCCCTTGAACACTTCCATTCACTAGGAAGGAGTAGGAAACTGTTGATATACACTGCAAGATCAGGTTTGTGAAATTCTGGCTGAACCCCAATCTTGTGAATACAGCTACAATGAAGTTCCACTCTAGTCTGTCATAGGCTTTGCTCATGTCGGTTTTTACCGCCATTGAGCAGTGTTTTGTTGCTTCTGATGTTTTAAGAAAATGCAGTGTCTCGTGGGTGATTAGCACATTGTCCGAGATTGCCCGATTCGCCACAAACGCAGACTGTGATTCCGATATAATCCCCGGCAGAAGCGGCTTGAGTCGACGTGCTATGATCTTCGAAATAGTCTTATAATACACACTGCAGAGGGCAATAGGGCGATAATCAGCCACTGCTTGAGGATTCTTGATCTTCGGTATGAGACGTATGTTGGTGGTATTGATTGAGCTTGGAATTCGCCCTGTAGTGAAGATACCAAGAATCTCTTCTGTAAGTTTATCCCCAATCGTACTCCAATTTGACTGGAAGAAACAAGATGAAAACCCATCCGGTCCAGGCGCCTTATCAGGGTTGATGGAAAATAAAGCCTCTATGACCTCCTTCTTTGTTGGTAATTTCATGAGCTCCTTATTTTCACCTGCACCAATCTTTGGTTGTAGAGCCTCTTCCACTGTAGATAGATTTCCGTTTGTAGTAGATGTGAAAAGGTCCTGGTAATAGGAGTTGATAGTCTGAACGATATCTTCCTCCTCATAAACCGCATTGCCTTCACTATTTTCGAGCACTGAGAATTTGTTAATCGTTGTTCTCCCCTTGGTAATGGCATTGAAAAATTTGGTATTTCTATCTCCCAGAGTAAGCCATAGAACTCTGCTTCTTTGTTGCCAAAATAGTTCCTCTTTTTGGTAAGCCTCCTGAAGCCGTTGGTTGATATCCTGGATGAGACCATCGTGACTAAAAGACACAGACATCGCCTCTTCTAGCTTCCTCTTCTCCTCGTTTATACTCTGGATGTTGTTCTGATGATTTTCCTTATTCCAGTTAGATATGGCCTGTCGGCATCTACTCAACCTGTCTTCAAAACTGAGAGTTGGTATAGCATTCCAGGTGTTGGAGATTATCTCAGAGACTTCCTGATTGAATCGAAGTTGTCTGTCATATCTGAAGGTGCCTTTCTTCTTTTTTATAGCAGCATCAAAGCATGTTAGAAGGGGCCTATGATCTGAGCTTTCAAAGTTGAGATACTGGCAGTGACTTTGCGGATAGGTGGCTGCCCATGCATTATTGGAGATAGAACGATCTAGGCGATAGTGTATGGTATGCTCATACCTCACTCCCCTCCAAGAGAGTTGATTACCAGAATGTCTGATATCATACAGATCGTTGCTAGCAAGGAAGTGTCTAAACTCACAAAAAGATCCTTCTGCCCTGACTGGTCCTCCTTGCTTCTCTGAGTTATCCGTAATTTCGTTAAAATCACCTGTAAGTAACCACGGAGTATCTCTTTCTTGTGGGGCAATGGCTGAGATAGCAGACCAGACAGCTCTACGCCTAGATTGCTCTGGATCTCCATATACAAAGGAAGCATTGAAAGACTTGCCTTTGTGTACGATCCTTGTTTCGATAAAATTCTTGCACGAGTTCGAGACTGTTAGAGTGATGTTGTTGTTCCATAGCAAAGCTAAGCCAGGTTGTTGGGGTGAAACCAGATGATATGAATCCATTCCCAGAGTTGTAAGTTTTTCCAAGACAAAAGCATCGGCATTCTTTGTTTCCATTAGGAAAATTACATCCGGTTTGTAAATCTTGTGCAGCTCGCGGATGTGACGAAATGTTGCGGGGTTTCCTAAACCGCAACAGTTCCAACTCAATATATTTAAGGAAGAGAGCCTTGCGGATCCCGAAAATCCGCACTCCTCCTTGAGATTGCTGGGATAATTGTTGTAGTTGGAGGATTCGTTGGCCTTGATGTCGATGCTTGAAAACCAGGGCCTAGGTTAGTTGCTATTGGCTGGCTATCAGATGAAACCAGTCGAGAGGCTGCCCTTGCTAGACGTCAGCGGGGAGATAAGCGGAGGGGGACATTCCGCGATATTGGTGAGAGTTGAATCTGCCTTACTTTGCGTTTTTTTGGTGCTGCCTTAACCGCGAGACGTGTCATTGATTCCTTTTGCTTAGATGGTGGTCGTCCTCTTCTTTTCTTTTCAGGTTGTGATTCATTGTTCATTGCAGGGAAAGTTGGAGGTGGGATAGTTACTTCTGAAGTCCCGCTTATTGAAGAAAAGAAGAAGAGATTACCAAAGAAAGAATCGTTTCTTTGTTGAACGATCTGCTCTTGGAAGATCTGCTCTTGGAACCTGAAATAAATCTCAAACAAAACAAGACACGTAAATAAAACAAGAACGAAAGAAAATTCACGCTATTTACATGTTACCTGGTGGGTTGCCTCCCACGAAAGCGCTTGTTTTACGTCGCTAAGCTTGACGTGGAGAGTTGATTATGCTTGAGGAGGCTCGGTCAAGGGAGTTTCTTCCCCGTCTCCGAGTTGTGTGTCGGCAAGATATGGTTTCAATCGCTGACCATTGACCACGAACTCTTCTCCTTTGGTGTTGAACAAGACCACCGCTCCATATGGTCGTACTTCCTTTATGGTGAAGGGCCCAGACCATCTTGATCGTAACTTCCCGGGAAACAGCTTCAGCCGAGAGTTAAAGAGTAGAACTTGGTCGTTGGGAGCGAAGTTACGAGCCAGGATGCGCTTGTCGTGGTATGCTTTGGTTCGTTCCTTGTAGATTTTGGAGTTCTCATAGGCGAGATGCCTAATCTCCTGAAGTTCGTGTAGCTGCATCATGCATCGTTCTGAAGCCGGCTTAATGTCATAGTTGAGCAGTTTGACAGCCCATGCGGCTTTGAATTCGAGCTCAACGGGGAGGTGACAGGCTTTGCCGTAAACAAGGTGGAAAGGAGTGGTCCCGAGAGGCGTTTTTGTAGGCGGTCCTGTAAGCCCATAGAGCGTCGTCTAGCTTGGAAGCCCAGTCCTTCCGAGTTGTGCTCACAGTCTTCTGAAGAATGCTCTTGATTTCTCGGTTAGATATCTCAACTTGCCCATCGTTTGCGGATGGTAAGGCGTTGCGACCTTGTGTTTTACACCATTCTTGCGCAATAGATTCTCGAAAATCTTGTTGATGAAGTGAGAGCCTCCATCGCTGATGACAACGCGCGGAACTCCAAACCTCGGGAAAATGATAGATTTGAACATCTTGATCACCACCTTGCATCGTTCGTAGGACTCGCCAATGCCTCAACCCATTTAGACACATAGTCAACAGCCACGAGTATGTACTCATTCCCGAAAGAAGATGGGAATGGTCCCATAAAATCAATCCCCCATACGTCAAAGACCTCCACTTCGAGAATGAAGTTCTGTGGCATCTCATTGCGCTTGCTGATGTTGCCCTGTCGCTGGCATGAATCGCATCTAGAGATAAAGCGCTGAGCGTCTTTAAACACTGTTGGCCACCAATACCCAGCTTGCAGAACCTTGGAGACTGTCTTGAAAGTAGCGAAGTGTCCGGCATAGGAAGAGCCATGACAGTGAAACAGAATCTCCGGTATCTCCTCATCAGCCATGCAACGTCTGAATACTCCATCTGGGCAATGCTTGTACAGGTACGGCTCATCCCAGAAGTAATGGCGGATATCTTTTAGGAATTTCTTCCTTTTGTTGCCCACAAAACCGTGAGGTTCTACATCAGCAGCCAGGTAATTCGCAATCTCACCGAACCAAGGAACTGAGGATAGTGGCTGCTTTCGGTTTGGTTGCAGAATTCAGACTGAGCGGGTGCTTCCTCGATTTGGAATACTCCGATCGAGTAAACCTGTTCTTCAGGGAGGCTGTCATTGAGTGGGAGTTCTTCATCAATCCGCATCCTAGATAAATGGTCGGCAGCTCCATTATCTATCCCCTTCTTGTCTTTGATCTCCAGGTCGAATTCTTGAAGTAGAAGAATCCACCTAAGTAGCCGCGGCTTAGCGTCTTTCTTGGTCAGCAGATACTTGAGTGCTGCATGATCCGTATGAACTATAACCTTTGATCCAACGAGATAGGACCGAAACTTCTCAAAGGCGAAGACGACGGCTAGAAGCTCCTTTTCTGTCGTAGCATACTTGCACTGAGCATCATCCAATGTGCGACTGGCGTAGTAGATAACGTGGAGCTTCTTGTCTTTCCTCTGGCCGAGAACTGCACCAACAGCATAGTCGCTAGCATCCGTCATAACCTCGAAGGGTAGGCTCCAGTCTGGTGGTTGCACAATGGGTGCGCTGACCAATGCTCCTTTGATCGTATGAAAAGCCTCAAGACAGTTGCTATCAAATTCGAACTGCACCTCCTTGCACAACAGCCTCGTGAGGGGTCTGGCTATCTTTGAAAAATCCTTGATGAACCTGCGATAGAAGCCTGCATGTCCCAGAAAACTGCGGATCCCCTTGACAGAAGTAGGTGGTTGTAGGTTCATCATAACTTCGATCTTAGCTTTATCCACCTCGATGCCATCTTCTGATATGCGATGCCCAAGTACAATCCCATTCCTGACCATGAAGTGACACTTCTCCCAATTTAGAACTAGGTGTTTTTCCTCACATCGCTGAAGTACCCTGCATAGATTAGATAAACAGTGAGAGAAAGAGTCTCCATACACCGAGAAGTCATCCATGAACACCTCCATTATGTCTTCGATAAGTCGGAAAAGATGGACATCACGCATCGCTGGAAAGTTGCCGGAGCATTGCACAATCCGAATGGCATGCGCCGGTAAGCGAATGTGCCATAAGGACATGTGAATGTTGTCATCTCCTGGTCGTCCGGATGGATGGGGATCTGAAAGAAACCTGAATAACCATCTAAAAAACAGTAGTATGGATGGTTTGCAAGTCTTTCAAGCATTTGATCAATAAAGGGCAAAGGGAAGTGATCCTTGCGAGTTGCAGCATTTAGTTTGCGATAATCTATGCACATTCTATGGCCGTTATGGTCCTAGTCGTATCAGTTCATTCCTATCATTTTTTATCACAGTGATTCCACCTTTCTTAGGAACTACATGAACTGGACTAACCCAAGTACTATCAGAAATAGCATAAATTACACCGGCTTCTAGAAGTTTCATTATCTCCTTTTTAACAACATCTTTCAATTCGGATTTAATCTTCTCTGATGTTCTATAGAACTCCTCGATTCATTTTCTAGATGTATCCTATGCATGCAAAGATCAGGGGAGATGCCAGTAATATCATCAAGTGAATACCCTATAGCCTTTCTATACTTCCTAAGCTCGCATAAAAGTAAAGCTACTTCCACATTATTCAAATCAGCATTCACAATCACCGGGTAAGTAGAGTTTGTTCCAAGGAATGCGTACCTGAGCCCGGCTGGAAGAGTTTTGAGCTCCAGTTTGGGCGCTTTTAATTCGCTCCAAGGGCTGTCTATCGATCAAGTGGCGGAGCAGGTGTTCGCGGGATTGGAGCGGGTGCTCCGTCTGTTTCTGCCGAGTTCTCCTCATCTTCCAGGCTCATGTACGCCACCATCTGCTCCATTCTCTGGCTGGAATCTAGCATCTTGGCAAAGCTGTCGGCATCCTCTCTCAGGAAACCATGTTCTCTTCAGCCAGAGTTAGAGCGGTTTCAAGAGGATCCGGGCACAGAAGCTCTTCAGCTGCCTCATCATATACATCATCCACGCCTTCCACAGTGAAGGTCTGTCCATCCATCATCGGTTTCTTCAACAATTTGTCCATCTCGAATGACATCACCATGTCGCCTAGCTGGAGGTCGATCACTCCATTCCGTACATCGATTATTGCACCAGCTGTGCATAAGAATGGCCGGCCAAGAATCAGAGGGTCCTTCGGTTCTTCTTCAAGCTCTAGAACCACGAAATCAGCTGGGATGAGTGTGTCTCCAATTCGCACATGAAGATCCTCTAACATACCCACCGGAAGTTTTGTTGATCTGTCTGCGAAGACCAATGAGATGCGCGTGGGTTTGAAATTTGTGAACCCTAACCTTTTTGCCACAGAGTATGGCATAAGGTTGACACTGGAACCGAGATCGCACAGAGAGCATGCAAACGTCATGGGGCCGATCTTGACTGATAAAACGAATCTCCCAGGATCGCTTCTCTTCTTAAGGACCTTGTTCTGTAGAACAGCACTGCATTCTTTGGAGACTAACATCATGTTTTCCTCCTCAGCTACTTTTCCGGAGACTAGGGTTTTCATATACCGTTTGAGAGCAGGTATCATCTGAACGGCATCCGTGAGGGGCAGCTTCACGGTTAGGTCTCTGAGCATCTCTCTGCATTTAGCATCCTCTAAGTCCTTGCGAGACTTCTTGGGTGGTACAGGGTATGGGACCTTGGGTTTGTATATCCTTGCTTCTGGATTGTTGGCCGAAGTTGTTGGAGTTTCTTGGCTGGGCATGTGCTCGGTTGACAGACCAGTGTGCTCGGTTGTCACTTCTTTCCCTTTTGCCGATCTGGAAGTTGTTTCCGAATTCAATGTTTTCCCGCTCCTTAGCTCGATGGCGTTGACAAACTCCTTCCTAGGTGCTTCAGCTTTTCCAGGCAGAGTTCCAGGTGTTCTTTTTATAGACTCGGCGGTTTGTGCAATCTGAACATCCAGTTGCTTCATGTGGGTCCATACAGCCTCATACTTCCTACTAAGATCACCATACATAGTGTCAACTTTGGAGTTGATCTCTGCTGCCGCCTTTTGTTGACTCGCCATCATCTGCTGCATCATGTTCTTCAGCTCGTCTTGGGAGCCGGTTGCTGAAGATGAAGGCTGCGAGTTTGTGAAAGGCTGGGGCTGCGAGTTTGTGAAAGGCTGCCTTGGCTGATTCCCTCCTTGGAAACGGTTTTGATTTGGAACGAATGGCCGGTTCTGGTAGTTGTTGGAGTAGTTGTTGGAGTAGTTCTTCTGAAAACCCATCTGCGGTTGATTTCCTCCTTGCTTAGGATAGACTTGATCCTGCGGATTCTCCACATTGGTGCTCCTATAGGACAGGTTCGGATGAGTGTTGAAGCCTTGGTTGTTAAAACCGCGGTTCTGCCCGAAACTTTGTCCCGTCACATAATTCACCTCCATCTGATCATTCTCGGTTTCTTCCTCATAGGTTTGAGCGATAGGTGCTTCCCCATTCTCGTCCACAAAGTGGACTGACTTCTGGTTCTTTTTTAGTAAAAGGTTAACCATGGCCGAGAGTTCATCAATCTTCCTGGAGTCCACACTGTTGACCTTCTTTCTGTCATACTCCGGGCTTTTGTTGCTGGAACTTGCGGCTAGGTTGTCAATCAGCTCCAGAGCTCCTTCTTTCGACTTAGTATAGAAATCACCGTTACTAGCTGCATTCAGGGCGTTTCTGTAGTCCCAATCTACTCCGTCATAAAATGTGCTGAGCAGCTGCTCGTCACTAAACCCGTGGTGAGGGCACTCGCGCTTGTACTCCTTAAACCGCTCCCATGCTTCATTGAAGGATTCGCCGGACTGTTGCTCGAATGAGGATATCTTGTTCCTCAAGGCTGCGGTCTTGGACTTCGTGTAGAACTTATCCAAGAAGGCTGCTCGTGCACTAGCCCAAGTCGGTAGAGAGCCTGGTGGTAAAGATTTTAACCACCGTGATGCTTTTCCCGTAAGAGAGAAAGGGAAAAGCTTGCACTTCAGGAAATCTGGATGCACACCATTGGAGCCGGTTGTGCTACAGATCTCTTCAAAGTTCTCGATGTGATCCATCGGAATCTCAGCAGGCAGACCGTGGAACAGGTGTTGCTTCACGAGGCCGATCATCTGAGGTTTGATCTCGTAATCTTGCCTCTGGATGATCGGGGTAACGATCGCAGATCGATCCTGGTAGTATGTGTGAGCTGCATCTTTGTCTCCGAAGGCAGGTTGTGCAATGAGTTGCCTCTCCTGTTGCATGCGAAGCTGCTCCATGGCTGTCTGAAGTTGTAGCAGCTGAGCTGCTATGTCTACTTGTCCGCCCATATCTGAGTTGGCGGTGTCAGTTGTTTCTGGTTCCGGAACAGGTATGTTACGTCTCTGCCTGTTCCCTCGTTCTGCTCTTGCTAACTCCTCGTTTGATAAGCTAACAAGATCCTCGTTGTTTCTGCTCCTTGTGCTCCTTGGTGACATGCACCTGAAACACAAAAACAAAGAAAAAAAAACGAGTTTAGTAAAGTTCTTAGTCTGATAATTCAGCCGTAAACCAAGGTGAAAAATTTGGTCCCCGGCAACGGCGCCAAAAACTTGATACACGAGTTTTAAACCCTTATTTCCTACTGCAAGTGCACAGCATACGAAGTAGTATTTAGGGGTCGATCCCACGAAGACCAGTTTTCACACTATGATATATTGAGCTAAATCAAAAGCTAAGACAATTCAAATATGTTTTTGGTTTTTTAATACTAGTAATGAACGAAATCGGTTGTAAAGATAATTAAACAAGCGTTAAGTCAAGGAATATCTCAGGAGATTCAGAGCAACGGATCAAACAACTATTCAGGCGATGATTAAGCATAAATCTAGAACTTAAACACTAGGATAATATCAATCCACTCTCGTGGTATCAATATCTTTGTCTATCAACCTAGAATTCCTAACTCTCGTTGGTACTAGAAATCGTAGACAAGCATTAAGGATAGGTTTAATATGTTCACAATTCTCAATACATCTACTCTCGCAGGTAATGGTTAAATTGCTCACCAATGTTCTTTCTAGCAACCTAGCAACTCTCGCTGTCTAAGTTAAACCTCATATCATAAAATCAAGTGATCAATTCGATTAAGCATTAAGAACAACAAAGGTGAAGATATTGATTTGAATAGCCTATTTGTGTTTAACCCTAAAGCTCATGAATTCCTTTGACAAACCTCAACCTAACTAAGAGATCTACTCAGACATGATTAAAGAAGATAACAACAGGATTATAGAGTTCATCATAAAAGCTTGAATAGATAATGAAAGCGGTAAATAACTTAATAAGAAATTGAAACAAAGTATAATATAGATATAAGGACTGAAAGTAAAACTTAATTAAAGCGTAAATGTAAGAACTGAAAGTAAAACTTAATTAAGCATAAGATAAGAACTGAAAGTAAGAACTGAAAGTAAGAACTGAAAGTAAAGCTAAGATAAAAGCATAAGATAAAGCTTAAAAGAAACTTAACAAGAACTATATAAAAGCTTAAACATAAAAGCTTAAAAGAGAGAAAGAGCTATGCTTTGAAGCTAGAGAAGAGAGAGGAAGAAGAAGGTGTGATTTTTATCATCAAGAGTGAGTTCTATTTATAGGCCAAGATGAGGGAAGTAGGTGAGACGGGGAACGGTCGTTCTAGGTGGAGAACGATCGTTCCCCTTGGTCGATCCGTAGTAGGTGAGTGTGGTGTCGGGGAACGCTCGTTCCGGAGTGTAGAACGGTCGTTCTCATGCGTTTTTTCGGTAAGGTTGGTGAAGTGTGGAACGACCACATGGGAGAGAACGGTCGTTCTCCCATTGTTGTCGGCAGGGTTGGTGAAGAGGGGAACGATCGTTCCTTGGAGGGGAACGGTCGTTCCATGCTTGGTCAGAACGATCGATCTCCTTCGGGAATGGTCGTTCTGTTGATGTTTGGTCCTTCTCTCGTTTTTCCGTCTTAACTTGACTCGAACATGTCCGTAAACGCCAAACTTCTTCGGAACTCCATAAAATCTGTAAAAGACTCAAAACAATAGAAAAGACTCGAAAAACCAAAGAAAGATGCAAATCAAAACTCAAACCGAATACTAAAAACGAATCAAAATACGTTAAAAACCGATAATATCAGACACCACCACCAGGCCTTGAAGACAGTATACAACCAGGAAAAGTTCTTAGGCTGAGAAAAGCAATTTACGGTTTAAAGCAATCTCCAAGAGCATGGTATAGAAAACTGAGCTTCACCTTACTTGATCGTGGATTCAAGAGTCTGAAGCTGATCATACTTTGTTCACTATGCAAAGCCAAGAAGGTATTGTAGTCATTCTCATATATGTGATGATATCATCATATCAGGGAATGACAAGTTTGGTATCCAAAACACTAGGCTTATTTAAATTGGTTTTTGATATTAAAGATCTTGGTGGCTAAAGTACTTTCTTGGAATAGAATTATGTAGATCAAAGGAAGGTCTTCTTATCCCAAAGAAAGTACATACTTGATCTTTTAAGTGAATCAGAATACAGGAGGAGACATCAATCAGGACTCCCATTGAAGATGCATACAAAGTACACCAAAAAGAGAAAGCGAGGATGATCAACCATTTGGAGATGCTAAACTATACAGAAGGCTTGTTGGTAAGTTGATATATCTTACTCTCACTCGTCCTGACTTGTGTTTTGCTGTGAATCAGGTCAGTCAGCACATGCAAGAGCCAAGGATGTCCCATTGGAGTATGATGAACCGGATTTTGCGATATCTGAAGGGAACATCAGAACGAGGTCTTTGGATGGGATGTAATGGGAGCTCAAGCATAGTCGGTTATTGTGATGCTGATTGGGCTGGTGACAGAGAAGATAGGAGATCAACAACAGGCTATTGCACATTTGTTGGAGGCAATCTAGTCACATGGAAGAGCAAGAAACAGAAGATCGTTTCTTGGTCTAGTACCGAGGCAGAATATAGAGCAATGAGGAGATTGACAACTGAATTGATGTGGCTGAAGATATTGTTGGAAGACTTGGGAATCAAGACACAGCTTCCAATCACAATGCACTGTGATAATCAGGCTGCTATCCACATAGCTTCAAACTCGGTTTTCCATGAAAGAACCAAGCATATTGAGGTGGATTGTCACAAGGTGAGAGAGCAGATGCAATTAGGAGTTATCTTACCTTGCTATACACGGAGTTCAGAGCAGCTGGCCGATATCTTTACTAAGGCGGCCACCTTGAAGACATGTGAATACATCCATGAGAAACTTGGACTCATGGACAACACACAAAAACGATTTGAAGACACTAGACAATGAGGTTCACACTCTTTTCCTACATGGAGTTTTTGTCCCACGAGGTTTTGCTACATGGAGGTTTTTAACGAGGTGAATCTACATAGTCCCAAGCTTAACCCATTCCCGGTTTAAGCTTGAAGGGGAGTATTGAAGAAAAGAAGAAGAGATTACCAAAGAAAGAATCGTTTCTTTGTTAAACGATCTGCTCTTGGAAGATTATATCAATGAGTGTATCCAAACACTTAAGTTGACTTCTAGAAGGTCTTCACAACCTTGGTGAGCGCCCAAGAAGTATTTCAAACCAAGGAGACAAGACAAAGAGACCAATGTGGGGGCTTGCTACTTTCGGCTGTTCCCTACTTTCATCATCAACATATTCAAATTTAAATTGCTCACTTGGTTACTTACTTGTCTATATATTTTAGATTGATTGTATGAAGTAAACACACAAGGAAATATACTCATCCTTGTTCCATAAACTCTCTCTCAATTCGTTTCTCATTTCTGTTCTTCATACTACAAACTTGTTCTTCATCACACTTTCTTACTCAAATACTTATTCACTTCCGCTTTATTAAAACCTATACCGCTTACATTAATCATAGATGTTGTCGCCTCCAGTTGTGTAGGCAGATCTGAGTTGTTTGCTATGAAGGTTGCTGTTTCCCGCATCAGTCCTCGAGCCTCGCCTTCTAATACTCGCATTCTCCTAGCCGCACTTTCCACTGGATCTCCACAATTGATATATTGTTGAGTTACTTCCTGTAGTTCCTCCATTATAATCTCTGTATTCGTGTCAATTTGCAAAGTAGCTGGTCCTCTCGTTGGAGTGATGTTTGGGGAGGAATCGAGGAGATGTTGCTCATTGTGTCGGGGAGAAGCTTGATGTCGGTAAGGCTGAACTGATTTCTCCCTCCATTCCAGTCGTTGTGCATTCTGTCTCGGTGAGGGTTGGTTTGATAGTAGGCCCTTCTTTGCTTGAAGTCCATTTCTTAGATCATGGGCATTCTGTGGAGAGGTTGAAGTCCTTCGACGATATGGTTGAGGATCTGGGCTGCGAGCATACTGGTGTAGCTGTGCTCGTGGGAGCTCCTTTGAGAGGCTAGGCTTTTCAGTACTCGGGTTTGATGCCCTTGCTTCTGTATCACGTAGTTGCGAGGGTCGGGGGCCAAAAGGCCTACCGTGTCGATCATACCGGCGACTAAAATTTGTATCCTCTTCTTGTGAACAGTTCTTCGCAGAGTTGGTGTCTTGATGGTGAGGAGCAGCAGTATTCAGTCGTGTCTTATCTGGACAGTATTGCGCTGAGTGGGATAGGAGATGACAGACAGAACAGTGGTTCTCTAGGCGCTCATACTCAAGCTGTAAGAGTGCTTCTTCCCCTCCAGGGAAGTCCAGAACCGTTTCCTTTGTAAGTGGTTTCATACCATCCACCAAGACTCGGACTTTTGCTTCTGTGTTTGTGATGAGGAAATCCTCAAGGTCTCCTAGCTCAGAGCCTATTCCTTTGATGAACTCAGGTTGCCAATAATGGAGTGGAATCCCTTTCAGCTTTATCCAAAAAGGTATTTTGGAAGAGAAAGTGGGAGAAATTATCGGTTCCCACTTATGTATGATGAGCATCCACCGAGCAAAGTGATACGGACGATTAGCTAGAACAGTAACCAGGTCTTCTTCAGAATCGAACCGGATCTGGAAACAGTTTAGACCCAGGTCAGAAGCTACCGCCTTTCCTTTGTTTCCCCAGCGTTTGGTGAGAAAAGGTAACACAGTCCACATCCTCTGTTCTCTTGGATTTGTGAGACGTCCAATGATAGTAAGAGCGTTCTCTCTGATAAGGCTTGATGTGACTATGATTGGAGCTCTGATGCGCTTCAGGGTTGGGCCCGGAGTATTTGGGGAAGTCCATTTCCCTTTCTCTTCGTAAGTCAGGCGACGTGCCATGGTGAGAGTAGGTGCCTTTTGGTGGTGTAGACGGGAGCTGGGCGTTCAGGTAGCAAGTTGCACTTGGATGTAGACGAGATACTACGAATTGCTTTGTCGAAAGAGGATTTGACGAAAGTTTAGCCAAGCAAGGCCTGTACCGGAGCAGGATAGAAGCCGTATCTTGCAGAGGACTCAATTGTTTAGCTGAATCGCGTTGCAGAAAGGGTTCACCGAGTTGAAAGAGTCGGAAACGAGGTGGTGAAGAGTGGTTTTCTGGTGCAAAGGGAGAGAGAACTTACCGGTTGATATGGACCCTCCGACAAAAGTCGGGGGTGGACCCACGGGATTACACAACCAGAGGCGGTAGTCTAATGTCAACTTTCTATTTTGGTGAAAATTGGAAAGTGAGATAGAGACAGGTTTAAAACCAACGGTAGGAAAAAGAACTGTCTAGGGAGAGGTGCCCAAGAGAAAAAAAAAAAAACCCGTCCTGTTTGGTCTCCAGTACACTATCTCAATGTCCTCTTATAAATAATGATCGTGCTTATACTACTTATCAATAAAAAACATAAACTATCTTTCCCATAAAAATATAAATTTTTACCATATCGATCTATCAAAACAAAATTGTCAAAGCAATAGCAAAGAAGAAAAAATGAGAGATCATACACTTATTTTTATTTTAAGAAATTGGATAGATTGTATTGAGAAAAAACAAAAATATAACCAAGAATACACATTTAAACATGTATTTTAAATTCATTCATATTTTGAAAAAAAAATAAGAAATACCCTCAAATAGAACATTTTGATTTTTTATCAGAAATAGCACACCAAGAAAACCATGATCATAATATCACATATTAAATATTTTTATATGTATTACATTAATTAGGGTTTGGATTTTAGGGGTTTGGGTTACAAAATTGAGAAAAAACGAATAAGAAGTAAATGTATAATAGTATTTTTTTTTCCTTTTCAATAAATGTTATTTTGTCATTTTTAGCATGATGTGCTATTTTTGTGACAAAAACATAAAAGTGTGCCATTTTTAAAAATTGTTCTTTTGAAATCATATCACCATATTATTTATCCGTCTAAGTGAATCTAAAAATAGATTTTAAATAGGGACATTTGCTACAGTGACCTTTATAGATATTTTAATCCTAAACATGATCTTCTATCATAAAAATTGGTAAAAATGACCAATTAGTTTGAAAAATTACAATTTATCTAACCATTTTAAAAATAATAGCAGAAATGCCATTACAATTAAACATTTTCATATAAAATTGAAAATAAAAAATTTTCTTCTTATGAGAAAATAAAAATTGAAGCTATCTAAGCATAGTTTTCTTAATCTCTCATTATTACTTCTTCTAACATAGAATCTAAAGATAACGACAACTCTCTGAATTTTTAATGGCTTTTAGGGAATACGTTCTTTTTGGATTAAGAATGAGATATAATATGGTGATTAGAGAGTTGATGTTTTGATGTCTAGAAATTAAAAAATTTAGTTCATTTCATATTCAGTGGTCCTAATGCTAGATTATTTTTGATTATGTTGATTTAGATATAAGGGAATTCACACCCATAAGGTGTTTAATGAAATTATTCAAAGAGCTAAATATGACAGCGTCTCCGAGAGGTCTCTCAAATGGTCTGCCTGCATCGACAGGCATTGGAAGTCGAATGCAGATGTCTTGGTTGACCACTGCTGATGGCAGTCGACTTCCTATGCCTCGCAGTCGACTTCCTATGTCGGGCAGTCGACTTCTGATGTCTGGCAGTCATAGGAAGTCGACTGCGAGGCATAGGAAATCGACTACCGATGTCAGGCATAGAAAATCTAATGCCATCATCAGGTCAGCCAAGACATCGGCAGTCGATTCGTATGTGTGGCAGTCGAGTTCCTATGCCTAGCAGTCGAGTTCCTATGTCTGACGTCGAGTTCCTATGCCTGGCATTCGATATTCTATGTCCGACAGTTGATTTCCTATGCCTCACATAGGCAAATAGTTGTATTTTAATTGTACAATTGTGCGTCTTTCCAAATAGTTGTATCTTGAGGAGAATTTCAATAATATTAGTATTACAGTCCTCAAAACTAAAAAATTCTGGTTGTACTAATAACATTGCTTACCTACATCACATTTTAAAACTATTTATGAATTTAGATTTTCTGTATCACATTAATTAATGAATTTAACTTATAAAGTGAGTACTAAGAACAAAGTATTCTACAAAGTATAAGATATGTTAGAAGCATATTTGTGGATTTAAACTAGGAATTTGAATTTCTTATTTTTTCTACCACATAGACAATCTAGTCACAATAATTAGGTTACTTTTACATATATTTATCACAAAGAGCATTTTAGATAACAATAATCTGCTTTTAATCTGTTTATATATGTTTGTTGTTATTCTATTTAAATATACCGTAATTCTGCTTAGATCTACATTAGTAAGGGTAACACTAGTACTTTAAAAATAGTGGATCATTTTCAATATTTTCATTATGTGAGGTATTCCTTCCATATTAATTTCCTGAAACGGGTCATTCCAGCACATTACTTCTTTTAAATATATATTTTTTAAACAAATTAATGTTGATGAATAAAGATTAATATCTTAAGAGATAATGAATCCTATGAAAATTTTTGGATGTGTAAATTTGAAAACTAAAACAATTATTTTTTTACATAAAACCATAAATCTCCTAACACATAATTACACAGAATAATAAACCATTATGAAATAACTAACATCAACATAATAAAATTCACTATACTATTACATTAACTATCAATAAAAATCAATATAACTTTACTTTATTGTTATACAATCACCCAAAAAAAAAGTGTATGTTATATCAGAAACTACAACTGTCAGGCAATGGCAGGTATTTGGAGGAGACTTGTTCCCGAACGGAAGATAGACGCTTTTTCTAACCAGCCGTTGTTACGGTGGCTCTTCACGAACCTTAACACAACGATAGAGTCGGGTGCTGGTACTTGGTCCACAATTTTTGCGGTTGGAGTGTGGTGGGCTTGGAAGTGGCGATGCGGGAATATCTTTGGAGAGAATAAGCTCTGCAGGGATAGGGTTCAGTTCATTAAAGATAAAGCGCAGGAAGTAGGAACTACGAAGAAGAGCTGCAATGTAACACGAGAAAGCAATATTCGGGTAGAGAGATTGATTGGTTGGGTTGCACCGTCAAGCGGCTGGTTGAGGATGAACACAGATGGGGCATCCAGAGGCAACCCGGGTCCGGTCTCTGCAGGTGGAGTGTTGCGAGATGAGGATGGTCACTGGTGCTACGGTTTTGCGCTTAATATAGGCCGTTGTACTGCACCTTTAGCTGAGCTCTAAGGTGTTTACTATGGACTGGTTATAGCATGGGAGAGAGGAGCTCGGCGGCTGGAGCTCGAGATTGATTCCAAGATGGTGGTTAAGTTTCTCAAGGAAGGAATAAGCGAGTCACACCCACTGTCTTTCCTAACACGTTTGTGTTATGGCTTCTTATCGAAGGACTGGATAGTCCGAGTTTCTCATGTGCATAGGGAGGCTAACCGTCTGGCGGATAGTTTAGCTAACTATGCTTTTTCTTTGCCTTTAGGGCTGCATTCTTTTGATTCTATTCCTAGTGTTGTTGAACCTGTTTGGCAGGAGGATGTTGATGGTCGATCCTGGCCAAGACAAGTCCCTTTGTAGTTGAACTTTTATTTTGAATAAACCTTCGGGAGAGGTCTTTCTCCCGGTTTCACACCAAAAAAAAAGAAACTATAATTGTCAAAATTTATAAATGGGAATAGTTAGGAGACCGAGATTTTCTTCGGACACAGAGAAAAAGCAAATGGGTTCAAGACAAATATTTAAGTTTTTGTGTTGATTAAATTGAAGAGAAAAGTGAAACGGAAAAATGAGAGAGATATAAGAGTAAACGAACTTTGGCATTGATAATTTTCTAGTCATTTTACATGAATTGTGATATTATTTATAAATTAAGAAATATCTTATATATAATTAGCCAAGTTCTTTCCTCACTTTGCACCACGTGGCCTCTTTATTTTGGGTGTTAAAAAAATGGTGTGTGGTGGACTTAAACTCGGATACAGAGAGTATTAAATATACCTATAGCCACTGGACCATGTTGTTTCGTTGACAATGTTTACCAAAACAAATATATAAACAATATTATAGTAAAAATGTCTTAAAATTCTTCCCCGATTAATCTCTGAGTAATGTTCTATTTTTTGGTAACTTGCTAGTCCTAGACCTACCGCCCGACTAACGCCTAGCGAATTCTCGAACCAGGGTTAAAACTAACAAAAATACATTCTTACGTTAAACAAGTTGATGAGAAGTGAATAAAGAATTTGAGCAATATTACATTCCGATAACACTAACAAAATATTCAATTACAAATCATGGTTTACTTTAATTTTCGATTTAGCAACTTTTTTATATATAAAATACAATAAGTGTGTAGTATTAAATAATGAGACTTTAATCCAAATAAAAATATAGAATTGATCCATTTTAAACTGATTAAAATTTAAACTGATTAAAATGTCATACAAGAAAAATTATAATATTCAGAGGTTTTCAATGGAGAAGTACCCTCCATCAAGAGACAATTCATGAGTTTTTTTTATAAAAAGAGACAAACCATGAGATCGTCTATTGTCACATAATCAATTTCAATATTTGAATGTAAAATATAGTTTTTATGAGTAAAATTTGCATTAAATGTTTTATGAGATATAGTTCTAGCCATGAAGAAGTAAAAACTATATATTGCAATTCTCAGCAATTTATCTTATATTAACATAAAAACGTGGAAGAGTTAAAAAAAATGAAAAAGAATATCATTAGATAAAAAAATCAAAGAAAAATTAATATTATTATATTGATTCAAATATACACATAAAATGACAATAATTATTACCTAACCATATAAATTAGATTATATATTCAAAAAAAATAAGACAAACATATACCCCTTGCAAAGAGAAAGAAAAGAAAAGCCATTAGGTTAGACATCAACTAGGTTCTGAGAGGTGTTCGAATATTAAATAAAAGAACTATCACCTACGGATTACAAATAAGATAATGAGATACCAACACGAAAGAATGACGCATATGGGTGCGAAATCGCAAAAAGAAGGTAAAGAGAATATCAATGATTAATTCGCCGGTTTGTCTAGGACAAATAATATATTATTAAAATATACATACACAGAAAATTAAATATTAAAATATTCTGGATTGCGTAATTTTATTAGAACTAGATATAATACGAAAGAAATAAATATATAACCAACACAACACCATTTGCAGCTCTACTAGTAACAAGAATGTGTGAAGAATTTTCTGTCGCCTTCTTCGATCTCTCCACATGCTCTTATACCTTGAAACCATGTTTATCATATCTAATTTACTCCCTTGTATTCTGCATTTATGAAACTTTACTCTGGTGGATTTAGTCGTTACAAACCAAAACGCATTTTTTTTTAATTAGTCGTCAGTTCACTTTAGTGTTGAAAGCTGGTTTGGCTAAGTCAAAACCGCATTATTCACTCCGTTTAGTTCAAGACTGCGACTTGGATTTTCTTCGTGCTCACCTCGGTAAAGGCTTCTATCTGCTGAAGGATTTCTTCTAATACTCTTCAGTGAGACTTTTTGATGGCCAGATTTATTTACTACAGTTATTAGCCTTCCAATAAGTTCCAGCGATCTTCATCTTCTCGAATGTCATTAGGTAGAACCTTTTAAAGTAGAAATCCTAGTGATTATGTCTCATCGTCTGATTTTATTTTTATCTTCAAGATCTTCTTTACTTGTCTGATTTTATTTTTCATGGAGATCGTTCTTCTTTCCTTCTTTAGTTGTTTTTCTTTGCTTTCACCTTTGACATGACCACTTCTCCAATAAATTTCTTGTAAAACTATCACAAGAAGAGGGTCCATGAGACCTCTTCTTCTGGGACCACCGATGAGATTTCTGATGCTGTGAGTCATGGTGTGACACTGTCCTTGGTTCTTTCTAAAGGGGGAGTTTCCTTTACGGTTTTGGATTCACCTGGAGTGATTATCAATGCTTCTTCTCCCCAAATTGTTCTTGAGCTGGATTCTTCTGACGTCCTGCCTCCATGGGAGGTTTCTTTGTTGATTTCTCAGTCTCCAAAGCAGATTTGTTTTGAGATTATAGATTCTTTGAGCATATAGGTGCTCTAGGTTCACTGGTTGTTGAGAAACGTAACTGTAATACCTATGCAATTTTGAATTTCAGGATACTACCGTGTCGAGACTATTTTCGAACACTGCGATATTAAGACGGGATGAGAGTGGTTTGCTGGAAACTTTTGTTTTCTTAAAAGCATATTCAACTGGTGTATATCGATGAAGAGATAAGATATGTTTTATGTGGGAAAAGTAGCTGATCGATATATCTGTGAAAAAAAATTATTTTATGGATATTCCTCTTTGTCTGCCAATAAAGGAAAACATAAATTTTCTTAATTATGTAAATGGTATTTTATTTTTATTTTTGATATTTATGTATTCAATCTTTAAGATTTATCATTCCATTATGCAAAATCTTCATAGAAATTATTCTAAAAAGAACATTTTTTGTGAGTTAAAATCCACATTCACCAAGATCCGAGATCCAAGATCCAAGATCTAAGTTCGAACTCGGCCCAACTTCACAAACCACAGCGGCAACTTCACATAATGACTTTTTTTTTTTTTTTTTTACTCTTTCTCCATATTGTTTCCAACATTATTGAAACTGTGTTATGGGGAAATGTCATATGTAATTTTTTAAATTGAGAGAGTTTTGTATATTTATAAAATCTATCAAATAATATTTTACTAGAATGATTTTAAAAAGTTAAGAGATATAGATAATATTCTGAAAAAATTATGTTTTAAAATTTTAAAAGTCTAAATCCTAAAAATACCATATTTTAATAGAATCATAAATTATTAAAAACAATTTCTTTTGAATAAAAATAGATTTTATAAAGAATTAAAAAATCATTAAACTAATATCACTAGATTTTAATAAAAATCTTAGAATTTATAAACTAATAACAATTTAATCTAAAAAATTTAACAATCATTAGAAATCATACTTCCACCAACAAATTTGTTTATCCTTTTCAAATTTCAATCAAAATTTACAATAAAGGGAGCAACCCCTTTGAATTAACCTTTATGTAATATCTTTTTTTTTTTGAATAAAATGTTAAATTTTGAAGATATTAAATTTATGTAATATCTTCACTTGGATTAGATTATAAAATGGTTTCCTATCCAATTTAACCGCGCTTTGAGTGATCAAAAGTGGACACATGTGCAAATGGCTGTTGCCATATATAGTCGTTGCTTGAACTTAAAAAGATTTTGTACATTACTTTTTCTCCGCTCCGTGGAAGTGGAACGAAGTGGACACATGTGTAAATGCATGTCTATTAGTGGGCGGCATGTGTGATTGTGTGTGTGTATATATTTGTATAACATATATTACAAAATAAACATATGTATATACGTAAAATGGGATCTACGGGGAGAGAGTAGATGACAAGAGAATAAAGGTGAGAGACATGTGAGAAGAGGCCATGTTTTGCGGCATTATCACGAGGGCCACTATGCGACTTTGTAATCTCGATGTCTATGTGCTGATCTCTTGGCTTCTCATACTTGAATTCTAGCTTATAACCGCACCTTATCCGAGTATCTTTTCCACTTAGCATGCATTTGTATTTTTACTACATTACCAAAGAGTGTTAGGCAATAATCATTGTCTAGTCCCAAAACTATAGTTTATACAGAGATTATTAGTGTTTTATTTGCCGTCGAATCAAATTCAAGTTCTGATATAAATTCTCTAAAAATTCATCTCCATTTTTCATATTTCCTATCTTGAATATTATCTGATCAGTTATACCAATATTAGTATGCAATATATTAATAGAATGTTCAGAAAAAAAGAAGAATATTAATAGAATGTTAACAATGTTGTCAACGAAAGAGCTTTCATGCTTTATATATATGACATAGTGGAATACATTACAATTTTAATTTCTGTATAATTTCAATTTTATGGGGGATGAGAATTTAAGTACATTGTAACAGTTAATCACTCATATACAATACGTGTTCTCCATCTTTTTATACAGAGAAAAAAATATATACTCTTGAATCAAGCTACTTTGTCAAGTACGTCTGTCCTTTTTACTTTTAATAAATAAGTACCTTCAGATTCGTTTTTCTTTTGTTATATAACTTTAGATTCGTCTTCAAATGGCTAATAGTCTCATAATATATGGATGTGATGAAAATGCTGACTTGGCTTCACAATAAAACTAAAGTACTGTTCCTTATATGTTTTGTCTCTTTTGCTTCATGTCACAATAAAACGGTGTTCCAATTATTCGTTTACTTGTCTATATGAAAAATCTATTTAAATTTATTAATGTTGTGTATAGGTTAATTTTTATTTTGGTCCTATCTAAAAATAAGAATTTTTTTTTGTGACCAAAATGAGATCAGAATTCGTCTTCTGATCTATGAAGACTTTCTTTCGCCGGTGGTTTACAACTTATCCAATATAGTAACTTCAAACATCACCAATTTTGGTGTTCACTTTTAGATTACCAAAGAGATATTTTAAAGCAATTGAGAGCATGTGTTGATCAGTTTTTTTTTGTCAAGTTTATTCTGCTTCTCTTCCAAACCCACAAGCGGGAGCTGATGTCACTTTGTGGAAACATGAGCTAGAGTATTACAAAGCTAAATTCTCATCAAAAAAGATTTGGAGTCATGTCGAATGCATGCACGGGGCTTCTCGTTATTTGGCATAAATTGGTTTGGTTCTAGAAAACCATTCGTAGATGCTATCCACGAGAGCTCGAACTAACAGATGGGGACACTCTCAAATATTGCATGTTATGTGGTGAAGTGAAGGAGACGAGGGATCATTTATTCTTCGCTTGTTTTTACTCTAACACAGTTTGGACTAATTCTTTGTGTCGGGCTTCTTGGCGTTCACCTAAATCCTGACTGGTCTATTACTCTAAGTTCTTTGATCTATTGTACTGATTCTCTCATAACCCATTTGACCTTTCAAGTCATTTTAATTGTACAACCTTTGGAGAGAGAGAGAGAGGAATGAGAGGCAGCATCAAAAAAAAAAAAATTCCATTTTCCTCTCCATCTCGTGCATATTATTCAAAAGGACATCAGTAATCGAATCATATGCATGCTTTTGCAACAAAGCATTGATGGCATATTTCTTGAGTTTCAAGAGCCATGGCGTTCTGTGTGCGTTCTCTCCAACTCGAAGACTTCTACATTAATAGTGTGTATACTTGAAAAAAAAGAGAGAATAATTTGTGTTCTGTTTCTCTTTCATATATTCGGATTTTTTCTCTGTTTCTAACCAAAACCAATGTGTAGATTTTTTTTATATATTTAAAAAATAAGAATAAAAGATAGGATGCAACCAGGAAATTTTATATATATAAATATGTTCCATTTTGGGAAATGATATGTAAATTAAATATCTATGTTTTTTTTTTCTGAACAAAATTAAATATCTATGTATTAATCTAACCACTCTCATATTTGCCTTTAGTGGCTGATTTAAAAATATTAAAGTTTTATGTTTTATAATATTTTAATATGTATTAATATTCCGAGGAACAGTGAAATTTGTTTGTCCCCTCTTCGAAACTGGATTTTGAGTGTTTTTTTTTTTTCACTTCCTTCCGAAAACCTATTTGCTGGGGATATTGTAGAACATTTCTTAAGTAGTGCCATATTACAAACTTCAATAAATTATTTTGATGGTATTTTATTAGGTAGTATTTTATTGTACTACTAATCTTATAGCATTAGTCCTAAAAATATGGAAAATGAAAAAGACAAAGAGAACGGTGGCCAACTCCACTAATAGCTGAGGCTAATTAATGATACGATTCTATATAATCAAGAATCTTATATGTTTGTAGTTAATGTCACCTACTCCAATAAATATAAGTTAATTTGTTTTTTTTCCTATAACGAGAGTATATTGCCACTACACCAAAATCTAAATCTGGATCTGTGTCAATGTTTTGTATGGTTGGATGCGAGTAGAACTATCAACTATTATGTTCTTCATGAATTATTATTATAAATAGAGTTGGTACAATGGTACATATAATGATATAACCAAATTCTATGTGAATGTGTGGATCAGTTATATTTGTAGGTAACAGTTTGTTCCCACTGGATCACTTTGTTTTCTCGGATCCCTTCCCACCAAAAACACAAGCAAAACAACAAAGACTCTCTCTCTCTTATTATCGTATATTCTATATATTATCGACAGCGTAATCTAATTTTCACTGTCTTCGATATTCTTCTCTCTTCCATGGCTCCTCTTCCTTTCTTATCGGAATCGGACCAAACCAAGTCGCAAACGCGTTTATCTTCAGACTCAAAGAAGAAGAACAGAAAGAAGACCACGCTTCCCCCGCCGCCTCAGACGCAAACCCAAAAGCAAACGCAAAAGCTGAAGCAGAAGACGGTATCACCATCGTCGTCGTCGCCGTCGTCATGGAGCCAGATAAAGAACCTCCTGAGTTGCAAACAAATCGAAGGGCCACGAGTTCACGACCCATCAAAGATTACGTCATCGTCTTGTGGCTCTTCTTTGTGTAAGTTCAGTGACGTTATTTACGGGAATGCCCGCGTGATTCACCGCTCTGATCACTCGCCGGAAAGTAGCAACCTTGGTCAAGATGGCGGGTCGTTGATCCGAAAACCCGCCACTCGTGGATCTTCTTCTTCAGTTAGATCTAACGGCTGCGGAGCTTACACGTCATATTCATCTTCAAAAGCGATGCATTTCAGAAAACTCTCTGGTTGCTATGAGTGTCACATGATTGTTGATCCCAGCAGGTTCAATACTTTATCTTACTTTAATAATGAAGTTGTTAAATACTTGCATATTGTAGTTACAAAAAAAAATAAAGAGAGAGATTAGTTAATTAGTGTATATGATTAATGTTAGGTATCCAATATCACCAAGAATATGTGCATGTCCACAGTGTGGGGAAGTTTTTCCTAAGCTTGAAACACTGGAGATTCATCAAGCAGTTCGTCATGCCGGTATGTTTCCATTTTAGTTGATCTCTTCTTGTATATAACTTTTTTTGCATCTGGTACTTTATAATTCGAAAGCTCAAACTGTCGAAATCCTAAAAAAAAAAATACATGCAATATTGAATGTGGAAATTAACACACACTAACAAAAAATTATGTTGTTTCACATAAATTTATGCATATTTTTGGGCATTTTCTTTAACAAAAATCGTGATATATAGTCATAATCTATTTCTTTTATAACAAAAAATACATACGATAGCTCGATAAGTGAAACAACATATTGACGATTTTACCTTTCAATGAAATAATATATATTCATTTAGCCGCAATTACTCAAATTCTTATACCATTATGGATCAGACGTATATAAGAGTTCAACTGAGCTCAATCCCTTTTATGAGAAAAATTTATGAAATTATTTACTTCATCGTTTGCAATTTTTTTTAATTAGTTTAGAAAACATTCATTAAAATATTACTTTGGTCGTTTTATCGTTTGTCTTTTATATTTCTTTTCTCGTAAATGGGGCCATAAATATTTCTTTCAAAAAAAAAAAAAAATGGGGCCATAAATCTGGCATGTCATGTCGTTGTTTTTGGGTATGTATGCACATCAGCATATTTATATTCTAAATAGATGGTACTAAGATTAGAATATTTAATGTCGCAATCACATATTAGGCGACAAAACAGCCTCACATGATCTACAATTCTATGCTGTTTATGTGTTTGCGGGTCTTTATAACAATTAAAAAACAAAATATTGACATCGAGTTGTAGTGTTTTGATTTAATATATTTGGAATTTGCAAATATATAAGAGAATTTAGCTTAAACCAATCATATCGTAAATATCACAGGCTCACAAATAACCAAATCAAACGAGAATACTAAATGAAAATAAAATTCAGTTTTACTTGCACTGAAACTTTATATAGATCACGTTTACATTACATATATAAACGTTTTGTAATGCTTTATGAATTTTGGATTCCTTTCCGCTAATGGTAGTTTTAAGGATATCCATCTCTATATCGACAAAAATTAATAATGTAAAGATCTTTTTGTAATGTTGTTAAATTTGGATAACAGTGTCGGAGTTGGGGCCAGAGGATTCAGGACGAAACATAGTGGACATCATCTTCAAATCAAGCTGGTTACGAAAGGACAGTCCAATCTACAAGATCGAACGGATATTAAAAGTCCACAACACTCAGCGTACGATCCAACGGTTTGAAGATTGTCGCGACGCAGTCAAGTCCCATGCACATGCATCCACCAGAAAAGAGCCTCGATCAGCCGCCGACGGCAACGAGCTCCTCCGGTTCCACTGTACCACCGTTTCTTGCTCACTTGGCTCCCGCGGTTCGACGTCCCTCTGCTCCGCCGTCCCTGGCTGCCGCGTGTGCACCATTATCCGCCACGGCTTCCACGCCAAAACGTTGCGTGGGTCCAATGAGATTAAGGGTGTGAGGACGACGGCGAGCAGCGGAAGAGCACATGATGCATTGAGGTGCTTTGACCAGCGGAGGGCGATGCTTGTCTGCCGTGTAATTGCCGGAAGAGTGAGGCGAGTGCAGAGCGACGCACCGGAAGATGAAAATGATTCTAGCTCGTATGATTCCGTTGCGGGTGCCGCTGGGGCCTACACAAACCTCGACGACTTGGTTGTGTTTAATCCCAAAGCCATACTTCCTTGCTTTGTAGTAATCTACAAAGTTTCTGAGCCTTGAAAAGTAACAAAGAAGTGCACGTTTTAACGATTTGGATTTGTAAGTTTTTAGTGGAATGTGTGAAGCAACGGATTGTAATATTTTAGGGGATATAGCGTATTAATTGTGTACAATTATGGTGGTGTGGCCTAGTCAAGAGTGAAAGACTAGTGTCTCTTTTTCTTTTCGTTTCATTCTGTAATTTCCATTGTGACGTACATTAGTTGTTTCTTGAAAGATTATAACCACTACTTTTTTTGGTAAATAGGAAAAAATTATGGATCAAAGTCTAAGACTAATTGCCTCGTTTCCACATGGCATGACAAGTAACATATGAACAACACTACTTGACCACGCCACTTTGGCTGATATATATTTGACATTTTTTTTCTCGATAAAAAAATATCATGCTTCAATTGATTGATCGAACACATATGCTTTAGTAGATAGAAGAATAAAGGGTGACTTTTTGTTCGCCATAAAAGAGCAAACTTGCAGAAAGAAGGGAAATCTTATATATAATTAGGGAACTTCTCTCACTCCTAAACCTCCACCTCAACAACCAAATGTCACTAAAATTTGAAACAATGAAAAAAAAGCAGTTATATAAAAAAAGTAAATGAAACAAAAAAAAATTTACTAACAAATTAATTTCACTAGAAAAAATATAATTTTTTAATTAATATTAGGTCTAACAAAATTATAAATAGATCAAGTAAATACAAATTCTTGAAAATATATTTTAAAACAAGAGAAATGACAGGAATTATATAAATAGTAAGAAGTATGAAAATAAGTAATCACCAAAATAAATAAAATAATGTGACTTATTATAACTAATAAACGTACAACTAACAGAATACCATCCGCGCATGCACGGGATTGACAGCTCTTTCTAGTGTGTTTAATAAAGGAACAATTGGGTGAATGATAAAATTTTAAATCCAAATTAGTTTTTTGACAAAAAAATTTTTGGGCCTAAACAATGTTAATATTTTCTCCCCTTTTGACCCGAATATACCCTCACGCGCAGGCCTTCTCTTTCATCCCCAACCTAAACCTAAAAAAGTATAAAGTTGCAACTTCGAAAATACAAACACATCACTCTCTCCTCTCTCTTCCTCTCTCTTCCTCTCTTCCCTCACATATCTCTCTGTAATTTGTTATTGTTTTCTTCTTGATATCGGAAGACGAAGGCAGTGACGACGGTACCTCGCATTCCTCGTCATGGCCGACGCCACAAGTGTGTGCCAGAACTCTCCGATGCTCGCGGCCGCACGTCGTCCCGACCGGCCTCCTCTCGCGGTGAGTCTGGTCCACGACACCCAATCCCATCTGAGTATGACATCATCAGCACCCACAGCGACGTTAATATTCTTCCGATTTGGAATATGTGGATTCTATTCTTTCAAGTTAGAAGAAATTCTAAACTTGCCAAAAAGATTAAACAAATAATATTTTAAATTTTCAATATCTTAAATTTGTTCACTAATTTTGGCCATAAGTAATCTCTCTATCAAATCATAGCTGTATATTTGGAACTACTCCCATATAATCAGCACTAATCGATACACTTTTAGACTGATGTGATAATCAATAGAGATTATTAGATTCAAATTAATTTGTATTTTTTGTAGTTAGAAGTCAATTATGATGTGTTACTATATAATGTTTTTATATTGTTTGTGCATTCATACTTGACCATAACTAGTTTGATGTATATTAGAGATATATACATGTGGACATTCTCCCATACAAATGATGATGTTATTTTAGTTACTAGACTCTAAGTTGATTAAGTACCTCCTAATAATCTAAATACACCTTCAAACTAAAACATAGATATCCATATGGATTTGCTATCACCATACATATGGTTATAACTGTACACTTGCAACATCGACTTTTAACATTTATATGTATTACACGTGTTTGTAGCATGCATTTTGAGTTCCTAACACGTAAATTTATATTATATGTTAATATATCTAATTCGTTATCCATAATAATTTACGTATCATGCAATATATAATTATATCATGCAAATATATAGAATACGTGGACAAGTCCTATGCTATCTAATTCGTTGTCTATAATCATTTACATAGCATGCAATATATAATTATATCATGCAAATATATAGAATACGTGGACAAGTCCGATGTTATCTAATTCGTTATCCATAATCATTTACGTAGCATGCAATCTATAATTATAACATGCACATATATAACATACCTTGGCAAATCCGGTGTTACCTAATTCGTTGTCCATAATTTACGTAGCATGCAATTTATAATTATAGCATGAAAATATATAGCTTACCTGGGAAAATCCGGTGTTATCTAGTTATTGTCCATAATCATTTAAGTAGCATGCAATATATAATTATAACATGCAAAATACATAGCATACCTTGGTAAGTCCGGTGTTATCTAATTTTTTGTCTATAATCATTTACGTTGCACGCTATATATAGTTATAGCATGCAAATATATAGCATACTTGGCAAGCATACTTGGCAAATCCGGTGTTATCTAGTTCGTTTTTCATAATTATGTACGTAGCATGCAATATACAATTTTAACATCCAAATATATAACCTACCTAGGCAAATCCGGTGTATAACGACGCCCTCCTACTTCGCTTCATATCCACATATTTGAATACGGTTTCTCCTAAATCTCATTAACTGCATATCCTATATTAATTACAAAATCCTGAGTAACTGTGTCTCCTTCTTTTACTCGATATTCATGTGAGTAAATGCTATTACCAATTAAATCAATTATCTCATTTGACTTTGTGTTCCATCGTTTTTCCCCACTCGCAAGCGCAAGTGAACACATTAAATTTCTCTTCCACATTGTATTTTTTGGGTACCCTTATACTGAATTCCCATAACTTTTTTTCTCTCTTTTTTTTTCTTAATTTGTATTCAAAATCTTATTTTATAGCAAATTCTCCCAATAATAAAAGCTACAAGGAGTAAGGAGTGATGGTTGCAGGTCGGTTTTATATTGTAGTGGACTAGTGGCTAACTAAGTTTATTAATACGAGAATCACGCTCTAGTGGCACTTTAGAGTCTGGACTCCAACGTAATATATATGCGTTTTACACTTTTACTAGATGGAACCCAATCACGTCAAACTATAACCTTTTAATTATCTTTATTGATTCATTTTAGAAATTTTTGTATAGAAGAATATATATTTTCAGTTATGAAAGATTCTTGTATGTTGTTGTGTGAAGTTATGAACTTAATTTCATATTTATATTACAAATGAATTCTTATCTTCCTTATTCTTATCACACCAGAAACATAACTTTTTTGCTTATTCTTTCCATTATATTGTGTAAATGGTACCCTTTGTTATGTGAAGGTCTTCATTGTATCATGTTGGTTTTTCGGTAGAAATGAGATTCAAATCATCACAAAATTCAATGGGTGGTTCTAGTCTAAATTATCAACATCTAATAACGAATGGAGTCTCTAATATTCAAAGATCTCTTAAGTTTTGATGTACATCATGTGATCATACTGTTCATTTGTGTATTTAGAATTTGTATCAAGATATTCCATCAAAATATTTTATCTTACTTATATTGGTAATTGTTTCAACACTCACAATACTAACTAATTTGGGAGAATCAGTCTATAGGAATATATTAGTGGAAATTTTTCCAAACATATTGAAGGTTGATTGGAGAAGAGACATCAATGCTAACATCTAAAGATAGAGTGATAATAGGAACCCATGCAGTTCATGCTTTGTAGCTGACAAATTAGGCTTGAGATTCATTTGAACTGACTTCAACAAAATGGTGTAAGCATCTCTTCCCCAAAGATAAGTAATCAACGAATCTAAATCTTGTGCTATTTCCACATTTTCCACAGAGAATCTACATCGCTTATTGGCTGTGCAGCGAAGTGAAACCGCAGCTCGTTCTTCTTAACTGAATGTATCTCGTGAAGATGCAATGTGCTATTTTCACTGAAAACTGCAGTTTTTGTTATTATAGGTTTTAGAGTGTAAATTAATTATATCTATTTTCATTTATAGTATTGTTCTTTCTATTTATTAGAATTCATATTTATTTATCAACAAAATTGTGTTAGAAATTTGTACTAGTTATGAACATCTCCTATTCATTTGGTAAGAAAGAAAGAAAAAACACAAAACTATTGGTTTTGATAGTTCACAGACAAAATAATTACGTAATAATTTTTTTCATAGTTCAAACTATCGAATATAACTAAAACCAAATTCAACTAATTCTTTTTATAACTTCTTTCAAACCTAGTAATAATCATATAACAATATAATTTGTTTTTCACAAATAAACTTATGAATTAATTTGATCCGTACAATGCAATGCATGAGATATCTCTTCTTCCAATATATATATATATATATATATGTATATATATAAACACAACACATTATACTACATATAACACTTTCACATTCGCAACCACCATAATGGTAATGGTAAATAATTTCCTTAAAGACGAAATTTAAGTTTCTTCATAATCAAACACACAAAAATGTATTTGGTATTTTCAAAAACAATATTACAAAAGTTTAGTTGAAAGCCCATGGTTTATGAGAGCTGTATCAAACCATCAATGGTTTAAAACTAGTTAGATATAAAAACCGCTTGAGAGAAAAAAAATCAAATACTCCAAAGTAAAGTAGCAACTTGACAAAGAGTTGACTTCGAAATCTTCTTCCTTACAAAATCAGAACCAAAACTTGCACAAATTCACTCGTAATGTTTGCTACTTCCCCTCTTGTTATCACCCCAACCGTTAGATCTTTCAGCTCCGCATCATCTCGCCGCTCCAACCACACCGTAATGTCCGCCGTCCGATCTGAGCCGACTTCGACGTGTCCTGTACTGACTCAGTTTCAGAAGGACTGTGCCACGCCTACGCCGTTCCTACGCAACGTAGCTAACGCCATTGCCGATGACATGCGAGCCGGTTTGGCTGTTGAAGGAGGAGGAGATCTCCAGATGATCTTGACTTATGTCGACGCTTTGCCTACTGGGTACTTTTCCTTTTCTTTCCTCTAATCACATTATTATGCTTTTTTGTGATCTAAAGATGATAAAAAGTTTGAGTTTTTATTGTGGAACGAAACTAAGTAGACCTTATTCGAAGTAAAAAGTTCGAACTTTTTAGGATCTTCTGCGTAAATTTACTTTCTTTCTTAGTTACATTATGCTTTGTGAGATCAAAGTTTGAGTTTTTATTGTGGAAGGAACTAAGTAATGAATTATAGGAAGGAGGAAGGTTTGTTCTATGCATTGGATTTAGGAGGTACGAATTTTCGGGTACGTAGAGTGAAATTGGGAGGGAAGGAAGAGCGTGTATTAGCTAACGAATCTGAACAGCTATCTATTCCTCATGAGCTTATGGTTGGTACAAGTGAGGTAATGAATGACTCAAAATCTTTAGTACATCAATGAGTGTTTAGTTTTTTGATTGGATGGTTCTTGAATGAGTGTTTTCAGGAACTCTTTGGGTTCATTGCTTCGAAGCTTGCGAGCTTTGTTGCAACGGAGGAGCCGGGGAGGTTTCGGTTGGAACAAGGGAGGAAAAGAGAGATTGGATTTACTTTCTCGTTCCCTGTGAATCAAACCTCCATTGATTCTGGAACGCTGATCAAGTGGACTAAAGGTTTTCATGTGTCTGGAATGGTGAGTTCATGTTTTTCTTGAACAAGTTCTGTTATGTTGTTCTAAACTCTAGTAATTCTTGAAATGTTGTTTGCAGGAAGGTAAAAACGTGGTTGCTTGTTTAAATGAAGCTATGGAAGCACATGGGCTCAATATGCGAGTTTCTGCTCTCGTATGCCTCTTTTTTTTTTGCTCTTAGCAATAGTTGATGGAAACTCTGGTCTTGTTCTGTGCATATTGTATGTTTGTTGATGTTTTTGTGTGTTTTAAGGTAAATGATGGAGTGGGAACATTAGCTGGAGCAAGGTATTGGGACGAGGACGTGATGGTCGGTGTGATTCTTGGCACTGGGACTAATGCTTGTTATGTAGAGAAGAAGGACGCAATTCCTAAACTCCAAAGCAAATCTCCTTCTGGAACAACGGTATTATTGATATTAATCTATATCTATATATACAAAGGTTCGTCGTTGACTCGTTGTTCCCAAGCTAAAATGTTTTGGTTTGGATTCAGATCATAAACACAGAGTGGGGAGGGTTCTCTAAGAATCTTCCACGAACCATATTTGACCAAGAGATGGATGAAGAAAGCTTAAATCCTGGTGAACATGTAGTAGAATTTTATCTTTTATTTAACAACTTTATGTTTTTAGTTATGTTAGTGTATAGTGTAACCAGTTCTTACAGTTGTTCATTGTTTGTGTGTGGATGAAGTTATATGAGAAAATGATCTCAGGGATGTACCTTGGTGAAATTGTAAGGAGGGTTTTGCTCCAAATGTGTAAAACTAGTGACTTGTTCGGACAAGTCGTTCCTGTCCAACTGAACACTCCTTTTGTACTCAGGTACTTTCTTGTCTCTCACTATCTTTCTCTAATTCCAGATTTGGTTGGACAGTTCAGTTTATGGGTTTGGTTTCGGCTCAGATATTTCTTTTTTTTGGTTTTTCGTTATGATCCAAATAGGAAGTGAAACCGAATGGTTTTGATGCAATTCTGGTTTTAGATAAAAGAAAATAATTGAAAATTATTAAACTTTTTAGTGTCTTCGCTTAAGTTTGAATTAATCACCCTAGAATCGGTTTCGGTTTAGTTGCGATTTTGGTTCGGTTAAAATTTGGTTTCTCCGGTTTTAAATATGGAAACTGCAATTCATAAACTCATTTCTGCATAAACATTCCGGTTCAGATTTGGTTTGGTTTGGTCTACATGCTCATCCCTAGATTCAATACTCTCAGATTGTGTATATTTTTTTATTATTTATTATAAATTGTTTATTTATTCTGTAAACAGGAGCCAGGATCTATGCAAAATCCAAGAGGACAATACAGATGATCTTGTGAGTGTTGGATCAATCCTATACGACATTTTTGAGGTAAGTTGTTAATATATATACAAGGAAAATGATTACATTTAGAGATTGGATAAAGTTTATTGACCAGATTGCGATATCGGAAATAGGTAGAGACCAATCCGAACGAGAGGAGGAGAGTCGTGGAAGTGTGTGACACAGTAGCGAAACGTGGAGGACGTCTAGCAGGAGCTGGTATAGTGGCAATTCTTGAGAAGATTGAGAAAGAAACTAAAAGAATGGCTTCAGGTAAAAGAACAGTTGTGGCTATGGACGGTGCACTCTACGAAAAGTATCCGCAGTATCGGCGATATATGCAAGATGCACTAGTTGAGCTTCTTGGCCATAACCTTGCAAGTCAAGTTGCGATCAAACATACTAAAGACGTGTCTGGGCTCGGTGCTGCTCTTTTGGCCGCTACTAACTCCATTTATTAGTACTTGAAACATCTACTTCATGAGTAAAAGACTTGGTGTGGTTTGTTTGTGTACATTATGTTATATTATATAAGAAGAGTTTGTTTTGTTTTTGTGTTCGTTTACTAGTTTTAGATCAAGAATAAGATGCAGCATCTCTTCTCAAAAAACTCCAAATCAAAGAAGTGCATTCAGAATATGTTATTTGTTTGGCGGAAAAGATCCAATCTATTCGAGGCTTCAGCCAAAAACAAATTCGACTTGATTCTTGGATAGCGACTCCGATCTGGCTCCCACCAATGTCTCAGTAGTTTTTATTGAGATTAGTAAAACAAAACAAAGATTTGAAATTAGTAAACGAGTTAAGGATAAACATTTTGGCTTAACATTTTGTATATATTATTTAATTACGATATAAATTTTTTACTACAAAATTTTATATGAATATTAGCATATCATAATCAACGCACCATTATTATAAGTTGTGAAATTTCTTTAGATTAAAAATTATTGAACTACATTTTGACAAAAAAAAGAAAAAAATAGAGATTTTCTGTGAAGCACAATATGCAATTGTGTTTTTAATGGGAAATTATGGAATCAAAATTATTGACAAGAGATGATGTACCTTGTTTTTGATAAAAGAAACAATACAATTTTCATTGAAAATTACAGAGAACTCTATTACAGGCACAAATTATGGTATTTATAATTTTTTTACCATATTAGATAATATAATTTTGCTAACAATGGTATGTTAAATTGATTATTATGATTGAATGATAATTTCATGAAGATGATTATGATAATGATATTAATTTTCTGATAATAATAATATAATGTTAATTATTTCATGAAGATGACGATATGATTTATGATATTAAATTATTAATGATATTATTTAGGAAACGATGATTATGATAGTATGAAGATGATTTTATATTCTTACATGATCATGTTATGGTAAATACATGGATGATGATAATTTATCATCATTAATGATAATGGTAATGACAATGTGATGACAATAGTTGTGATAATAAAAGAGTGATAATATTATCATAAGATGTCATCATTATGAATAATATATTAAACCAAAAAATAATATTTATTTTAACTATACTTAAAAAGATTTGATGAATCAAATTGATTATTCTTCATAACATTACTTGATCAAGTAATCAACCAACCTACTTAAAAAATATTTCACTCTATTTTGCAAAAAGCTGATTTTTTGTTTTCTTTAACTAATAGTGTTTATTATTTTATAAAAACATTAATATTTCTGAATGTTATTATAAAATATAGCTTATACATATAATTTTATTTTTGTTGTACAAACTAAACTGAGTCCTTGTTGAAACCTAATTGTTAATAAACTGGATTTTATATATTGCTCGTTTAAATTATTTGTGTAATAGATACTTGTTATTTAATAAATAGTTATTATATAATAATTAAATTTGATGTTTTATTTACCTATCAATACGATATTATATATAAACATAATCATCATAATAACTTTAATCAATAATTACCATGATATTTTAGACATTTATTTTACTGGTAATCGGTCATGAGGTGAATTGCTGGTATGTTTTTGGACAAAATTTCAACCTTACTGAAGGTTGACTAGAGAAGAGACACCGATGCTAATATCCAAAGATGGAGCGATAATAAGAACCCGTGTAGTCAGACTTAAGAGCAAGTACAATGAACCACACATGAGATTCTATTTTTTTTTAATTTTTAATTTTTTTTTGAAAAATGGCAAAAAAAATTAATTGGACTAATCACAGGTCGCCACGTGGCGAACCCAGAAAAGAGGAGTTCAAAAACTAGAAATTTTTAGAGGTGGAATCACCACTGTTCATAGGACCTACCTATTATTATTTTTTTTTATGAACTCCATGTGTTTAGAGACTCCAATGTACATGCTCTAAGATTCCTTTGAACCGAGTTCGGCAAAATGGTGTAACTTGTAAGCATCTTTTTCCCAAGATAAGTCTTCACCAATCTAAATCATGTGCTATTTCCACATTTTCCACAAAGAATATACATTGCTCATTAGGAGTGCAGCGAAGTGAAACGACAGCTTGTCCTACTTGACTAGTTGAATGTGTCTATGAAGATGTAACGAGTTATCTTGGCTGAAAACTGCAGTTTTTGTTATTATAGTTTTTAATGTATATTTACTAAATTGATTATATATATATTTTCATTTATAGAATTGTTCTTTCTATTTATTTTAATTCATATCTATTTACTAACAAAATTATGTTAGGAATTTGTACTAAATCTGAATATAAAAATAAATGGTTTGGTAGTTTACTTAATAATTTTTTTTCATACTTTTAAAACTATCGAATATAATTAAAACTAAATTCGATTAATTTCATGAATAACTTATATCAAACATAGTAATAATCATATAACAATATAATTTGTTTTTCACAAATAAATTTATGAATTAATTTGAATCGTAGAATGCGAGGCATCTCTCTTGGAATATATGTATAAAACACAAAACATTATACTCACATATATAAAATAATAATCATATAAAATTTTCACAGTAAAAAAAACATTTTCACAGTCCCAACCTCCGTAATGGTAGTGAAGAATAATTCCCTTAAAGACGAATTTTGAATTTCTACATAATCAAACACAAAAATAAGTATTTGATATTTTCAAACGAATTTTAAAAGAAACAATAATACAAAAGTTTATTTGAAAGCCCTTGGTTTATGAGAGTTGTACTGTATCAAACTATCAATGGTTTAAAACTAGTTGACATAAAAACCGCTTATTCTCTCATAAGTAAAAGTAGCAACATGACAAAGAGCTGACTTCGAAATCTTCTTCCACAAAATCAGAACCTAAACTTTGACAATGTCACTCGTAATGTTTGCTGCTTCCCCTCTTGTTAGTTGTTATCACCCAAACCGTTATGTCCACCGTCCGATCTGAGCCGACTTCGACATGTCCTGCCTGTACTGACTCAGTTTCAGAAGGACTGTGCCACGCCTACACCGTTCCTACGCAACGTAGCTAACGCCATTGCAGATGACATGCGAGCCGGTTTAGCTGATATAAAAACCGCTTATTCTCTTAAAAGCCAACAAGAGAGAAAAAATCAAATATTCCAAGTAAAGTAGCAACTTGACAAAGAGTTGACTTCGAAATCTTCTTCCTTACAAAATCAGAACCAAAACTTAGACAATGTCACTCGTAATGTTTGCTGCTTCCCCTCTTGTTATCACCCCCAACCGTTAGATCTTTCACCTTCTCATCATCTCGCCGCTCCAACCACACCGTAATGTCGGCCGTCCAATCTGAGTCGACTTCGACGTGTCCTGTACTGACTCAGTTTCAGAAGGACTGTGCCATGCCTACACCGTTACTACGCAACGTAGCTAACGCCATTGCCGATGACATGCGAGCCGGTTTGACTGTTGAAGGAGGAGGAGATCTCGAGATGATCCTGACTTATGTCGACGCTTTGCCTACTGGGTAATTCTCATTTTTTCTTTCCTCTAATCTCAATATTATGCTTTTTTGTGATCTAAAAATGATAAAAATTAAAAAGTTTGAGTTTTTACTCTGGAATGAAACTATCTAAAGATGATAAAAAGTTTGAGTTTTTACTCTGGAATGAAACTAAGTAGACCTTATTCGAAATAAAAAGTTCAATCTTTTTATGATCTTCTGCATAAATTTACGAACTCTGACCTAGTTTGTCCCTCGTACACCAGATTATTCTCAACTAGATTAGAAAAAAATATATTTGAAATTTGAAATTGATTACCCATGTAACATATTTATTTTAGATTAGATTAAAATTTGCTTTAAAGTTTTAAAAAACTATATTTTATAACTCGTAATTGAGAAATTCGAGAAACGTATAGAAACAATTTTGCTAAATAAACAAAAGGATTCTAAAATTATATTTTAAATATTATATTATTTATTGACCAACAAACATATTATATTACTTAACAAATATTTGAAAGAATTAAATATTAAAAAAATTCAAATTTGTAAACCTTTAAAATGAAAACAGTTTTATGTTAAAACTTAAATTTGTCCATACATAATCATACATAATAATATTGTTATTAAGTAATTATTATATATTTTTAACTTAAAATGATTTTTGACATGTGCCAAAATTTCATAGACAGATTTGACACATATTACGATTATATTTATTAATGCTTTTAAACATCAAATTTTATTTAATAAGATAAGATATTTGATTTTCTTTATTTTTATGTAAAACGTAAAGTATTATTTTGTCTTTTATATTTTCTGAAATTATAAAAACTCAAATATTATTTTGTTTGTCAACAAAAACTGATTGTAATTTTAATTTCTTCAAATACAAAAAAAATTTATACATAAAAAAATCTAATTGTCTCACTTAACATATATCTTAATATTTTTTTTCTTTTACGTATTAGTAAAACTCAATTTCTTTATTCTTTTTTCCTTTTCTTATTTTTTTATATTTAAAATAAAACTAACTATAAGACATTTAAAATGTAATAATTATTAATTATATTTAACCTGAATTCCTTGAAATTCAGCCACAGTTTTAAAAAAAGAAGCAAAACTGACTATAATTTTTGTAATTGATAAAACATATTTTTTTTCTTTCTTTATTGACAAAAACTGATTCTATTTTTTATTTAGTTAGAAAAAATAAAATTATTACATGTCAAAATTTGATTGACTCACTTGACATATTTTGTAAATAAGATCTTGTAAATTATGAAAAATCTAAGTTCTTTATATATAAATATTTGAAAGTTTTTTTAATAAGTAACAATCTTCTTCTTAATTTTCATTTTTATTGATTATATTTTTTTTGGAAAGCTTGAAATCCTTTTCTTTTTCAGTTAAATATTAATAAATATATTTCCTTACTTATCTTTATTATTTACTGAGAAATGAATATTTTTGTATAAGCTAAGTTTTTTATATAGACATCATAATATTTGCAGGCTTTAAAAAAAAACAATGTTTTTCTTAATTTATCATTTTATTGATTATATATATCTTTTTTGTTGAAACACTTAAAATCCTTTTTTTAATAAATATTAATCTGTCTATTTCTTTTGCTTATCTTTAAAATTAACCGAATGATTAATATTTTTGTATAATTTTTTTTTAATTTAAAGATTTCATTATGTCTATTTGCCTTAAATTTCTTTTAAATTAATCGCATAATAGATAGTTTCCTATGTTTTTCCTTTTTGCTTCAGCATTGAAATCCTTTTTTCTATAAGTCATTTTTTGCTTCAGAATGTTTTCTTGAAATATAATATCATTGTTTTTATCTATTTAACAGATGTCAATATCTTAAAAAAATAAAATTTCACATGACAAAATCTAGTTAATTACTAACTTTTTAAACCATACTTTATATAGTAAAATTGTCCCTGTTATAAAATTGCTTTTTTTTTTCATTTTCATTTTAATTCAAAACGCGTGAAAATACAATAAAAAGGTTAATGAATCAGAGAAATTACAAAAATATCAAACACATAATCAATTGGATTTTGGCCCAAACATAAATATAAACGAAGCCCAATCTTGGAACCGAACCCAAAGGCCTTTTTATCAAACAATTTCATAATCTCGATCAAACCTCTAACTTTTCATCTTCTCGACGACGAACGATCTCAATCTTAATCTTCCTTCGCCACCACCAAAACATCGCTCGTCGTCTTTCCACCTAAATGTCACCGAGATTGCCCACCATCGATTCTGATTTTCTGATATTATGTTGCCTCGTACGAGAGGAGGAAAGTCCGTCTAATTGGAAGAATAGCTTGTTCTAATCCCTCACGAGTCTGCTCTGTTTTTCACCGGAGCATATTCCGTCACCGTCGCTGTAAAGTTTAAATCTGCCGGCGAAGAAGAAATCGAAGGCGGGGAAGCGTCCGGCTGTCTTCAAGTTCAAATTCGCTGGCGAAGAAGAAGTACAATGATTTTAGATTGCATGAAATGTCGAGATGATATTCGGTTGAAATCGCATGAGTAGTATGAGTAGGTTAACTAGTACGATTAGTTTGATTAGAACAATAGTCATTCTAATCGGCCTAGTTGACCATAGTAATCGTATTAGTCGTACTAATTGTACGAGCAGTAAATTAAATCGGTTTCCTTATTTTTATAAGTTGATGAGGAGGTTGTTGAACCAATGCGACATCTCGGATATGCCTTCAATCAGAGACATTATGAAAAGAAATGTAGGCTAAGTACCAAATGCACAAACCACATAGTACTTCAGAAACAAGCAGGAAAGATATTGATTAAGAAGCTTAAGAGGAGTTAGACTCCTATGCCTAAAAGGAAATTAAGGTCTTCACGTTTGGTTAAGGACGTGTAGTTCATGTAGGAACTTATGTTGTGTGTTTTGTTAGGCCTTGAAACTTATGTTGTGTTGTGTGTTTTATTAGGCCCTGAAACTTGGTGTTTAGTTGTTATGTTTTGTTAAGACATATATATTTTATGCAAGTTTTTGTTAGTTAAATGAAAAGGTACAACTAGTACAATTAATCTAACTACAATTGAGTTTTAAAAAATTGCGCAAGCGAAAAAATGTGTGCCTACAAAAAACACGAGTCCAAAAAAACGTGGAAGTTAAAAATAGACAAAAAGAGAAAATGAATCAAGCGCCATCAAAAGAGAAAATAAATAAAAAATGTCTACTTGCACCGTCAAAAGAACCTTTTTTGTTAACAGAGTCGTACTAGTTTTCTAGTCGTATCTATTGTCCAAGAAGTTGGATTTTGATGGTAAAATTATGTAATCAGTCGTACCATATCCTAAAACAAACTTTTGTAGTTGTACTTATGAAATTGAGTATATAAACTACATTTAACATATTCTAATGCTATAACTTGTATAAAAATATAAATTTTCATGGTTTTCATGTTTGTGTGGTAAAGCTTTTCAAAGTAACCTTAAAAGTATAAGGTAGATTGTGTAGACATCACATTTTCATGGATCAAACTTTTTTAAGATCAAGTTTATTTAACTATGCAATGTTCAAATAGGTTTGCACATGTTGTATGGCCTATTGATACACAAAGTTTTAACTCTAATTTCCTACTGCAAGTGCACAGCAACGAAGTAGTATTTATGGGTCGAATCCCACGAAGACCAAGTATCACACTATGATTTTATAAGCTAGATTTAGAGCTAAGAAAAATCGAGATTGATTTAGTAACAAGTAACCGAATTTAAATGATGAATAAAACTCAATAAAGCAAGGTGTTAGGCTAGGGAGTTTCACAAGAAATTCAGAGCAACAGATCAAACAACTATTCATGGTACAACCAAACACAAGTCTTAAACTCAAACGTAGAAATAATATCAATCCACTGTCATGATATCAATAACTTTATCTAACAACCTATAATCCTAAACTGTCGTTTGGTCCTAAAATCGCAGACAAGCTTTAATGAACAGGTTTGATTTGTTCACGATTCGCCTTAACATCAACTGTCGTTGGCTAAGGAAAAATCGCTCACCAATGTTTCTTCAAGCAACATATAACACTTTTGATGAACAGGTTAACCTAAAATCGTGAATCAAGTGGCCAGTTTAATTCAAGCATTAAGAATAACAAGAGGTGAAAACTATCAATTTTAATCCCTATTTGTGTTCAATCCATTAGCTCATGAACTCCTTTGAAATCCTTAACCTAACTAGAGAATGGAAGAAGAAAATGCAGCAATCGACAAAAAGGAATGCATTGGAAATAAAACCGAGATAATAGGGTTTAGAATTCTTCTCAAGCAGAGATTCTTCTCCTAAATCTTACAAGTAGAAAGCTCCTGGAAAACTCAAAAGCAAAAGTAAAAGATAAGTCTATCGTAAAAACTAAAGGGAATATATATCAGTCTTCTCCATGGTGGCTGCTCCCTCTTTTTTTCTTTCAAAACTAGGTAAAGACGACTTTCCTTATTTTTCTCTCGAGACTCTAGCACATGCTATAGGGTAGCTGAGTTCGGGAGCACATGCTCCAAATTGGAGTTCACACTTCTGCATGTGGTTTGACTCATTTTCTTCAGTTTTGATCCTTTTCTGCTTCAAAGTTCCCAGCTACTCCAAACTCCATAAAAGCTTCCTAGTCACTTGAGATAACCTCTCACAGACTCAAAATACTCTAGAAAACGATTAGAAACTAAGGTTAGAATGGGCCAAAGTCGCAATATATCACATATTTTATATAAAATATGGAAATACGTTAGTAAATGGTGTTATTTACATATTTGTAGAAAGCATGGATAGTAACTACAATGAATAGTAACTAATTTTCAGCTGAGATATAGCTGCATCTATCAAAACCTTTCTGAAAATTTCCTCCACTAATCCAACATAAGTGACATCTTCCAATGATTTCCTCATCATTAAAGTGTGAATCTCATCTTCTCCATAATTCCATATAATTTGATCACCATCTTTTGAATAGAATCCCCTCATAATCAAAACATATGACTATTCAAATTTTACTCATTTCCCCCTGAAAAGAACAAAACAATTGTTATATTGTATAAATTATGCCAGTTGTTCTAGTTGTACCACTTTTTCTAATCGTACTAATTCACCTAATAGTACCAGTTATACTAGTTGTACCGAGACATACCCAAAAATTTTGATTTTTAATATGAATCATCACGATTTATTACGATTCATTGCTCAGTTAAGAAGGATATCTCATATAATTAATAATATCAGTTTTTAATAGCCTTATTCAACAAGCTCAGTGACTCCAATAAGCCTAAACAAACCAAAATCTCCTTTACTATGAAATTCTTTAATTGAGAAGAAACTATGTAGAAATTGTTTTGCCTACGACATAAAGTAGATAATTCACTCATGAATTCGAAAATGGCATAAAAAACAGAAACAACTAACCTTGAATTCACGTCTCTGATTTCACCAATGGTGGAAACGAGAGAAAGGAAGAAGACGTCGAGAAGAATAGAGGGAACACATGTTTTTTTTCAGTTGGAGAAAATAAATTTTGTTGGTTTTGGTTGGTTTGTACAATTAATTTTCTGGGGTTGGTTTGAATTAAATTATCTTAACCACCACCACCGAGATTCTTTTTGTTATTTTTTCCTTATTTTCTTTTATTAAACTCAGGGTTATAATAGACAAATCATGTGAAAGAGGGACAATTAGATTTGGAGAGGATAGTTAGATTTAGTGTCTCGTACGGAAGGACATTTCAGATTTAAGTCTAGATAAAAGTTTGAGTTTTTATTGTGGAAGGAACTAAGTAATGAATTATAGGAAGGAGGAAGGTTTGTTCTATGCATTGGATTTAGGAGGTACGAATTATCGGGTGCGTAGAGTGAAATTGGGAGGGAAGGAAGAGCGTATACTGGCTAACGAATCTGAACAGCTATCTATTCCTCTTGAGCTTATGGTTGGTACAAGTGAGGTAATGAATGACTCAAAATCTTTTGTACATCAATGAGTGTTTAGTTTTTGACTGGATGGTTCTTGAATGAATGTTTTCAGGAACTGTTTGGGTTCATTGCTTCGAAGCTTGCGAGCTTTGTTGCAACGGAGGAGCCAGGGAGGTTTCGGTTGGAACAAGGGAGGAAAAGAGAGATTGGATTTACTTTCTCGTTCCCTGTGAATCACACCTCCATTGATTCTGGAACGCTAATCAAGTGGACGAAAGGTTTTCATGTGTCTGGAATGGTGAGTTCATGTTTTTCTTGACCAAGTTCTGTTATGTTGTTCTAAACTTTAGTAACCCTTGTAATGTTGTTTGCAGGAAGGTAAAAACGTGGTTGCTTGTTTAAATGAAGCTATGGAAGCACATGGGCTCAATATGCGAGTTTCTGCTCTCGTATGCCTCTTTATTTTTGCTCTTAGCAATAGTTTATGGAAACTCTGGTATTGTTCTGTGCATATTGTATGTTTGTTGATGTTTGTGTGTGTTTTAAGGTAAATGATGGAGTGGGAACATTAGCTGGAGCAAGGTATTGGGACGAGGACGTGATGGTCGGTGTGATTCTTGGCACTGGGACCAATGCTTGTTATGTAGAGCAGAAGGATGCAATTCCTAAACTCAAAAGCAAATCTCCTTCTGGAACAACGGTATTATTGATATTAATGATATATATACAAAGGTTCGTCGTTGTTCCCAAGCTAAAATGTTTTGGTTTGGAATCAGATCATAAACACAGAGTGGGGAGGGTTCTCTAAGAATCTTCGACGAACCATATTTGACCAAGAGATGGATAAAGAAAGCTTGAATCGTGGTGAACATGTAGTAGAATTTTATCCTCTCTCTAACAGGATTATGGTTTTAGTTATGTTAGTGTATAGTGTAACCAGTTCTTACAGTTGTTCATTGTTTGTTTGTGGATAGAAGTTATATGAGAAGATGATCTCAGGGATGTACCTTGGTGAAATTGCAAGAAGGGTTTTGCTCCAAATGTGTAAAACTAGTGACTTGTTCGGACAAGTCGTTCCTGTCAAACTCTCCACTCCTTTTGAACTCAGGTACTTCCTTGTCTCTCACTATCTTTCTCTAATTCTAGATTTGGTTGGACAATTCAGTTTATGGTTTGGTTTCGGCTGAGATTTTTATTTTCCTTTTTTGTTTCGTTCAAATAGAAAGTGAAACCGAATGGTTTTGATGCAATTCTGGTTTTAGATAAAAGATTCAATTATTAAACTTTTTAATGTTTTCGCTTAAGTTTGAATTAATCACACTAGAATCAGTTTTGGTTTAGTTGCGATTTTGGTTCGGTTAAATTTGGTTTGTTCGGTTTTAAATATGAAAATTGCAATTCATAAACTCATTTCTGCATAAACATTCCGGTTCAGATTTAGTTTGGTTTGGTTTAGATGCTCATGCTTAGATTCAATACTTTAAAATTGTGTATATTTTTTTAACTGACAGTTTTGGTTTATTATAATTTGTTTATTTATTTCGTTATAGGAGCCAGGATCTATGCAAAATCCAAGAGGACAATACAGATGATCTTGTGAATGTTGGATCAATTCTATACGACATTTTCAAGGTAAGTTGTTAATATATATACAAGGAAAAGAATTACAATTAGAGATTGGATTAATTTATTTACCCGATTGTAATATTGGAAACAGGTAGAGACCAATGTGAACGAAAGGAGGAGAGTCGTGGAGGTGTGTGACACAGTAGCGAAACGTGGAGGACGTCTAGCAGGAGCTGGTATAGTGGCAGTTCTTGAGAAGATTGAGAAAGAGACCAAAAGAATGGCTTCAGGTCAAAGAACCGTCGTGGCTATGGACGGTGCACTCTACGAGAAGTATCCGCAGTATAGACGATATATGCAAGATGCAATAGTTGAGCTTCTTGGCCATAACCTTGCAAGTCACATTGCGATCAAACATACTAAAGACGTGTCTGGGCTCGGTGCCGCTCTTTTGGCCGCTACTAACTCCATTTATTAGTACTTGAAACATCTACTTCATGAGTGAAAGACTTGGTGCGGTTTGTTTGTGTACATTATGTTATATTATATAAGAAGAGTTTGTTTTGTTTTTGTGTGCGTTTACTAGTTTTAGATCAAGAATAAGATGCAGCATCTCTTCTCAAAAATCACCAAATCAAAGAAGTGCATTCAGAACATGTTATTTGCTTGGCGGAGAAGATCCAATCTATTCTGAGGCTTCAGCCAAAAACAAATTCGACTTGCTTCATAGATACTTTCTTCGATAGCTACTATGATTTGCCTCCCACCAAGAATAAGATGCAGCATATCTCAGCCTTTGTTAGTCATGGAAAAATCATCTCAACGTTCACGCGTTTGGTGAAATTATTCTTGCCGAAGCTAGTGTAGTAGACGAGGTAAATTCCGAAGCCCAACTCTTTTTATAGTATGATAATTATCTGTTTTGGGCTCAAGAAGCAAAACTCGCACGAATTTGTTTTTGAATTTCTTCCCAAAAACCCTCGCACTAATCCGGGTCGTTAGACCATTTATGTCTAATCTTCCAATGCGGGACTTGAATTGTATCCCACAATTTTTCCTTCAAGCCAAAGACCATACACATCTTTGATTTGGCACCATCTTGTACTGCCGTACTCATTTACGGAACTATTTACAAGGTATGAAACCCTTAATCGCAAGGTCACCTTCCCACAATGAATATGCTGTCCAACCCACTTCTCCAGATCTACTTTTATAACCTTGTTCTGATACCGCTGTTGAGGCTTTTTAAGGCCCATGTCCAACTCTTTCTATAATAGATATTGTCCGTTTTGGAGCCCAAGAAGCAAAACATACACGAATTTGTTTTTAGGTTTCTTCCCAAATGACCTCATATCCGTGTTCGAAAACGCGGGCGTCTGACCGACTCGGCGGGCGCAAAACGGTGATCGGAGGTCCACTGTGGCGATTATGTGCTGGACGGATAGATTACGTGGTGGCCCGAGTTTTAACCGCGTAAGCCGTGGAATTCAGTAAATCAGCAACTAAAAAATGTCAACCGCATAAGTTTCATCTAAAAAATTATAAAAATCTGCATAAATCCTATAATCTTCGTTGGATCCATAAGTTGTAGGCCATAGTTTAAACAAAAAATGGCTAAGAGCGACAAACAAGATGATAAATATAAGTGGTGGCTGTTTTTAGGTTTCAGATTTTCATAGTAATAAAGAAGAAGATGAATGCGAAATTACAAAAATGTCCTTCTTTAATAAGAATTGTAAAATAAAGTAAAAATTTGCAACTTTGGGCTTTGAACTTAAACATGAGATTTTCCAAAAGCATATTAAAGCCACTACACCAATTCAGTTATTAAATTATCATTGCAAATGTATGATATATAGATGCAAAATTCGATAAAAACCTTAAAAAAAATCTCCGCGCACTCTCCGATTAATCCCGGATTTTTTTGTTAACTCGCTAGGCCCAGGTCAACCGCCCGACTATCACCTAGCGTATTTCCGAACACAGCCTCATACTAATCAGGGTTGGACATTATTTGTATATTAGACCATTCATGTATAATCTTCCGATACGGGACTTGGATTGTTTCCCAATAGGGATGTATGGCATTTGGATGCGGTTTGAATTGATGTAGTCTTCTTGAAATATAGTCTCTCCAATTTTGATTACTTGTCGTTTTAGAGATTTTTTTTTGTTTCAAATTAGTTGACATTTTCAAATTTCAATGCAGAATTTAATGATTTTTAATGAATTATAATCATTTGTATTCTGCAGAATATTATATTATTAGTTAAATTATGTTTAAATATATAGGTGGTGGATTAAGTCTCTTTGGAGATTTCCAAAGAAGGTGATTGAACATCCCTAGTTCATGTATCTCTAGAAATTCCCGAAAAAGGTGATCAACAGGATTTTCGACCCAACCAGGTTGACTACCCTGGGCCAATTACCACTACTTCTACTCTATTTCGACGCCAGATGGACCAGTCTTAAATAGCTTATAAATTTCTTCAACTTTAACCGTTGGATTAGCCTCAAAGTACTTGGAGATGAGAACTAACATCCTCAACTATCTTGTTTACAAAGATTTGTACCATGCGAAGTCCTCCATATGATGCAAAATCTCTGATGTTGGAAAGCTGTCCAATATCAAAAGCATCCAAATTTGGTTCTTTTTCGTCTAAAACACTTATATTGTCTGAAAATACTTTTAAGATACTAAAAGCATTGACAAAAAAATATTTAACTAAAAACCAATCATTGTTTAACAGAAGACATATAAAAGCTATACAACTTTATAGCCTCTCTCTTCTTTTCCTAATTGCATCATATTTTCTCTCTTCTCTCTGGTATTCAAAACAATTTATCTTTGTTGTCTTTGTTTTCGGGATTGATATATGTCAAAGTCTTGTTTAGGAGATTTATTTCAGGTCTAACTACTGAGACTTTGGATCTTTATTTAGTCTTTTAGGTTTCCAAAACCCGAAAGGGAAATTCAGGACAGTTCTTAAGCTGATTTCATTTGGGAATTGAAACTTCCTCCAAGTTACATAATCTGGACACAAAACAAAGATTGGTCATCAAATCTGGAGCCAAAACTGATGCAATAAGTCTTCTACACCGTGTTATTCAATCTGGCTTTACTTTCCTTGAAATCTCTTACAACTACGGTCCTGAAACCAACCAGTTGCTCCTTGACAAGGTTTTGAATATTTTTTAACATAAAAAATACCATTTTACTGTATCTGTGAAACCAGGGGTCTAACTCAGCTACAAGTCTGAAAATCGGGTACTCTTACGCAAGACAGCGGATATTAATGGGTCAGAAAGGTCAACTCATCATAAGCACGCCCATTATCCTCTATAAATAGGGGGAGAAGACCCCTAGAGATGAAGCAGATCGAAAGAGAGGTAAAGTATAAGGAATAGGGAAACAGAGATATACTTGCTACTCCCATATTAAATGAGATCAGAAGGAGAGTTCACCCTCCACTCCTTCCATTCCCGGTGTCCCTAAAAACATAGTATCATAAGGAGGCTTCCATCCTTAGACGAAGCCCTTAGACTTAACCTCCACTTCATTTTCCAAATCTTTTACTCTCAGTTGTTCAGTATCTAACTTAGGCATCACAGAGTTTCTGGGAGAGAAATCCATTCCCCCCTGGATGCTTAACATTGTCATTACTTTGCGCAGGAACCAGAGGACGACTTGCACCCAGCACGAAAGGCACGACGTTAGGGGCCACTACCGCTGTTCGCCCTCGACGCCAAGCACTCTTCACTCTCCACAGTTGTTTCCACCATTAACAAAAACCCCTGATCGACACAATGATCACTAACCCGGAATGATCCAACAAAAACGTCCCCAACAAAAATATTTAAAGATAGATATATAGTAAGTTTAATGTTTTTACTTACCCATCAAGATATTTTAAGGTTTTCTATTTTTTTTAATAAATCAATATTTATATCTTATTTAATAACAAAATGTTTCCTTAAAAAAGTTCAGTGAAGATGTCATGTGGCACCTAAATTTTTAATGCTTATATTTTTAATCTCTACAATTAATGTAACCATTTACTTTTTATCTATGAATACTTTATATCTATAGTATTTTATAAAGATAATATATATTTTATTTGTACCATAATTAGGATGAAATGTCAATGAAGATAATTTTCAAAGCTATCTTTCTTATATAATATAGTAAGTTTTCTCTTGTCTTTTATCTATTTATTATAATATTTTATTATTTCTTATAAATGTAAGCTTTAAGAGAGTTGTTACATTACATGTTCTTCTTGAATCTGACACGTCTCTGTTTTTTCTTTCATGCACTCCGTGTTCGAAAACGCAGGCGTGGAGCGGATTTTTCGCCCGGTTATCCGGTGGGCGGAGAGTCACTGTGACAAAAAGGTATTACTCGGTGGCTCTAAGCGGTAGACCGTGTCTTACACAAATCGGCTAGTTTTAACAAAAATCCGAGTTATTGTACTTTAGATATGTTATATTGGTGAAAACCAGAAAAAAAAACGATGAAATCATTGAAGAAAAAAAAACTGCAGCTAAAATTAAGTTACATAACTCGCAGATCTAAGGTTGAAAACGAGGGTATTTCTGTCATTTCCCTGTTCATTAAAACCAAAACAAAAAAATGATAAAAACGCACTATATAACCTTAAACCGGAGATCTTTGATATGGGGCATTTTTCACCTCATTCTAACCTTTGTTTTCAAGTTTTTATCTAGTCTTTTTAGTCTTTATCGAGTCATTTCAGATTGTTAGGAAGCTATAAGTACATATTCGAGGAACAAAAGCATATAGAGCAAAAAGGAGTCAAAATGGAGCAAAAGGCGTCAAAGCGAAGAAAAGAGCACTTCAGAGCACCTGCTCCGTTTCGGAGCACCCACTCCGTCCACCGCAAATCTGGAAAGTTCATTAACTTAGTTTTGTGACGCAAAAGGAGAAAAATAGGGAGCCGTCACCCTGAAACTCTCTCTGGACACTCTTTTTTTTTTTATCATCTACACACTTTTTCCTTTGAGTTTTAAGAGATTTCTACTTGTAAGATTTGGGAGAAGAAGCTCTGCTACACTTGAGAAGAATTCTGAACACTATTAACTCTGTTTTATATTTCATGGATTCCTTTTCATCTGTTGTTGAGTTTTGTTCTTCTTTGTCTGAGTAGATTCTCTAGTTAGGTCAATGATTTCAATGGGATTCATGAGTTGATGGATTGAACACAAATAGGGATTTGAATTGATTGTCTTCACCACTTGTTAGTCTTAATGCTTGAATTGAATTGATCACTTAATTCATGATTTAAGGTTAATCTATTCATCAAAAGTACTGTTATGGGTTGCTAGAAGAGACATTGGTGAGCGATTTGTCCTTAGCCAACGACAGTTGATGTTAAGGCGAATTGTCAACATATCAAACCTGTTCAATAATGCCTATCTGCGATTTTAGAACCAAACGACAATTTATGATTCTAGGTTGTTAGATCAAGTTGTTGATGCCACGATAGTGGATTGGTATTACTTTTTTGTTTGAGTTCAAGACTTACGCTTAATTGTCCCTGAATAGTTGTTCGATCATTTGCTCTGAATTTCCTGTGAAAATTCCTTGGTCTAACGCTTGTTTAAATGAGTTTTATTCATTGTTTAAATCTTGTTACTTGTTACCGAAAAATCAAAACCAACTTGCTGTCTTAGCTTCTTTTCAATTCCTTGCAGATTCATAGTATAACACTGGTCCTCTAGAAATCGAGCTTTTCTATATTACAACTATAAGCTGTACACTTGCAGTAGAAATAAAGAACTAAATCCAGTGTACGAATCTCGCAGACAAAATAGATGACACAAACCACTAGACCAAACGATATCAACTTGTAACATGTACATTATCAATATATATGACTAGTTTATTTTATAAATCTTATATAAACTTATATATCTTATATAAAAATAATTGTACAACATTTTAAATTTATTTTATACATAAATATGTTAAATAGTATAAAAGAACTAGTCCCCAAGTATTTTCCGATTAATCTTTGATTTTCTGTTAAGTCGCGCTAGGCTCGGATCGACCGCCTGACTAGCGCCTAACGTATTTCCGGACACAGAACTATCACTTAGTTTCTAGGAAAAACGACATATTTCTACCTCGGAACTATCATATAGTAACAGAACCACACAAAGTTTCAGCCTCGTCTTACTTCCACCTAATTTAATAGTTCGAAACCTTGATCCCCACCATTCCATAGTTCGAAACATTTTTCCCCACAATAACTGTTTTAATGGTTTTCAACATAAACCGAGCAACAAAAGACGTTAACCGTAAACCAAACCGAATTAAAAACCCGCCCAGTCGCACTAACCCGATCCATTAACCCGAAATACAAACCCATTTAGACCATGAAACCCCAAAACGATTTTTAAAATCCGAAGAACCCTAATTAATAATTGTGTTCTGATTTTCGCTTCTGATTTTCGAAATAGATTGTGAGGTTGTATAAGCTCCATTTCAACCCTAATAGATCATTTTCGTTGTAGATATTCGATTTGCTGGATTGATTTATTTCGTTGTTGCAGGTTGATTTATTAAAATGGTGAGCGACTTTTCTTCCAAATCAGGTGGAGAGATTCGCATGCCTGTACACAAGCCAAGTCTCTAACCTACGCTTGTACTCACCAGACAAGTATTACAGACCCAGTGAAGACTTCATGTCCCATGAATTCCACCTTCTTCCTCTGTGATTGATCTCGATCAATGAGATTGCTAAAGAAAGAACACGCTCTAAAGTTAGAGAGTATTATCAAGTGAAAACGTTTTCTTTGGGAGATTGAACTTTTATGGAGTTTCGTATCGAATGGTCATGCTTCTAAGTGAAGAAACAGAACAAGTCGTGGTTGGTGCTTCAGATAACCTTTTCCCAACACTAATCCCCAAAGGATATACTACAGTATATTGATACCAAACTGTTTGTTCCTTGTTGGTGGTGCGGCGATTCTCCTCTCGAACAAGTTTTGTTACAGAAGATCAAAGTACAGGCTTGTTCATGTGGTTAGGAATCATCGTGGAGCAGACAATAAGGTATTCCGTTGTGTTCCAAGAAGAAGACGATGCATGAGTAATCAGAGTTTCTTTGTCGAAAGATCTACTGGCGATTGCAGGCAAAACTCTTGAGGCTTGTATAATAACCTCTGGTTTTACCAATATGCAAACAGCATCTCTTCGTTGTCACTTTTAGCTGTGAAGAAAAGCTGTTTAACCGGAAATTCAAATCGTATATACCGGATTTCAACAAGTACACTGTAATGTTAAATGAACCAAGAAGTTGATGTTCAGTGCTATTGAACAGTAAGAGAATCATCATTGTTCATTTCTGGAAATGCTGATGTTCTTACTTGAAGCTGTGTTTCATATACATATAACAGAAGATTATTGACACGCAACAAACAAACAAATCTTAGTAACTTCTCAGCCCAATTAACAACAGCTGGAAAATGTGACGTTTCTTCTTGTTCTTGGCCAAAACAGAGGTATAGGGAGGGAGACAAATAATGAAATTGCTTTGGGTTTTCTCATCTAAACAAGGCTTGCAGTTCTTCAAGCGTTTTCCCTTTGGTCTCAGGAACCCACAGAGTCACGAACACCACTGTAAATGCACACACTACCGCATATAGAGTGAAAGTTCCTGTAATAATCAACCAGAGGATTTCTGATCGGGAAGAGGATTTAGGAGGAAGAGGATTTCATAATCGGGAAGAGGACACAAGAGCAGTCTGCAATCGGAGAGTTAGGGTTCTAAGAGATTTTTGGGATTTTTTTTTTTTTTTTAGGGTTTGGTTTCAATTTTGGGATTAAAATCGCAATTGGTTTGTAATTTTCGGTTTGCCCATTTATTCGGATCCTAATTCGGTCTAATCTCTTCTCTCTTTGGTTACCATTAATTCTGAAAAAACACTAAACCACGATTTATTACGGTTTGTGTAGGGGTTAGTTTCAATCTTTGGTATTGTGGGGAAAAAAATTTCGAACTATGGAATGGTGGGGATCAAGGTTTCGAACTATTAAATTAGCTGGAAGTAAGACGAGGCTGAAACTTTGTGTGGTTCTGTTACTATATGATAGTTCCGAGGTGGAAATAGATCGTTTTCCCTAGTTTCTAATTGCTTTTCTGTCTTGCTTTTCTTTTAAAATAAGAAAAAAAACCTAAATTAACTCTAAAATTAGTTTTAATTATTAGATTATCTCTATTTTTATTTAAATTACTGAATAAAAATAAATGGCTATACTGTCTTTTAATCTTTTAGTAGGAAAAAATTAATAACAGTTATGCTATTACATAACAAATAAAGTTTGTTTCTTATTATTAGTTTTGGACCTGTAACTAAATAATTAAAATATGATTTAGTAGATAATAACCATATTATTTATATATATATAATTACTTCATATGCCATTTGTGCATTTGCTTTCAACTTCTCAATGTTAACTTGTAAAGTCATATAACTTCTTTGAGTTTAGTTTCTACACATTTGTTTGAAAAAACTTGATTAAATATCTATCTTTTTTTTATTCTAAGATCTCTCCTATATACAAACTCTGAAAAGTTGCCACTTTTCCTTATAATTCTGATACATATCTATTCTTTTCGTCCATATATCCTATATAGTTTTAAACTGTTTTCCTCTGTAAAAATAGTAAATGAATTTTTTATTATTATTAGTTTTGAATATGTAACTGTAACTAATGAAGAAGTTTGACCTAAAAGATGAAAACCATAAGATTACTTTATAGGTCAACCATGTATATTCATTAAATCACTCTATTGTTTATCTATACAACTACTTTATAGGTCAACGCTATATGTGCACTTGTTTTAATCAATTAAAATTCTTTAATCGATTGCAAGCTACACGAATACACAATTTCTTTTTATTAATGCTCTGAATTATTAAAAACTTTCAATCACTACAAAAACATTTATACTTTATAAAAAATAACTAACATGTTTATTTTCAAAGTTTAGTACTAAAAGAACATAAAACGATATGTCATTTTTAAAGGTTCAGATAATTGAAATCAAATTCGTTTAAAATAATAAATTCATGAAAGATATTATTGAATATTTTAAAAATACAAAAACTAAAAATATTTCTATTATTTTATTTTAATAAACTATTTCTCTTATTGAAAATTTATATGCATTTACAAAAATAACAAAAAAAAAAATTACTTTAATTATAAATAAACTATTGAAAAATGAAATTTACTACATATTTACATAGAAAATGTTTGTATTTATGTATCACCTGTCTCATCCTCACTCGACAACGGTGTGCCCTAAAACAATTACTCTATTTATCAAATAAACCACGACTTGATTTCTGGAAATCCATAAATACATCTCATAACCGAATTAAGTCGAAGAAATCATAAAACCAATGTCTGACATAAAATACGAAATAAAAGGTAAAAAAGTAATGTTTTAAAATAAATTGCTGAAAACCGTAAAATCACAAAGTAGCACCCGTTCTGATGCGCATCTACTCGTTCGTCCCACCTGAAATAGGAAGAAAGATGAGTGAGTAACAGGGGAGTCACTCAGTGAGTTATAGGATGCTAATCACAGAAAACGCATTTTCGGTCATAGCACTCCAAAAACAGTAAAAAGAAACTAAACATGAGCAAATATGGCACCTAAAGCACCCAATATAACAAACAATGGCCCTAGACGGGTTACCTTCCCGCTCCACCCTCCGAAGAGGCTTCCCGAATGGGTTCTGTGACCAAACACACCGCCCCGAGGACGCTGTATCGATCTTAGGATGCAGACAACAGATCGACTTAGGCTGCCGCACCCCCGCACACAATCGTCGCAAGTCGCAAATACAGAACTCCTGCATGTATCCCCGCAACTCACTATCGTCTAACATACCACCTGTATAGTATATATATAGTATATATATATATATATATATATATATATAACAAGCAATTATGATTTTAACATGCACAATCAATGGGTTGAATCCTCTATATTCCTATCTCCAATTTACAAACAAAACTATCTAGACTCGATCAGAGAAACAGATCATATATAGTTCTCAATCTCATCTTAGAAGTTCTAAGCGGAAGTACGTAATTCTGTGAAAAGCCACTGTAATACCCCGATACTAGGGCAGAAATTACAACGAAGTAAAACAATTTTGGATGACCGATGAGAACAATTTTAAATATTATGGCACTTGGAGCGTAGCTGCACAAGACATCAGAGAAGCTATTTCAAAAAGATTCATGCCAAGAAAAATTCAGACGCGACCCAGAAAAATCACGAGAGTCAGATTTTGGCGTAGAAGGGACAGTTCGAGAAAATAAATCCGAAAGGATTAGGAGAATTATTTTTAAACTCCCCGGCTTTTACACAAAGGTACACAAGACCCATATGGAGCTATTGCAAAACGATTTGGTCAAATAAAAATTCTCCTGTGGAAGTTAATAATCGGACAAGATGGGATGACGAAGACTGGCAGTTTGGAGTAGAAAATTCATAAGTCGAGATTTACACATCCAAAAATTCTGAAACTTTTTTCGGTCACAAAGGAAATCTTAGGGAGAATTCAGAACCAAACAGAGAAATTTTTGAGTAAGGAAAACGAAAGTTATGATTTTTGAGGTGTAGAAGGTTGTTGGGTGAATCAGTTGAGTAATCTTCAGAGAGATCAGTCTAAGGTTTGATCAGACTCATCTTTGGGCATCCATGTGGCAGGAAGCAAGATAATTTCGTGGTCAGAGGCAGATGTGACAGCAGATGATGATGAAAGTGGTAATGGAATAATTTAATTAGCTAAATTTTGTGTAGTGGAGTACAAGTGCCATCTAATTAAATCAGGACAGTGTGTGAGAGCTATGTGTCGACCTTAAGGGAGTATTGTCCTCTTAGTTGTCTTCCTCCTGTGAATTCCTCTCCCCTATATAAGCCTCTCTCTCCTTTTCCTTAGACCATTTTTAGCAAAATCAGAGAAATTGGTTTCCTTTGTCTAAGTGTGTTTGCATGAGAGAGTGAAGGGAAGTTCTGTAGTAGTGTAGAAGGTGTAGCTGAGCTTGAGAAGAGTGCCCTAGCCTTTGGAGCAGTTCTAGGTGAGTTCAGTTTAGGAAAATCCCACCTAAACCTCATACTTACTGTTTGTGATGTGGTGTTTATGGTTGATTAACTAGCTGGTTCTTGATGTTGTCATGCATGTTGATTTAAGTTAATCCTTGATCCTTGCATGCATGTTTGTTAAAGTGGAGTATTATGTGCTGTATACTTGTTTGATGAAATTGGTATTTCAATTTCCACATGCATGTTGTTTGATGAATTGTTAAATGTTATTGCATGTTGTGTGTCACTTGGAAATGGTTTGATTGATAAAATGGGTTGTAAGCTTAAACTCTTTGATTTGTGTTTTCAAGTGGTTTCTTTTCTTAAAGAGTGATTTCAAGCATTTTGCTTTGGAAACTGATTTCTTTTATTATGAATCTCGGTTTTAAACTTGAAACTCTTGGGTCGGAGTAAGAATAGAGATATAGATGCATTGCATGTAGATGAGAAAAAGAAAGTAAGATAGTAGTGATTGTAGTGTCATGCATGTAGTGGTTAAGTAAGTTTATGGGACTAGAGAGTTACCTGCATGCATGATTGGTTAGGAAGTTGAGTTGATAGATGCTTCCCTGCATGTTAAGAGATTAGTAAGATAGCATTTGTGTTGGTTTAGAAAGGTGATTAAGAAGTTAGTAATTTAGAAAATGTTTGGAGAAATAATTGGTTAGGATGTTTATTCAGAGAACTTTAATTGATATTTAAGTGTTAAGAATTTGAGTATATTATAGATCTTGCATGAAATCAAATAAATAAATTTGATTAGTGATTAAGTGTATTTTAGTTTAGTATAATAGGATAGTAAGTGTGTCAGACAGGATTAAATTAATGGAGTAGAATTTAGATATAATGGGAATTATTAAGTGAATCTTGGGTTATCATTAGATCGCATGTTTAGAATTTGTTAGGATGGTTTAGTTATCTTAAGAGTAAATAAGGATGGGTAGTTCTTAAAGGATCGCCATAGGTTGCATGTTTAGTAATTTAGACCATGCTAGAATTATTAGATAGAGATTAAGAGTCGCATGAGAGAATTTAAGAGAAGGGACTTTGCAGGATCGGCTCTAAGAGAATCGTTGAGTTTAAGTTAGAGTGTTTAGCTTTGCTTTGGGTTAGTGGGACTAAGGAAAGAGATTTCAAATGGATTTGATGGTTAAAAGGGTTTTGAATCGGTTTTATTCAACAAAAGAGTTTTCATCGGATTTTTAAAAAGGAATTGACTCGGTTTTTGTTTATGAAAGAATAAGGATTTTGATTTCATGAGCTTGTTGTTTGTTAGTTGTGGTGTTGGTGTGAAGTTGTTTCATGCAGGTAACCTCTATGGTGTAAAGCTAACATTCGTGCAGGTATCACCATAGAGGAATATGCACAGTTTCGGCTAGTGAGAGCCATGAGACTGTGGAGTTTGAGTTGTGGTGGGTTGGTTGTGAGTTATAGTGTTTGTGATGTGGTGGAGATGTGATGAGTGTGGTTTGGAGTTTGTGTTGAGATGTTGTGGTGTGGTGTCAGTCCGTTGACGGGTAGTCTTCAGACTGGAGCGGAACCGGGGCATACGGTTCAGTGGCGGTATGTGCGTGATCCCCAACCTACGGCATCGAAGGACAGAGAGGTAGGTTCCTCCACGACATCGATGGACTGAGAGGTGGGGAAGACTCGGAGAGACGGGGTTGCAGCCTAATTGGCCGAGTGTACCTGACGGGGTACGGAGACGGTTTTCCGGAAGAGGAAGGGCGGAACTGGACCGTAAATCTGCACTTCGGCCGCAAGCCGGGGTGTATGATTGAGTTGTGATGTTCCGGCTTGATGGTCTTTGTGATAGTCAAGTGCAGGGTGTTCACGGGGGATCCGCCATGCTTTGAGATCTCAGTGCCCACGCGTGTGTTGTGCGTTGCGAGAACGCGGTTTCAGAAGGATGCAGAGGCATCAGAGGAGTGCTGGTGCACTCAACTTACTAACGTGTTTTCTTGCTTCGGCTATTTACTTTTATGTTGCTTCGGCTATTCTATGCTTGTGTGTTGTGTTGCATGATGGGGAATGGGATGGGTTTTGAATATCTGGACTCACTAAGTAATCTCCCGATTACTTAACCCTTTTCATTTACCCCTCATCTTGCAGGTAACCTGTAGTAAGCTGGTAGAGCGGGCGGCGGAACGTTAGGACCATTGGAAGTAGATTTTCTTGACTTTTGTAAAGGACTCGTTTGTAAGAATGTTTTCCCATTGGATTTTTAGTGCGATCGCCAAACGATTTGTGTTTGTAAAACAATGATTTGGATCATTTGATCATTAATAAAATGGAATGTTTTAAGTAAACTTGATCTGGCTCAATGATATTAGTCCTTGTCCGGACTAACACAACTCGAGACCAAAGTACGGGTTGAAAAGCCTTAGGCCGCGGTCGAGAGGTAAACGGTGTTAGGTAATGGGACGGCTCTGTTTTCGGACTTCGTCCTGGAATGAGCTGACTCGTTACTTAACCCCGTACTGTGGCATCTCCGGGTCGGCTGGTCTGTGCGGTCGTTCGTGTTCTTGTTTGATTGTCGTTCGATCGCATAAATGGATTTGGCTGTTCCATGTTCTTGTTTGATTGTTGGTCAGCCGGTCATGTCTAGTCCGGTTCGGGGGTGTTACAGATGGTGGTATCAGAGCATGGTTGTATGATCATGCTCACAGGACCAGTGTTTTTCCGCGTTTTCAATGTTTTATCGAGTCAAAGGTGTCGCAAAAGTCAAGTAGGAATTCCAATACGTTCCGCTCAGTAGGGTATTAGATAGGTTGTTTCCTTGTAACAGGTGTCTGACAGGCCGAGTGGATGCGCTGGAAGGAGTAGCTTCAGATTCCGCAGGACCATTCAACGGTCCCAAACCAGGTACGCATGGGCGCTAACTCCCTTTTGTGTGATAATTGAATTCTTTGTTCGATAGAATTGCCAAATTTCCAAGTAACCCATAGAGTGAACCCTTATAGCTGAAACCCTTAGGGTCAGTTAGAATAATAGTAGGGTTGGTAATAGAAGTCTAAGTAGTGGCTTAGCTTTAGAAACCGAGCAGAGTCGGAGCCGTTCAGCTTGAGGATTCTGGTGAATGCGTAAGTTGAGCTCAGAAGTGGAGGACCTCGGAAGACTGGACGAGGATGGTGTTGGTGAAGCTGATTGTAGAATTGAAGAGTGTGGATCTGAGGTAAAGATCAAGACCAGCATTGAAGCCAGGCTACGGGCTAAGTGAAGGAGAGCAAGACAAGACAGTAATCCCGAGTAAGATAGGAAGAATGGCAGTGTCAGGAAGATGGCGATACCGAGCGAGGATGATGACAGCAAAGGGAGATGTCAAAAGTCTGATGGTCAATCTGAAGGAGGTTTTCTCTGGACGCTAAGAATTCGAGGATCCAGTACTACCTCGGGCAAAACCAAAGCAGTGGCTGATGTGTTGAGTGGACGAAGAACGGATATACATGCAGAAGAGGAAGTGGAAGTGGAAGTCTCGAGTCAAGAGATGAAGCAAGTGAGTATGACAGCATTAAAAGGAGAGCCCAGCGAATCAGTAAATCTATAAGCCGTAAGACAAATGGAATCGATCCGACAGACCCGTGAAGCGCAAGAAGAGGACGAGAAGATTCAGAAGTTTGTGGTAAGGATCAAGGAAGCAGAGGAAGCAGATCCAAGTGGATACCATCTAGCCGAGGATGGAAAGTGGAATGAAGAAAGGTCAGAAACTAGATGAAGATAGAGATGGCAGTGAAGACGAGGATGAAGTTGGGACAAGAAGAAATCGGAAACTGAATCAGGGGATAAGAAGCGGAGCTGTGGTTATCGTACCCACAGGGAATGTCTAATCATAGCTAAGAAGAGCTAGCTTAAGGACAAAGCTAGGAGGAGTCACTGGAAGCAGCGAATTCGAGGACGAATTCATTTTAAGGGGGATAATGTAATACCCCGATACTAGGGCAGAAATTACAACGAAGTAAAACAATTTTGGATGACCGATGAGAACAATTTTAAGAATTATGGGACTTGGAGCGTAGCTGCACAAGACATCAGAGAAGCTATTTCAAAAAGATTCATGCCAAGAAAAATTCAGACGCGACCCAGAAAAATCACGAGAGTCAGATTTTGGCGAAGAAGGGACAGTTCGAGAAAATAAATCCGAAAGGATTAGGAGAATTATTTTTAAAATCCCGGGCTTTTTCACAAAGGTACACAAGACCCATATGGAGCTATTGCAAAAAGATTTGGTCAAATAAAAATTCTCCTGTGGAAGTTAATAATCGGACAAGAGGGGATGACGAAGACTGGCAGTTTAGAGTAGAAAATTCATAAGTCGAGATTTACGCATCCAAAAATTCTGAAACTTTTTGCGGGCACAAAGGAAATCTTAAGGAGAATTCAGAACCAAACAGAGAAATTTTTGAGTAAGGAAAACGAAAGTTATGATTTTTTAGGTGTAGAAGGTTGTTGGGTGAATCAGTTGAGTAATCTTCAGAGAGATCAGTCTAAGGTTTGATCAGACTCATCTTTGGGCATCCATGTGGCAGGAAGCAAGATAATTTCGTGGTCAGAGGCAGATGTGACAGCAGATGATGATGAAAGTGGTAATGGAATAATTTAATTAGCTAAATTTTGTGTAGTGGAGTACAAGTGCCATCTAATTAAATCAACACAGTGTGTGAGAGCTATGTGTCGACCTTAAGGGAGTACTGTCCTCTTAGTTGTCTTCCTCCTGTGAATTGCTCTCCCCTATATAAGCCTCCCTCTCCTTTTCCTTAGACCATTTTTAGCAAAATCAGAGAAATTGGTTTCCTTTGTCTAAGTGTGTTTGCATGAGAGAGTGAAGGGAAGTTCTGTAGTAGTGTAGAAGGTGTAGCTGAGCTTGAGAAGAGTGCCCTAGCCTTTGGAGCAGTTCTAGGTGAGTTCAGTTTAGGAAAATCCCACCTAAACCTCATACTTACTGTTTGTGATGTGGTGTTTATGGTTGATTAACTAGCTGGTTCTTGATGTTGTCATGCATGTTGATTTAAGTTAATCCTTGATCCTTGCATGCATGTTTGTTAAAGTGGAGTATTGTGTGCTGTATACTTGTTTGATGAAATTGGTATTTCAATTTCCACATGCATGTTGTTTGATGAATTGTTAAATGTTATTGCATGTTGTGTGTCACTTGGAAATGGTTTGATTGATAAAATGGGTTGTAAGCTTAAACTCTTTGATTTGTGTTTTCAAGTGGTTTCTTTTCTTAAAGAGTGATTTCAAGCCTTTTGATTTGGAAACTGATTTCTTTTATTATGAATCTCGGTTTTAAGCTTGAAACTCTTGGGTTGGAGTAAGAATAGAGAGATAGATGCATTGCATGTAGATGAGAAAAAGAAAGTAAGATAGTAGTGATTGTAGTGTCATGCATGTAGTGGTTAAGTAAGTTTATGGGACTAGAGAGTTACCTGCATGCATGATTGGTTAGGAAGTTGAGTTGATAGATGCTTCCCTGCATGTTAAGAGATTAGTAAGATAGCATTTGTGTTGGTTTAGAAAGGTGATTAAGAAGTTAGTAATTTAGAAAATGTTTGGAGAAATAATTGGTTAGGATGTTTATTCAGAGAACTTTAATTGATATTTAAGTGTTAAGAATTTGAGTATATTATAGATCTTGCATGAAATCAAATAAATAAATTTGGTTAGTGATTAAGTGTATTTTAGTTTAGTATAATAGGATAGTAAGTGTGTTAGACAGGATTAAATTAATGGAGTAGAATTTAGATATAATGGGAATTATTAAGTGAATCTTGGGTTATCATTAGATCGCATGTTTAGAATTTGTTAGGATGGTTTAGTTATCTTAAGAGTAAATAAGGATGGGTAGTTCTTAAAGAATCGCCATAGGTTGCATGTTTAGTAATTTAGACCTTGCTAGAATTATTAGATAGAGATTAAGAGTCGCATGAGAGAATTTAAGAGAAGGGACTTTGCAGGATCGGCTCTAAGAGAATCGTTGAGTTTAAGTTAGAGTGTTTAGCTTTGCTTTGGGTGGGACTAAGGAAAGAGATTTCAAATGGATTTGATGGTTAAAAGGGTTTTTAATCGGTTTTATTCAACAAAAGAGTTTTCATCGGATTTTAAAAAGGAATTGACTCGGTTTTTGTATATGAAAGAATAAGGATTTTGATTTCATGAGCTTGTTGTTTGTTAGTTGTGGTGTTGGTGTGAAGTTGTTTCATGCAGGTAACCTCTATGGTGTAAAGCTAACATTCGTGCAGGTATCACCATAGAGGAATATGCACAGTTTCGGCTAGTGAGAGCCATGAGACTGTGGAGTTTGAGTTGTGGTGGGTTGGTTGTGAGTTATAGTGTTTGTGATGTGGTGGAGATGTGATGAGTGTGGTTTGGAGTTTGTGTTGAGATGTTGTGGTGTGGTGTCAGTCCGTTGACGGGTAGACTTCAGACTGGAGCGGAACCGGGGCATACGGTTCAGTGGCGGTATGTGCGTGATCCCCAACCTACGGCATCGAAGGACAGAGAGGTAGGTTCCTCCACGACATCGATGGACTGAGAGGTGGGGAAGACTCGGAGAGACGGGGTTGCAGCCTAATTGGCCGAGTGTACCTGACGGGGTACGGAGACGGTTTTCCGGAAGAGAAAGGGCGGAACTGGACCGTAAATCTGCACTTCGGCCGCAAGCCGGGGTGTATGATTGAGTTGTGATGTTCCAACTTGATGGTCTTTGTGATAGTCAAGTGCAGGGTGTTCACGGGGGATCCGCCATGCTTTGAGATCTCAGTGCCCACGCGTGTGTTGTGCATTGCGAGAACGCGGTTTCAGAAGGATGCAGAGGCATCAGAGGAGTGCTGGTGCACTCAACTTACTAACGTGTTTTCTTGCTTCGGCTATTTACTTTTATGTTGCTTCGGCTATTCTATGCTTGTGTGTTGTGTGTTGCATGATGGGGAATGGGATGGTTTTGAATATCTGGACTCACTAAGTAATCTCCCGATTACTTACCACTTTTCATTTACCCCTCATCTTGCAGGTAACCTGTAGTAAGCTGGTAGAGCGGGCGGCGGAACGTTAGGACCATTGGAAGTAGATTTTCTTGACTTTTGTAAAGGACTCGTTTGTAAGAATGTTTTCCCATTGGATTTTTAGTGCGATCGCCAAACGATTTGTGTTTGTAAAACAATGATTTGGATCATTTGATCATTAATAAAATGGAATGTTTTAAGTAAACTTGATCTGGCTCAATGATATTAGTCCTTGTCCGGACTAACACAACTCGAGACCAAAGTACGGGTTGAAAAGCCTTAGGCCGCGGTCGAGAGGTAAACGGTGTTAGGTAATGGGACGGCTCTGTTTTCGGACTTCGTCCTGGAATGAGCTGACTCGTTACTTAACCCCGTACTGTGGCATCTCCGGGTCGGCTGGTCTGTGCGGTCGTTCGTGTTCTTGTTTGATTGTCGTTCGATCGCATAAATGGATTTGGCTGTTCCATGTTCTTGTTTGATTGTTGGTCAGCCGGTCCTGTCTAGTCCGGTTCGGGGGTGTTACAGCCGCCCTCACATTAGCCTTAACCACGAAGTACAATAGGATTTCCTATGCTCTACAACTCCAGATCGGTTCTCCTTCAACGATTCCAGAAGCTCCCTGCAAAGATTCAGGTCAAACAGACTACATTTGCCTAACCAAAACTCACATCTCAAAAGACTAGTCTCGGATCAGCACTACACAGACACGCTTCGGAAACACGAATATAACTTCCTACTCTTACCTCCGATCAGAACGAAAATCGATATCTAAAGAAAAAGAAATTCGGGGCTTTCCAAAGTAGGTTGATCGTCCTCACGGTTCGCCGGGAAATCGCCTCACAAGGTGGCGGCGGATTGATGATGCGAATCCAGCACTGCACCGAACATGCTCGAAGAAACAACCATAACTTTCAGTATATAGATCCGAATGATAAACCGCTTGCGGCAGTAGATCAATGAGAAAGTATTACTTATCCAAACTTACATAATTTTTGTTTTTGAATATATTAGATCCAATATTATGGACGCAGAAGAACTATGTAGAAGATTGTCTATCGGCTTCGTCCGTGTTAACTACTTCAACTTGAGTAGTAACTTATGGTACCACCTGCTACACTTCAACATGCTTTGAATTTAGCAAGACAGGAGGTGACAATTCTTTTAAGTTATTTATCACCTTCTTTAGGTACCTTATCTCGTGTAAAAATGTTTATATATAAGTTTGGTGTAAAAATTGGATTTATAAATTCAACATGCAGTTGTTATTAAAACATTTAAAGATATATATATCCATAAAATAGTATGTTTGATGATTTACTTACCTATCAATATGATAAACATAATCAACATAATAACTTTAACCAATTTTCATTGGCTCAAATATAAAGATCTTCTAAACATCACTTAATGTTCACAAGACCGAAGACCGAATGACAATGAAATATGATGTAGGTAGAGATATATACAGATTTTGGCTTAAAATGTTATACTCATAATATATATATATATATATATATATATATTTTACATCTGTAGGTTATGTTATACGATATATTGAATACAAAAAAAATGTATATATCAATCTGAATATTTTGGAATTCAATCCAAAATGTTTCTAATTACATTGATGAAACTGGTTGCATATTTAAGTAGAGTTTCACAACTTCAAACATGTTTGTGACATAACGGCAAAATTATTAATTGTTAATTTTTCTTACACGTCCATTGTTCACATGATGATTAAAGACACATGTCTGTAATATATCACTTGGTTAAATATAAAAATTTTAACATAAAATTTAATATAGATATTATCATATCATAATCGCGATACCATTATCATAAGTTGTAAAGTACTTATTTTTGGAGTTACAATTTGACAACAAAAATAAATTATGACCTTTTATAAAAAAAAAAATATAAAATTGTGTTTGATGAGAAATTATGAAATTATATATTTTTACATGAAAATATGATAACAGATATTGAAAAAATGATGTATCATGTTTTTAGTAAAAAATATAATTTCGAATGGAAATTGATTCCACAATTTTCTTGTACGAAGTTTACGAAATTACTTAATTAAGTTTTTGCTAATAATGGTAAGTCAAAGTTGATTATTATGATTGATTGATAATTTTATGAAGATGATTGTGATATAGTTATGACGTTAATTTTGTGATGATTATAATATGATGTTAGTTAGTTCATGAAGATGAAGATATGACTAGTGATGTTGATGATGTTATTTAGGAAACGAAGATTACAACAAACTTTGTTTTCACACCGGAAGCTTATTTACAAAAAATTTATATAAAAAAAAACTTTTGGGATTGCTGAATCATAGACCTCATACGGCTCCTCGGGGGACATAAATAAATCTAAGAACCTGATTCATATTATTTAGATGGATACGAGGGAAGAAGAAAGAAAGAAAATGAATCATTTTGAAGAAAGTTTTAGTGTTGTTGATTTCTCGGCCTAGTGCTTCTTCCTCTGTGCCTCTTATTTGTATATTGTATTAGTCTAGTAGGATTGATCTGTAATATGAAAACTGCCGAAGAAATTAAGTGAAGTACTCCAGATACAAAGTATGGAAAGGTGTCTATAACTTCTCCCCCAGGACCTACCCCCCAGCCTAAAGTGGCTAGGTGGGGAAGTAAAATTAATCCTTCTAGATGATTTTATACCTAAAGTGGCTAGGTGGGGAAGTAAGATTAATCCTTCTAGATGATTTTATATTCTTACAGTACGTTGATTGGTAAATATGTGATGATAATTTATCATAATTAATGATAATGGTAATGATTATGTGATGATGATAGTTGTGAACATGTGATAGAAGAGTGATGATATTATCATAATTAAGATATGATGACTATAAATAATATATTAAATCACGAAATAATATTTATTGTAACTATACTTAAAGTTTTTGATGAATCAAATTGATTACTCATTATAAAATTATTTGATCGATCATTCTACTTAAAATATATATATATATTTCTTTCTCTAATAAAAATAAAACGAAAACTATTTTTGTTGACACTATTTTGTGTAATAATATTTGTTAACTGTTATATAAAATAAAATGAACTTGTATTGTCTTGGAAATTAAATCATTTATTTACAATTTTTTTCTAGTTTATGTGATAAGCTGATTTTTTGTTTGCTTTACGAATAGTGTTTATTATATTTTTATAAAAACATTAACCATTGTTAAATTTTATCATAAAATTTAGCTTATACATATAATTTTTTGATATTGTTCATGCTAAACTAAAACATTTTTAATAACCTAAATTTTATATGTTGCTCATTTAAATTATTTTTAATAAATATTTGTTAATTATGTAATAAATAGTTATTAAATAATAATCAATTATAGTATAATTAATAGTTTAACTTCATTTCTATGTCCTTTTTTTGACAAAAAAAAACTTCATTTCTATGTCCTTAATTTTATTGAGACTCATTTATATTTTGATATGTGTAATAGGTTGAATCATGTATCAAATCAAAATAATCAATTTTATACAACATATTAATAAACTATATGACAGTGTAATCCATAAACATATTATAATTTGTTTTTTTTCATATATCAAAGATGGCTGAATATATTTGAAAAAATTAATAAGTAGAGAATAATAATAACATCTTTTGTTATGTTATAGTAATATTGGTCTATTTTAGGTTGAATTTAAATATTTTTAATAGTATTTTTTACTCGTGTTAACAATTAGGATCATAATCTATTAATAATTAACAAGAAGAAGTACTCATACTCTCATATTCTCTATTCATACCCTTTCAGTACATAACATATTTTTTGCCATAAACATATGAACTTGAATCATCCTATAATTTATGTAGAGAGATTAAGGTTGCCATAGTCATGGGAAGATCGACAAGAGAAATAATCTAAATAGTTAATGAACTACTGAATTATGTGAATTGTCTTGAAATTTTTGAAATGTATGATTGATGAGTACACACCAATAAGTAATATTATGAACAATGAAGTCAATTTTAAAATAAAATGTAATGCAAACATGGGCATCGCAACATAGATTATATGAATGTTGCATAAGTTGAGTTTTATTATTTTTCATGTATTTATGTCACTGTTTTACATAAGTTAGTGTATTATGTATTTATATGGTTTAGATTGTGTAATAGGTTACGTTTATTTTGTGATGTGATTAAATGTTGTGTAATAAATTGTTGTATGATATCTTGTTTAGGTTTAAATATTTTACTTATTTGACTAATAACAGTGTGAAAAAAATACTGATGAGGAAAATAAAATGAAATTTAAAATTTAAATTTTTTTGATGAAATATCAAATTAATTTTGAAAATTGAAAGAATTAAAAGAGTATGATCATTTACAGATGATTGATTCTGTAGTAAAAAAAAAAGTACTAATTACTTTAAACTAGAAAGATTATTAGTCTGAGACTTCAAACCATTGACGCAAGAAAAGGAAAAAAAAATCTTGTTTGTGTGGAAACTTGTAATTAAGCAATATGATTTTGTTATGCACAACTTTATCAATACACTGGCTTAGTTATCCATTTTAATCTCGTTTTTTTATGTCTTCTAAAGTTTTTCTCTTTCCATATAAGGTAAACCATTCATTAGTAGCCCCAATGTATCGTACCAATCAGATGTTGCATTAACATCGAGAATACCGCAAGATAATTATTTGTGAACTATGACTCTCAATGTTTTTGCCGTGTATCCAGTGGCGGATCAGAATATAATTTTAACAGGGTATAACACAAAAAGATTAATACTATAATGTTTTTATCAGAGATAAATGAGCATTTAGCAAAAAAAAATGATAAAAGGGGCATAAATTAATTTATTTAGAGGGGCAAAATTAAAAACCTATAGAAAAATGTACTAAAATCTAAAATTCTAGGGGTGGCATATGCCACACCCATTCTCCAAGTACATCCGCCTCTGGGCGTATCCTCATAGTTGAGAGTCAGTTCTTAACTGTGAACCTGAAAATAAAAGATAATCTAGGAACTCCTTGGGAAAGAAAAATCACCCTTCCCCAGTCGACTTTATCTTTTCTTTTACGGACCTGATCCCAAGATTTAGTGGCAGAGAAACTTGTGTGATATGTATCCTCCGAGTGCTTCCAAATAATGACATCTTCACTTAAATCACTTTACGAAGTGGGCTCAGCTAAAATACGATCAAAGAGGACATTATGCAATCGCCTCCGCCTAATTCTAAACTTCGAGTCTGTTAAGTTCGGGCTAATACTGGGCTTCCAACTAAAAATCAATTGGTAATTAGTGAATTGATCATAACCTTTTATATATTATAGTTTATTCATTCAAACTTTCAATGTGGGACTTAGATTGTATCCTAACAATCTTCCCTTCAAACTAAGGACCACATCACACGCCTCCTCGAGATAATAACTCCATCTCGAATCGATCCCCCATTACTCGAGTTAACAAGAGGGATATCCGTATCCACTTTTCTGAGTCCAACATAATTTGAATATTGGGCTCTGATACCATGTTAAGTTCGGGCTAATACTGGGCTTCCAACTAAAAACCAATTGGTAATTAGTGGATTGATCCTAATCCTTTATATATTATAGTTTATTCATTCAAACTTTCGATGTCGGACTTAGATTGTATCCTAACAGAGTCTCCATATATGGATATGGTTGGATCTGAGACCTTAGCATCCTTTCCTATACCCAAGTGACGAGTACCAGTCTCCAATAACATTTGTGAGTCTACCGATCTTAAGCGAGTCATCATACAAGAAATATGTGCCATGCTCATTTCTAACCTCAACACATATAAAACTGTAAGCTGTGTTTCTCATCTTGAGAAGCTTTCGCCAAATCCAAGATCCGTAGTTGTTCTCATTAATTTCTCAAAACAAAACCTTTTTTAAAAGGTATTGCCTAGTCCATACTACCCACAACGAGCCTAATAGAGTAAATATACGCCAAATGAGACTTAAGGTGAATACTTTAGTAGAGTACCAATGTCTCCTTAGCTCCAATCAACCTTCTCTTTTTGGAAACATAGCTCTTCCAAGCAATTTTTTCCTTATGTACTTGATTTAAGATTCTGACCATAAGAAAGCGTTTCTGAGACTGTCAGTGGTATCTAAGCAACCCGCAGGGAGAATAAATGCACAGCTCCAAAAGTTCACAATTCTCACAATAAATGATTTTAATAATTTTAACTAGCCAGCATATGAGAGTGCTTTGTGAAATCAAAAGAAAAAGATCTCTATAGTGCTTTGTGAGACTAACAGAAAAGTATCTTATGAATCTTGTCTATCCGAGATTTATAGTCCAGCTTACTCAAAGTTGGAGTTATTAAAAGCAGGTCAAGATATCTTATAGGCAAGAGACCCTACACCAATTCTTATATTCCAAGCAGCCAGTTCAAGTGACTGTACTCTGGCTCCAACTGCATATACGGAAAATTTGGCCACATTTATATATGTTGACCTGAAATATTTGCAAATCTCTTCATAACCTCCATCACATCAGCTAAACAAGCATGCAAGCCATCAGTAAACACCATAACATAGTCTGTGAAACAAAGATGAGTAAGGCTTATATCTTTATAAGATGGATGAAAGCCAAATTCACCAGAGATAGCTTACACATTCAACAACTTGGACATAACCTTATTGAGAATGACATAGGGATAAGGGGAGAGAAGTTTTGTATAACAATGATAAGCAACTGAATATGATTTCAATTGAATATCAAAGATCACTATCGATTACACCAAGAATCTAGGATTCCGAATGCAAAACGATAACAAAGATTGAAGAACAAGCTCTTCAATCTCTAACAAAATTTCCAATACAATTTCTCAATAAGAACAAAAGAGGAAAGAAAATTCTTATTTATACACAAGACCCGAAAACGACGACGTTCTACAACGGTCCACTCGAGCTTAGCTAAACGACAACGTCCTCCAACGGCTCTTCCTCATTACTTCGAACGACGTCGTCTCGATTAAACAGCTCTCCTTCCTTATTTGAACTCTCGTTAAGCTTTTCTGTTTCCCAGTTTATCTCACCTGACTTCTTTCTCCTCCTGAAATATGATCGCATTGGCTTATCAATACCTGCCCCTCCGAAATGAAGCTCGTCCTCAAGCTTCAAATGAGGAAATTGCCTCAACAAAGTCGTTGCGCGTTCCCAAGAGTTTTCATGAGGCGTTAAACCATGCCACGAGATTAAAGCCTCCAAATTCCCATCTTCACTATAACGAGTCTCTAATATCTCAGACGGGTCAACCACTACTTCATCGTCCCCCGTGAAATCCGTAGGCAATAGAGAAACCTGATGGTGAGATCCTAAAACTGGTTTCAATTGAGAAACATGAAAGACATCATGAATCTTTGAACCATCGGGAAGGCGAAGACGATACACTACTGCTCCCACTTTCTCGAGGACTCCAAAAGGTCCGTAAAAACGAACAACCAACTTCTGATGAAGCCGTTGAGCGACAGAACGTTGACGATACGGCCTAAGTTTTAAGAAAACCATATCCCCAACGTTAAAAGACAATTCACGTCTATGCTTATCAGCGTTTGTCTTCATACGGTCTTGAGCCATCGCCAGATGCATTTTGATTTGAGCTAACGCCTCATCTCGAGCTCGCAACATCTTTTCCAACTCAAAGTTATCAGTAGACACCACTTCAAACTTGTGTATATCAGGAGGATCTCTGCCATAAACGACCTTAAAAGGTGTTGCAGAAAGAGTTGTATGAAAGCTCATATTGTACCACAACTCGGCCCACGACAAGAATTTTGCCCACGTCTTTGGTTGCGTAGAAGCAAAGCATCTCAAATACGTCTCCAGACACCTATTCAGTACCTCGGTTTGACCATCTGACTGTGGGTGAAACGCTGTGCTATACTTCAAGTGTGTGCCACTGAGCTTAAACAACTGCTTCCAGAAGGTACTCAAGAAAATACGATCCCTATCTGAAACAATCGATTTAGGATACCCGTGCAGTCAAATAATCTCTTGGACAAATTTGTTTGCCACATCAACGGCTTTAAAGGGATGCTTGAGATGCAGGAAATGGGCAAACTTACTCAAACGATCCACTACTACGAGAATCACGTTGCACTGAGAGGAAGTAGGTAACCCCTTAATGAAATCCATAGAAATGTCGTCCCAAATTTGTGTAGGAATGGGAAAAGGCTGTAACAGACTAGCTGGTGAAAGCGTTGAATATTTCTGTCGTTGACACACATCACACTCCGACACATACGACTGTACTGACCGAATCATCTTCTTCCAATGAAAGACATTCTGAATCCTTCAAACTGTCTTTAATACCCCAGAGTGTCCCCCAATTTATCCATCGTGATACTCAGCTAGTATACGAGGAATGTAAACTGAAGAAGCAGGAATCAGCAGTCGTCCTTTATACAGAAGAGTGTCCTTGACCACTGAATACCCCTCCTTTTGACAACCCCCTGACAACACCTCTGCCTTGTAATCCTGAATCTCCTTATCTCTAGCAATCTCATCAAGAAAATCCTTCAAGCTAAGACTCGCTGGTAAAGTTAAAGAAGCCACTGATATTTCTTGAGTCCTTGCCTTATCCACAGGAATACGAGAGAGACCATCTACAGCTTTGTTCTCTATTCCTGTCTTATAAAGAATATCAAAATCATATCCCAACAACTTCGAAAGCCATCTTTGATAGTCCAATGAAACCTCTCGTTGCTCTAGAAGAAATTTTAAGCTCTTCTGATCTGTATGTACAACAAATTTCTGGCCCAACAGGTAATGACGCCACTTTTGAATTGGCAAAACGATATTCATTAACTCTCGCTCATAGATAGGTTTGATATGTTCTCTATCTGATAAGCCCGAGCTAAAGTAAGCAATTGGTCTATCATTTTGCATTAATACAGCTCCCAACCCGTATCCTGAAGCATCAGACTCAACAATGAAAGTGCATGAAAATTCAGGTAATGCCAACACTGGAGCACACGTCATAGCTAACTTCAGCTGATCAAAAGAAACTTGAGCTTTGTCAAACCAATCGAAAGCATCTTTCTTCAGAAGTTCTGTCAATGGTCGAGCTATAGTGCCGTAACCTTTAACAAATTTCCTATAGTAACCACTGAGGCCAAGAAAGCCTCATAAGTCTTTAACCATTTTTGGAGTTGGCCACTTCCTCATAGCTTCTGTTTTGGACAGATCCGCAGCAACGCCTTCAGAACTGATTAAGTGACCAAGATAGTCGACTTGAGCTTGTGCGATTAAACATTTCTTCTTGTTCGCAAACAACTGATAACGCTCAAAGATTTGAAAAACCACTTCCAGATGCTGTACGTGTTCCTCTATTGATCTGCTGAACACTAGGATGTCATCAAAGAAGACTAGTATGAATTTTCTCAAATACGGCTGAAACAGCTCATTCATTAGTGCCTGAAATGTAGCTGGTGCATTCGTGAGGCCGAAAGGCATAATCACAAATTCGTAATGGCCATCAGCTGTGCGAAAAGCAGGCTTGTGTATGTCCTGCTCTTGCATTCTGATCTGATGATAGCCTGCTCGTAAGTCAAGTTTGGAAAAAACTTTTGCTACATGCAGCTCGTCAAGAAGTTGATCTATCATTGGTATCAGAAACTTGTCCGGTATAGTAGCTTTATTCATAGCTCTGTAATCTATACAGAAATGCCTACTACCATCTTTCTTCTTGACTAATAAAACAGGGCTTGAAAATGGACTGCGACTTGGCCTGATCAATCCCGCTACCAACATCTGAGACACCATCTTTTCCATTTCCTCCTTATACGCATGAGGATAGCGATAAGGGCAAACATTTATTGGCCCAGTGCCTGCTATTAAGTGTATAGCATGCTCTCTGTCTCGCAGAGGCGGCAAGTGAGAAGGTTCTGCAAAGATTTGTCTATACCTGTCCAATAACTGTTCTATCGGAATTGTAATCTCGTGTAAAGAAGGGGATTGTTCAATGTGAAACAGTTCAACATCGAAACCCACACCATGAGTCATGTCCAGCTGCTGTAAAAACGTTTAGAAGTAGGAAGAGTGTTGTGGAGAGTGGGATCACCAATGAGATGTATCTTACGACCTTGATAGGTAAAAGAGTATTCATGTAATTCCCAATCAACCACCACTTTCCCTAACGTTTGAAGCCACTGAATGCCCAATATCACATCAACATTGCCAAGTTCCAAAACAATGAAGTGATTGTGGAAAGTTGTGTCTTGCAGCGAGAACTGCATGTTAGAACAGATTCCTGCACCTTGCACTGTCACGCCAGTACCAAGCAACACATCCAAAGATGATCTTGACTCACTGTGTAAACATAACCTCTGTAATGCAGTAGGTGAGATAAAATTGTGAGTCGCTCCACTATCAAGCATGACAATCACATTCTGTTTCTTAATCATTCCTCTGAGTTTGGTGGTATGTGGTGATGATAATCCCAGAAATGATCTCAACGAAATAGCCATCACCTGTGGTTCCCAAACTATATCATCTTCCTCGACAATCTCAGAGTCATAACCTGTAATTTCCACTTCCAACCCATTCAGCACCGTCAAAACTTTCAACGTCGCATATGGACAATTGTGGTCTCTGGACCACTTGCCATCACACTTGAAACAAAGTCCTAATTTCTTTTTTTCTGCTATTTGGGAGGGTGATAGCCGCACTTGTTGTTCCTGTGTTGCCACCACTGTCAATGCTTTCGTCTGTTCTGTGTTATTAGTCGAGTTTGCAGATTGGGAATATGAAGTTGCCGAAGCCTTAAACCATTTATAGCCAAACTGCTTTTCCTTCTTCACCATTCTGTGTATTGCGCTTGATTCCATCTGATACGCAGTTGCGATCATTTCAGCTAAGTCCACTGGTTTGTACATATCCACAACTTCTCTCATCTCCTGTGTCAAACCATTCATGAAAATTCCTTCCAACTGTCTATCCGATAACCCATCCACTTGAGAGGAGAGATCTTCAAACATGTGAATATACTCAGCTACTGTACCACTCAGCTTGACTGCAGACAACGGTTGGCTTGGATCCCTGATACGCACCTTACTAAACCTTGCAATCAGGCGATTCTTAAACTGATTCCAGCTCAAAAATGTTTCTTCCTTGGGGTTAGGCGTATAGAAGTTAGCTGAGTTTAGTTCCCCTTAAAACATTAGTGCGTTTGGTTTCCCGTATTTCTCTTGGGCTCTATTTCTCCTTCGTATGATTCCACATGTGCGAAGTGAGTTTTGTTGTTTTTCTTTTGTTTTCTTTGGTGTGGGTGGAGCTTGTGGTGTCGCTGGTTTTGTGGTTCGTTGGTAAAAGTTGTTTCTAGAGTTGCAGTATGTATGGGGTTATTGTGGCGGTGGCTGGTTCATTTTCTTCTTCTTGGCTTTGAGTTCTTGTGCCGCTCCGATGATTTGCTCTGGTTCACGGGTTTGCACTATTCTGGTTCAGAGACATGGTTAGATGTTATCGCGGTTTTGATCTTGTGGCTCTTTTGAAGAGATTGGAGTATGGTGTTGCTACTGGAGTGCCAATTTGGTGGGATGTCTAATTTGCATCTGAAGCAAGAGTTTGTGTAGCTGTGTAGAACAATGGAGCAGATTATTTAAATTTCTCTGTTTGGTCTGTTTTTATTGCAGTGTTGCATTTGTTAGTGTCTCGTTTTTATCGGTTGTAAGCAAAACTATGTTGAGCCTATGTGTTCTCGTTTCATTAATCAATTCCAACAGTCAACCAAAAAAAAAACTTCAAATCTGCCAGCATTGTTTCTTACAACCATACCATCATACAAACATTTGAGTGCTCCTTTTGCCACTGCATCTGCTTCCTCATTCTTTTTCCGTGGTACATATGAAAATTCCAAGAACTCAAAGTTATGTGACAGTTTGTGTATGTCTATCAGGATCTTGTACAGCTCCTTCTAGAACTGCTTATCTGTTAGAGCTCGGATTAGGTTGAGTGAGTCCGTGAAAATCCTCACATTCCTCTGTTGCATCGCTCGTAATCGTTTCAGTTCTTCCCTACAAGCTTGATTTTTCGCCATTAATGGTGACGGAACTATTGTCTGCCTCATCATCTCCCTACTTATGGTGTTGTTGTTGTCATCTTTTACAACCCATCATAAGTCAGCTTCCTTCGTGTTATCCACCATTGGATACAAAAACTTCCATTATACTCATTGGACCATGTAAAACAAAGTAGGGGACATTCTATTCAAAAAGTGTATGATTCAATTACAGACAATGGATGTGGACATATGTGTATTACCTGTTTACAATTTAATGAAACTAGGATTCTTCAACCCCGCGCACGCGCGGGGTGTGATTACATTAATTAATATATTAATAATTTAAATATTTTTTCTGCGTTTCTTACGGTTTGATGCTGTACGACCTGTCTGTGACCACTGTGATGTATATGTACTGCAAAGCTGTTCACGGCGATTGCTTGGAAGATAGCAGAGGTGTTTGCAAGAGAATATGTGAGCTTGCCCTTTGATGATGGGAAAGTCTCTCACTTGGTCTCTGTAGCTTACAACAACGTCTGATGAAACATGGTGATGAATCAAAAAAGTCAGTCTTTGGAAAATCCTGCTGCCTTTTTTGTATGATAAAGCCAGTTTGTTGTATATTGGATCTTCTTTAGTGTCTGACAAAATTGGACAGCCTTTGTATTTGTTTCTTGACAAATCTAGGCTTTTGTAATGTGTGTATGAATGATCTAAATTTGTGGCAGTTGGAGTTTTTTTCGTTATGAGCGATCTACATAATGTTATAAATGCACCGAACATATTAGTTGTAATCAAGATTTATTCAGAATTGTCAGAATTCCCGTGAAGAAGCATTAATCATCTTCCATGAAAAGAATTTCATATTTTACAAACATTGTTATTACAAGATGAAACCTCTTCCACAAAATGTACTCTTTTATCAGAAGAACAAAAAGATCTTTGTAATTTTGTCTTTACCATGTACAAAAGAATCCACATACAACAGTATTTTGAATCTGGTTTTTACATTACCTCATAAACGCTTCTTAAGTTTACACAAAAGATTCCAACATGGAAGCAATCATACATTCTAAAATTGTAATTTATCGGAGTTTCTGTCTATAAAAACATGTGGTAATTTGAGTAAACATGAAAAAAACAGGTTCAGTAACCAAAAGAAAAAGATTCATTATAAACTCAACCGGTCTTCTTCATTTCTCAAGTGATTTGCTCTTCTATGAGCCTTAGACGTGCAACGGGCAGCTGATGTTGGCCCAAGTTAACCGCCGAGGTGTTGTGTAGATTGTTGTTTGGTCTTAACTGATTGCTGCTGGTTCTAGCAGCTGGAACATCGTGGTTATGTTTTTTAAAACAGCTTTCGGGTCATTTGCTGCTCTCTCTACATGTTTCCTCACTCCACATCCCGGTGTTGTACACTTATAGAAGCTCCTGTGGATAGATCAAACAGCGTTTAAGGAGGAGAAACCGATGAAAATCTGAAAACTCGATGACCAGTTTGGCTTTCAGTCTCACCTCGGATACGGATTTCCTTCGACTACTTTCTGACCATACTTGCACTATCTATATCCATCCTCTAAGAGATCAACTTCATTCGTCGCGCTGGTTCTGAAACCTGGACTTCCATGTTTCTGCAACAATTCAAAAATTGCCAAAATATCGTTAGATAAAGCAAAATCCATAAGAGATGAACGTAAGAGAAGAACAGGCACATCTCTGAAAAGTTTTTTTTTATAGTTTTTTTACCTTCTCTTTGGAACAGGCTCATCTCTTATTTGAAGTTACGAAGGTGAGGCGCTTGTTCAAACTCTAGGATTTTATCCTGGGCGCCATATTCTGATCTCGCTGCCCTGTGATTCCATCAAAAGTTAAATTGTTCAGTACAGCGATTGTGAGTTAGAAAAACAACAACTTTGATTATTATTTTGGCGTTCGGAATTATCTTTGAGGTGTGGATTGAATGTAGCGTTGAGAGGTGGGAGGAATCACCATGCTCATCCACTCTCGTGGTATCAATATCTTTGTCTATCAACCTAGACTTCCTAACTCTAGTTGGTACTAGAAATCGTAGACAAGCTTTAAGGATAGGTTTGATTTGTTCACAATTCTCCAATACATCTACTCTCGCAGGCAATGAATAAATTGCTCACCAATGTTCTTTCTAGCAACCTAGCAACTCTCGCTGTCTAAGTTAAACCTAATATCATAAAATCAAGTGATCAATTCGATCTAAGCATTAAGAACAACAAAGGTGAAGACATTGATTTGGATAGCCTATTTGTGTTTAACCCTAAAGCTCATGAATTCCTTTGACAAACCTTAACCTAACTAAGAGATCTATTCAGACATAATTAAAGAAGAAGAAAACATAGAGATTATAAAGTTCATCATAAAAGCTTGAATAGGTAATGAAAGCTGAAAATAACTTAATAAGAACTTGAACAAAACATAAATATAGATAACAAAAGCTGGAAATAAACTTATAAGAACTTAATCAAAGCATAAATATAGATAATAAGAACTGAAAGTAAACTTAATTAAAGCATAAATGTTTAAAGCTTAAAAGAAACTAATAAGAACTTGATAAAAACATAAACATTAAAGCTTAAAAGAGAGAAGAAGCAATGTTTAGAAGCTAGAGAAGAGTGGGAGAAGAAGATGGTGTGTTTTGAAGCATCAAGAGTGAGTCCAATATATAGGCCAAGGTGTAGGGGAGTAGGTAAGATGGGAAACGATCGTTCTTGGTGGAGAACGGTCGTTCTGGTGGTCGACCGAAGTAGGTGGGTGTTGGTGAGTAGGGGAACGATCGTTCTTGTGGAAGAACGGTCGTTCTACGTGGTCGTTCGCGAAGTAGGTGAGATGGGGAACGATCGTTCGTTTGGGAGAACGGTCGTTCTCTTGCGTTTTTGTCGGCAGAGTTGGTGAGGTGGGGAACGACCGTTCTGTTGAGGGAACGGTCGTTCTGAATGGTCGTTCTACTCCAAGAACGGTCGTTCTTCAGTTGGTCCTTTTCTCGTGTTTTTCCACATTAACTCGACTCGAACATGTCCGTAAATGCCAAACTCCATCGGAACTCCATAAAATCTGTAAAAAGACTCGAAATAATAGAAAAGACTCGAAAAACTAACGAAAGATGCAAATCAAAACTCAAACCGAATACTAAAAACAAATCAAAATATGTTAAAAATACATAATATCAACTATCCCCAACTAAAACCTTTGTTTGTCCTCAAACAAACTAAAGCTTAAAACGAGAAGAAAGGTTTGAAAACATGGGAAAATCACTTATTCTTTAAAACGCTTAATCAACCAGCACTAGATTAAGCCACATCAAACAGTACCAACTTAAGTTAAGACCTCTTGTAATTCTCCGCAGATTTACTAACCATCCAGATTCCAAACCACAATCCATAAGAGTAATCTAAAATCCCCATTGCTGACCTTATTAAGTTTTACGTGCAGTCTCATCGAGGGACTATCGATCAAAGGACATATGGACTCTAACTTACCCAAGTACTGAATTTATGGATAGCCGGCTTCTAGTCTCCTTTCTCCCTCTTTTCTCGCTTCCAATCAGTCGATTTTTCCCTACTAGGGTATCATTTTATTTTTTTTATCGACTGATTGTTTTTTTTTTTAGACCAGTATCCAATGATTTAACTACTTTTCAAAGCTATACCCTTTTTTTTTTTAGAGACAATGAAGGGAAAAGAGAGGGAAACCATAATCACAGACTAATCCTATCATACCTAAACAAGGAATCTGATTCAAAGTATACCCAGCCGGCCAGCCCCAAGATGAGAAAAATTAAGTTCATTATATCTAGGCCAGCTCTGGATCATCTAAATACTCAAATAATATGAGGATAATGGAAGTTCAATTTACCTTTGGAATTTCTTTTTGGTAGAATCCGCTGTCAATGGCTGTAAGAATGGTCACTAAAATGGTAGCTAAAACAATTTGTTCCAAAGAAAGATCATAACTCCCTAACTAAATTTCGACTCAATAAAACAGACGCAAAACGACTTAAACAAGACAAAGAAAACGGAATTAGTATCAACACCCTCCCCCAGACTTATTTCACACTGTCCCGGTGTGAGAATAAATCGAGACGGTGTGAGAATAAATCAAGAGAAAGGATGAGAAATGAAAAATTAATAATGGATTTGACAAGGGTGTAGGGACAAGAAAACTTACCTGAAGACGTGCACCCTTTTTTTTTTTTTTTGAATAGGCTCAAACAAAGAAAGCCAAAACCAAAAATTAGTAGCAAAAGAAAAATAAAAGTTAGAGACACTTACCAGTGGGTTGCCTCCCACCAAGCTCTTGTTTTAAGTCATTAGCTTGACTTTGGTGCCATGTATCAATCAGGTTGGGCTTGAGAGCTTGCTCCAAAATAAGCTCCATAATCAGGCATCCTCATGTTTAGAACCGTACTCAGCATTCCATTCACAACACCAATACCCTTCTCTTTCAACTCTGATGGAAGAATAGCTCTAACTCTAGAGAAAGGTTTAGGACGACCTTTGCACTTCACCTTGTAGTCAACCGAGTTTCCATCATATCCTTGAGGGATCAAAGTCATTTGAGAACCTCCCGTCATCTTTTTGCACTGCATGTTTCCCTGCGTCTTTGTCTTCTCCCTAAACCTTCTGGGTGGTGGAGCAGGTGCTTGCGGAATCGGAGTACGTGCTTCCTCTCTATCCACTGCTGAGATGCAAGAGGTGCGTGTGGTTGTTCCTATGGGAACGGCTTCGTAGAAGACATTCTTGTCAATCTTGGAAAAGCAGACTTGCCTATTCGCCATATCGATGATTGTACCCACTGTAGCCATGAATGGTCTTCCAAGAAGTAAGGGCATGCCATAACCTTCTCTCATCTCCACAACCTGAAAATCAGTTGGAACTAGGCAATCCCCTATTCGGACAGGTAGATCGTGAATGCTGCCAGACGATGTTGTTAAGGAGGTGTTTGCAAATCGAAGAGTCATATGACTAGGCTTTACCTCAGAAATTTTCAACTTCTCTGCAATTGCCTTTGACATGAGATTAACAGTAGATCCGGAATCACAAAGAGCATCCTTGAATTCAACTCCAGCAACGGAGCATGGGACCAAGAATTTTCCAGGATCTTCAACCTTAGGCAATACCCTCAATGCTGGTGGTGTACTCCTTGCTTCTACAAAGACTGCCTTAATCTCTTCTTGAGTTATCTTTTTAAAATCAGCTGGTTTCTCTGCACTGATGGGCTCCCTCTGATCTCTAGGTAAAACTGAATAAGGCACTTTAGGAACGTATACCCTTTCTGGAAGATTTTCTGATGCCTCAGCAGTTTGACAAATCTGAATCTCAAGCTTCTTCATGTGAGTGCAAACAGCTTCAAACTTATTGTTGAGATCATTGTACATGTTGTCCACCTTGACATTGACCTCATGAGCAGATTTCTGTTGGTTGAGCAGAACCAAGTGCATAAGAGACTTCAGCCCGTCTTGAGAGTTAGACGCCGGAGCTTGCAAGCTCTGATTCTCCACATAGCCTCCATTCACGTAGTTAGTGTGAGTCCCTGGTGTCCTCTTAACTGATTCAGCGGTTTGTGCAATCTGAGTGTCAAGCTGCTTCATGTGAGTCCATACTGCTTCGTACTGCCCATTAAGGTCCACATACATGGTGTAAACTTTTGTATTGATCTCAGCCGTGGCTTTTTGCTGTCCCGCCAGTAGTTGTTGCATCATGTTCTTCAGCTCGTCTTGGGAGCCGGTTGCTGAAGATGAAGGCTGCGGATTTGTGAAAGGTTGGGGCTGCGAGTTTATGAAGGGCTGCCTTTGTTGATTTCCTCCTTGGAATCGGTTCTGATTTGGGACGAATTGCCTACCCTGGTAGTTGTTGGAGTAGCCTTCCTGTAAGCCCATCTAATTCTGTCCTCCTTTCTTAGGGTAAACCTGGTCTTGAGGATTATCCACATTGGTGCTCCTATAGGACAAATTCAGATGGGTATTGAAACCTTGGTTGTTGAAACCTCGGTTCTGTCTGAATCCTTGCCCGTTCACATAATTGACCTCCCTCCGATCATCACCGGTTTCTTCCTCATGGACTTGAGCAAGGACAGACTTTTGGTTCCCCTTAAGGAGAAGGTTAACCTTGGCTGTGAGCTCCGCAATCTGCTTGGACTCCACGCTGTTGACCTTTTTCCTGTCGTACTCCGGGCTTTTGTTGCTGGAACTTGCGGCTAGGTTCTCAATCAGCTCCAGAGCTCCTTCCTTTGACTTAGTGTAGAAGTCACCATTACTAGCTGCATTTAGGGTGTTTTTGTAGTCCCAATCTACTCCGTCATAGAAGGTGCTGAGCAGCTGCTCATCACTAAACCCGTGGTGAGGGCACTCGCGCTTGTACTCCTTAAACCGCTCCCATGCTTCATTGAAGGATTCACCGGACTGTTGCTCGAATGAGGCGATCTTGTTCCTCAAGGCTGCGGTCTTGGATTTCGTGTAGAACTTATCTAAGAAGGCTGCTCGTGCATTAGCCCAAGTCGGTAGGGAGCCTGGTGGTAAAGATTTTAACCACCGTGATGCTTTTCCCGTAAGAGAGAAAGGGAAAAGCTTGCACATCAAGAAATCTGGAGGCACACCATTGGAGCCGGTTGTGCTACAGATCTCTTCGAAGTTCTCGATGTGATCCATCGGAATCTCAGCAGGCAGACCGTGGAACAGGTGTTGCTTCACGAGGGCGATCATTTGAGGCTTGATCTCATAATCTTGCCTCTGGATGGTCGGGGTAACGATCGCAGATCGATCCTGGTAGTATGCGTGAGCCGCATCTTTGTCCCCAAAAGCAGGTTGTGCAACGCGTTGCCTCTCCTGTTGCAAGCGAAGCTGCTCCATGGCTATCTGAAGTTGTTGCAGCTGAGCTGCGATGTCTGCTTGTCCGCCCATCTTTGAGTTGGCGGTGTCAGTCGTTTCTGCTTCTTGAACGGGTGTGTTGCGTCTTCTACTTTTTCGTTCTCTCCTTGCTAGCTCGTCGTTTGTCAAGCAAAGAAGGTCCTTGCTGTTTTTGCTCCTTGTGCTCCTTGTGGACATGCACCTTAAACACAAAAACAAAGAGGAAAAGAAAACGAGTTCAGTAAAGTTCTTAGTCTAATAATTCAGCCGTAAACCAAAGGTGAAAATTTGGTCCCCGGCAACGGCGCCAAAAACTTGATACACGAGTTTTAAACCCTTATTTCCTACTGCAAGTGCACAGCATACGAAGTAGTACTTAGGGGTCGATCCCACGAAGACCAGTTTCACACTTTGATCTAATGAGTTAAATCAAAAGCTAAGACAATTCAATTATGTTTTTGGTTTTGTAAATAGTAAGTAATAAAATTAAAATCGTTTGTAAATATAAAATTAAACAAGCGTTAGGTCAAGGAATATCGCAGGAGATTCAGAGCGAAGGATCAAACAACTATTCAGGCAATGATTAAGCATAAGTCTAGAACTCAAACACTAAGATAATATCGATCCACTCTCGTGGTATCAATATCTTTGTCTATCAACCTAGACTTCCTAACTCTCGTTGGTACTAGAAATCGTAGACAAGCTTTAAGGATATGTTTGATTTGTTCACAATTCTCCAATACATCTACTCTCGCAGGCAATGAATAAATTGCTCACCAATGTTCTTTCTAGCAACCTAGCAACTCTCGCTGTCTAAGTTAAACCTAATATCATAAAATCAAGTGATCAATTCGATCTAAGCATTAAGAACAACAAAGGTGAAGACATTGATTTGGATAGCCTATTTGTGTTTAACCCTAAAGCTCATGAATTCCTTTGACAAACCTTAACCTAACTAAGAGATCTACTCAGACATAATTAAAGAAGAAGAAAACATAGAGATTATAAAGTTCATCATAAAAGCTTGAATAGGTAATGAAAGCTGAAAATAACTTAATAAGAACTTGAACAAAACATAAATATAGATAACAAAAGCTGGAAATAAACTTATAAGAACTTAATCAAAGCATAAATATAGATAATAAGAACTGAAAGTAAACTTAATTAAAGCATAAATGTTTAAAGCTTAAAAGAAACTAATAAGAACTTGATAAAAACATAAACATTAAAGCTTAAAAGAGAGAAGAAGCAATGTTTAGAAGCTAGAGAAGAGTGGGAGAAGAAGATGGTGTGTTTTGAAGCATCAAGAGTGAGTCCAATATATAGGCCAAGGTGTAGGGGAGTAGGTAAGATGGGAAACAATCGTTCTTGGTGGAGAACGGTCGTTCTGGTGGTCGACCGAAGTAGGTGGGTGTTGGTGAGTAGGGGAACGATCGTTCTTGTGGAAGAACGGTCGTTCTACGTGGTCGTTCGCGAAGTAGGTGAGATGGGGAACGATCGTTCGTTTGGGAGAACGGTCGTTCTCTTGCGTTTTTGTCGGCAGAGTTGGTGAGGTGGGGAACGACCGTTCTGTTGAGGGAACGGTCGTTCTGAATGGTCGTTCTACTCCAAGAACGGTCGTTCTTCAGTTGGTCCTTTTCTCGTGTTTTTCCACATTAACTCGACTCGAACATGTCCGTAAATGCCAAACTCCGTCGGAACTCCATAAAATCTGTAAAAAGACTCGAAACAATATAAAAGACTCGAAAAAGTAATGAAAGATGCAAATCAAAACTCAAACCGAATACTAAAAATAAATCAAAATATGTTAAAAATACATAATATCAGGCGGCAAACATGGGTGGAATCGTTAGGGACAGCAACGAAGTCGATTTCGGCCATTTAGAAGTAAGAAAGATTGTTTGAGGGATCGAAAGTAAGCAAGAGTAGAGAAACGAAGGAAGGGTTTGGTAAGTGTGTCTGAGATTGAAATAGTTATATTTATAGGGAACTTTCTAGAACGGCTTAAGAATGCCAGAAGATGGGTAATTAATTGTAATGAAGGAGAGCGAGCACCTTTAATGGTGTGAAAGATGGAGTATCGCGGCGGTTACGGCCGTCAGAGGCGGCGGATGAAAGTCATCTATGGCAGAAGATGAAGAGGTTTTAGCGTGACTGAAGAGAAGACAATCGTTGTTGGTTTTGTTTTGGGAGGCCCATTAAGTTTCTCTATTCAACTGTGACCCATAAGCCCATCTTATGTAAACACGAGAACGATTTGCGTTTCTAAGCGAAAGTAAGGTGCACAAAAAGAGGACACGTGGCGGGCAGAGTTGCATTAGAGGAAAAGAGCTTGCGCCATTATATAATAGATAAAAATAAATATACTTTCATGTAAGTCGAAATTTGTCCGGACACTTTAGGGTTGAGAACTTGATTCGAAGGTCTGTTTCGCCAGCGTGAAAAAAAATTCAAGGAAAACCAAACACATATGCAAATGGTTAACCAATTAGAGGAATAAAAACCAGTAGAATTGACTATTCCTCTAAATTCCTCTGAAACCTAACCATTTGAATAAAATTTAAATTCCTCTCAATTATAGTGGGGCCCACCAAAAACTGAAAAAATAGATATATGGCTCTGATTGGTGATGGCTGTTGCTTTAGACTGTTGCTTTAGATTCTGACTGTAGAGAATTTGGCTTTAGAAACTGTGGCTTTTAGTTAAAGCCACAAAATATTTGGCTTTATAAAAACGTGAACAAAATAGAAGGAATTTTTTAAAAGAGGGCTTTGAAGGTTTTAGAGAAAAGTTTAAGTGGTAGCTAACAAAAGTGATTGGTAAAATTCTGATTTTCATGGCTTTACAAAAAATTTAAGTGGTCTAAAGAGCCAAAACACCATCACAACCATAGTTACGCTCAGAATTGTTCCTCTATAAAATAGGAGAGGAAAGAAGCAGAGAAAAGGTAACCCATTCCATTTTTTTGTTCACTTATTTTTTTCCCCTCAATCTTTTCGCACACCACCATTTGCACATAGTGGAAGGGATCGGCAAAAAGGGGTTACTTCTCTAATCGCTCGTGAATTCTCCAGACGACAAAAATGGTGGTTACTGCTTTGTTTCTCTCTCCAGGAAATTGCTTTCTTTCTCGATCCATCTTTCTGTTTCTCACAAATCTTCTGTTTTTTTTGCCAGATCCGATTCATATTATTACAGAACAGACAAGGGAAGACTCGTCTTGCCAAGTACTATGTTCCTCTCGAAGAATCCGAGAAACACAAAGTCGAATACGAGGTCTTAATTAAACCCAATCCTCTTCTTTCAATCCCCTATTTCGTCTTCCTGAATTTTTAATTTTTCTTCTCCCACAGGTTCACAGGTTAGTGGTGAATCGCGACGCAAAGTTCACCAACTTCGTTGAGGTTTGTTGTCGTTTCATCTCAATACAAGCCAAGAACTGAGTTTTTTTTTTCCTTTAATTCAAGATTCATGTATAAGTGAGTCTGTTGTGTAACCATTGTTTCAGTTTAGAACGCACAAGGTGATATACAGGCGTTACGCTGGATTGTTTTTCTCCGTGTGCGTGGACATAACCGACAATGAGTTGGCTTACCTTGAGTCCATCCATTTGTTTGTTGAGATATTGGACCATTTCTTCAGCAATGTATGTGAGCTTGATCTCGTCTTTAACTTCCACAAGGTAACAACAAACCTCTTTCTTCCTCTTACCCTTTTATGTGTATTGTTTCTCAAAACTAGGACCTTGCTTTTTCTTTTCGCAGCTTAGATGTTTAATCTCTGAGTTCTGACTTTCGCCGTTTGTGTTTTATCTATGTAGATGCTACATTGTTTGTAGATTTGATCCTGTGTTTGTGCTTTAATGTATATGCTACTAATTTCCTATGAATAGGTGTACTTGATACTTGATGAGTTCATTCTTGCTGGAGAACTCCAAGAAACAAGCAAAAGGGTATGAGACTTTTGTTTCAAGCTTTTGTCTTTCACGAAAATGTTGTCACACGTGCTATCTATTAAACGCTAAAGGTTGGGAACAACTTTTAACTTTGCAGGCGATCATCGAGAGGATGTCAGAACTCGAGAAGCTAGAGTGATAAGCGTTTCTCAAGAAGCTGGAGTGCTTGATTTAAGATAGTTTTGGTCATTCTTGGCGTGTCCAGAGGCTCTGCAATGCTTTGTAGTGTTGAATACAATGGTGGAATTAAGATTGTAAAAGGATATAAAACGATTTTGTTGAGATTAACTATTCAAAATTTGTCTATCTGTGAGATTTTCGTTTCAACGAGTGAGATATTGCATCTGTATAAAAAATGTTTCTGTTTCGCAGAACTTTGGTATTGAGCATATGGTATCTCAGCTTTAAAAGATCATTGTAACACAGGAGGATGTGTGATCTTGTCGTCTCAACAATGTGCTGTTATCCGAATCCTTCTGTCTTTCCATGGTGCAAGTGATGAGATTCTTCAGGTCATGAAAGCTTTTATATTTCACTGACATAAACAGAAACATGAGACATGGAACTTGTCTCACAAATCAACTCTTTGGACTCGGTATTCTGTTTTTCTAGAAAAATTTAATTGTGTGACTATATTCTCCAAACTTGTATTATGATTTCAGTGTCGTCCATATGTTTGATATTGCATAGTGGCGCTTTGTTAATACATTCAACAAAACATATATATCTTTGTTGTATGTATATATGTCTACTTTCTGTATTATTAGTTTATTACCAATTACTCATGTGTTTGTGTTTGATGTTACATAGTGGATCACATTTTGTTCTTTTCAATGACTTGTCCAAATTCGCATAGTTTCCATGGAAGTGATCAGAATGTCATCATTTGTTTCTTTTTTTTCAAACCTTGAAGAATGCCGTTACTATAGTTAACACATGCCACAATCTAATGAGTTAAGCACCAATATCGGAAATTGTACATCTACAATTTATATTTCTAATCTTTATCCAGAAAGCATCATATATATAAAGGAGCTGATGAGAAGGCGTTCAACTGTGTGTACCAAGAACAGGACGACAATGCTAAAACCGAAAAACGGTGTTTCTTTGGGTCCTTTGGTCCTTGCCATAAGCGAGCAGATTCTGTTTTTCGTGACTCTGGTTTGGAAGAAGTTGTGTAATGCTAAGCTGAAGCCTTACATCCCTGATTTCAAGCTGGTGGTAGAGCTGTGATTGACGAGCTTGAGAAGAATCTGCAGCATTCGCAGACACATGTGGAGGCGTCGAGAATGACGTTGCACAGATTTGGAAACACTTCCTCGTGCTCGATCTGGTATGAGCTGGCTTACATAGAGGCCAAAGGAAGGATGAAGAAAGGGAACAGAGTTTGGCAGATTGCTTTTGGAAGTGGGTTTAAGTGTAACAGTGCGGTTTGGGTGGCTCTGCACAATGAAATGGGGATTCTCCCTTTCTCTTCCTCTTTCCTTTGTTTCGAAAAAAGTCATTGAACCCATAATCAGAGAAGGCTGAAAAGCATCTGAAATCAAGCAAGCGAGAAGCTTGACTTCGATGTAAACCAATGGCCGGGCCCGGGTGTTTCCAAACACATACGGAGAAGAAGGGTTTCAACTTTCAAGCGCCATCGAAACGACAGCGTTTATATACCACAGAAACGACAGCGTGTCGATGTAAACGAAACAACAACGTTGGATAAACTTGGAACAACGTCGCCTAGCTTGCTCAGAAACGCTGTCGTTTGACGTCAAGAAAACGACAACGTTTGCACCTGCGAACGACGTCGTTTACCTCCGAGACGAAACAACGTCGTTTATATAAAAGGACGAAACGACAGCGTTTACTTACGCGCGATTAAACGAAGCCGTTTCACTCCCAGACGAAACGACGTCGTTTGCATGCCCAAGAAACGGTACCGTTTCTTCCTTTTATATAAACTACATGCCGTTTTGGTTGGAGATAAAACTACATGTCATTTGGTGGTGAGAGAAACTACATGCTGTTTTATTGAGGGAAAACAACGTGCCGTTTTAGAAATATTAGAAACAAACTTGCCGTTTTTTTGCGAGACGAAACTATGCCGTTTTCGTGGGAGAGGATTCTACATGCCGTTTGGATTGTTAAAACTACGTGCCATTTTGGTTGAGTTAGAACTACGTGTCGTCTGTACGTGCGAAACTACGTGCCGTTTTATTGGAGGGGAAACTACGTGCCGTTTTGATAGCTGACGAAACTACGTCATTTTGCTGATATGAAACTACGTTCCGTTTTTAAGTGGGAAACTACGTGCTGTTTGTTTGACAAAACACGTCGTTTAGCTTAGAGAAGAAACGCAGTCGTTTGCGCTCCTGAGAAGAAAAGATGTCGTTTAGCTCCGAGACAAAACGGCGCCGTTTGATTAAGAGCGGAAACGACGTCGTTTGTCCCTAGACGAAACGCTGTCGTTTGGTTGGGATGACACGACGTCGTTTATTTAAGAGACAGACGACTTCGTTTAGTTTGAGATGAGACGGCGTCGTTTTACGGAGAGATGAAACGGCGTTGTTTTACTCAGAAATGAAACGATATCGTTTTTGTCAGAACTGAACGACTTCGTTTTGCTCATATATGAAACGACATCATTTGGCTAACATCTAAACGGCATCGTTTAGCTTGCAAAGAAAACGGCATTGTTTTTGTATTTAAAGAAACGACTGAGTTTAGATATCATCGAAACAACAGTTTGTTGAGGTTGCCACTCGGATGCCTTTTCTCTTGAACTGAAAGAGACGACCACCGAAAAGGTTCGCTTCTCAGGCGAAGGATTGATTCAACTTCTCGGGATCTCCGCGAGCTTAGTCTCTCCTTATCATCAGCTTCCTAAATGCCTCTCACTACCTTCTCCCAAGGTCTGATTCCTTCCCTCTGACATCTACGGTTCGAAATTTCTCTTTAAAGAATGTTGAGACTCATCAGGTTTGTATATCTCCATTCTCCAACTACTATTACGAAAAGGGCACAACAGTATCTGTTCACCTGACTCTCCCTCGCTCACCCCGACCAACAGATAACCAGAGTACCAAAGGGAGTCTGGAATCTGAAGAGGAAAACTGGAATCTTTTGAAGTGTGCAACGCGTATCTCCTTCGAACCGAGTTTTGTGATTGAGAACAGAGAGAAGTCTATTAAGGCATAAGCCGTGCCTATAACTCGGTGGAGGTATGGCCGACTGCCACGACCTGCAGACAGAGAGGAAGTGAATAATCTCAAAACTGTCTCACAATGACCACTGATTAGTTCCAGCAACTCTTTTGGAAGCAACAACCAGTCTGCCATGGTTAGATCCGGCTATACGAAAAGCGCAAAAAAGCGCAAATGCTACTAATTCCCTATGAATAGGTGTACTTGATACTTGATGAGTTCATTCTTGCTCTTGCTGGAGAATTCCAAGAAACAAGCAAAAGGGTATGAGATTTTTGTTTCAAGCTTTTCTCTTTCACGAAAATGTTATCACACGTGCTATCTCTTAAATGCTAAAGGTTGGGAACAACTTTTAACTTTGCAGGCGATCATCGAGAGGATGTCAGAACTCGAGAAGCTAGAGTGATATGCGTTTCTCAAGAAGCTGGAGTGCTTGATTTAAGATACTTTTGGTCATTCTTGGCGTGTCCAGAGGCTTTGCAATGCTTTGTTGTGATGAATGAGAATGGTGGTATTAAGATTGTAAAAGGATATTAAATAATTTTGTTGAGATTACCATTTTAAAATTTGTCTATCTGTGAGACTTTCGTTTCAACGAGTAAGATATTGCATCTGTATAAAAAAATGTTTTGTTTCGCAGAACTTTTGGTAACATATGCTATCTCAGCTTTAAAGATCATTTAACACAGGAGGCTGTCCGATCTTATCGTCTCAACAATCTATTGTTATCCGAATCCTTCTGTCTTCCATTGTGTAAGTGATGAGATTCTTCAGGTGATGAGAACTTTAATATTTCACTGACATAAACACAAACACGAAAACTGTCTCACAAATCAACTTTTAGACTCTAGCAAATTAGAGTTACCAAGCTCGCAAATGCTACTTTACTAAGAAAGTTTACAAGTTCCTTAATCAATCAAACAGACATGAACACAAACACTAACCAATATCTTTACAAAAGACCTTTTTTTTTTTACATAAGACTTGCAGGCTTATCGGTTTAAGTATGCTTCTTGTAATGGTCCTACAGCCAGCATTCAATGGCTCTGCTCTTTTGCAAGCGATCACCAACCTCCAGTAAGAGTAATAGTTCAGTAACATCATTGCTATATTCCAACTAGCAATCTAAGGCATCTCTTACCCAAAAATTTGAACATCACTCAAGCTTCCGTGAAACTTTGAGGCAAAAAGTTCACCGTGAAAGCGGCTATATATACTCAGCCAGTCTCTTAAAAAAATGTAGAAGAAGATTCAAGAGGAAAAAATGGGAAAATCAACCCAAACTATTTCTTACGGGGATTTTCATAACCGAACTTTGACAATAAGTATTTTTTCAATCTGAACTCTTTTTAAATTTTAATTTCATACCTAAACTAATATAAATCGGTGAAATCTAACATTGACTTTGACGATGTTAGTCAAACGTTAAAATTTGATAAATGTACAGTCGATATAGCACAAATTAAGGGATACAATATCATTTTAATTGAATAAAACTAAAAAAATAGAATAATATAAAGTTTTGAACCCGCGATATTAAAGCCAAATAGTTAAAAATTCGTTATTTACCTTTGATATTACGGGTTAGAAATCTGGTATTGCTTCATTTTTTTAGTTTTGTTTAATTAAAACGACATTATATCCATTAATTTGTGCTATATCGACTGTACATTCATCAAAATTTGACAACATCATTAGAATTAATGTTGGATTTCACCAATTTATATTAGTTTAGGTATGAAGCTAAAATTTAAAAAGAGTTCGGACTGAAAAATACCTATTGTAAAAGTTCGGGTATGAAAATTTCCGTAGAAAAAAATTCGGGTTGATTTTTCCCATTTTCCCATTTGTGACCTAATACGGTAATACTCATCAGATCAGCCGCACACAAAAACAAAATTTAGAATGAAGAAGTTCGCCATAAATTCCGGTTGTGGTGAGGCTGCTGTGGAGCCGAAGGCCAAGATGACACCAGATCTTGAAAAATTCTTGTAAGTCACATTTCAATCATCAATAAAGAGTTTATTGTTTCTTTGCAGTATCTTCATATATACAATTAACTTTACGATCAGCCCTAATACTACAGCTTGCGGCCCTAATACTAATAAGTCTAATATGTATTAAATCGGTCCTCATTTTGACAAAACTTTTAATTAGTCTAGTTGTATATCTCTTCTAATTTTAATTGTAGATGATCAGCATAACTCGTCTTTCTCAGCATATTTTCTTCTTCGCAGGATTTTCCACAAATCTTTTTTTAAGATGAACCTTATTCATCTTTTTCTGCATTTTTTACCATCTAATGTATCATCCTTACAATAAGTTTACAATAAGTTCTCTCATTCTTTCCAAGAGTCTGTTCCACTCCAATTGCAACAAGTGCTCTCATTCTTTCCAAGAGTCTGTTCCACCACAATTGCAAATACTTAAAGTCTCCCAAAAACCCTTTTGGATTTTTGCTTGAGTAGCAACTATTGAAGAGCGGTTGAGAGTGTAATGTCGGTGCAAAAGCTCACGACCAAAAACAATTTTGCAATTTTCAAATTCTTTCTTTTACCTAATGAAGCCAAACTTTTTTCTTAATAATATAAAAGTGAAAAATCGAACTGTATTATATATACTGTACAGGGCCAGTCCTGTCTTTGAGCCATCCATGTGCAAAAGTAGAACAATATCTATCATTTGATCCCAAATTGCATCTTCTAGTCTTGTTTTTACTAATGTCTAATGAGAGAGACGAGAAGAAATTTTCGGGTTCTCATTGGCCATTAAGGTGAGAATAATGATTTTCTTGATAAAGAATTTTGAGTGAGAGAGTGAGAAAACTTTTTTTCCTGCATTTTCTAGATAAAACAAGTGAAACAGAGTTCGAGGAAGTTGTTGGTGATATCAGCTGGAAGAGAAACTTGAATAATAAAGTTGTGCTAAAGATGAAGTTGTTGATGTTCAGTTTTCTCCTGAGTGAGCAAAGGCTTGTGTTAATCAAACAACTATCGTTTATTTGATTAACAAAGAACTGATAACAATTTCGCCAAGAAACAAGTTCCGAACGAAATTGATATCTCATATTCAAGAACAATCCTCTTGAATCTTCCCAAAGTATTCTCGATACAAATTCTCGATAAACCAAAACAAACAACAAGAGTCCTATTTATATCACGCGACTAATGGAGCCACGTCACCAGTCAACATCTCCTTTCTTCCTTCTTCAATGTTTGACTCCCGGTCTATTCCTCTTTATCACTTAATTCCCTGTTCATCTCTTGGTTCTTCTTCTTTATAAAATACGTCCTTAACGGCTTATCATTACCCTCCCCTCCAAAACGAAGCTTGTCCTCAAGCTTCAGATGCGGAACTGCTTGAGTAACGTGACAGCCTTCTCCAAAAATTCTCATGAGCAGGTAACCCTTTCCAAGCAACAAGGGCCTCCAAATGTCCATCAAGTCTATAGTGTGGGTCAAGCACAAGTTCCGGTTCAACCACCAACTCATCTTCGACTGTCATGCTGTAGGTCATGGCGACACTTGATGATTATGCCCCAAGACTGGCTTTAACTGCGACACATGAAAAACATTGTGTATCGTAGAGCCATCTGGCAACCGGAGATGGTAAGCCACTGCTCTAATCTTCTCCAAAACTTCAAAAGGACCATAATATCGAGCAGCCAAATTCTGATGTAACCGTTGGGCCACTGATCTCTGATGGTAAGGACGAAGTTTGAGGAACACCATATCTCCAAGCTCAAATACTAACCCCCTCTGATGCTTATCCGCATTAACTTTCATGCGCTCCTGAGCCAACACAAAGTGATGCTTGATCTGAGCCAATACTTCATCTCGAGTTTTCAATAGTGACTCCAGTTCAAAATTTTCAGTGGAGCCGGCTTCAAACTTCAACAAGTCTGGTGGATCCCGCCCCTAGAGCACCTTAAAAAGGTGTTGCATTCAAAGCTGTGTGGTAATTAGCATTATACCATAGCTCCGCCCACGGTAAATACTTTGCCCATGATTTTGGCTGAATATAAGCAAAACGACGAAGATACATTTCCAAATATCGATTCAGAACCTCTGTTTGACCATCAGACTGAGGGTGGAAAGCTGTGCTGTACTTCAATTTAGTTCCCCTGAGTTTGAACAATTGTTTCCAAAAGGCACTTAGAAAAATTTGATCTCTATCAGACACAATGGACAAGGGATAACCATGTAGCCTAATAATCTCCTGAACAAACAGTTGAGCCACATCCACAGCCGTAAATGGATGTTTCAATCTTAAAAAATGAGCAAACTTGCTCAACGAATCCACCACCACTAAAATAACATTGCACCCGAATGAAGAAGGCAGCCCCTCTATGAAATCCATCGAAAGGTCCTCCCAAACTTGTTTAGGAATAGGTAGTGGCTGGAGTAAACCGGCAGGAGATAAAGTGGAGTACTTCTGTCGCTGACAAGCATCACAGCTAGACACATAAGACTGAACAGTACAGATCATTTTCTTCCAATGAAATACTGCTTGAATTCTCATGAGTGTTTTCAATACGCCCGAGTGCCCACCAATCAGACTGTCATGGTATTCAAACATAATCAGGGGAATATATACATAACAAGAAGGAATGAATAACCTCCCTTTATACAGCAGAGTACCATTTATGTTTGTAAATCCCCCTTTCTTACACTCTCTTGAGATCACATATTTCTGTAAGTCCTGAATTTTTGAATCTTTATCAATCTCCTCGAGTAAATCTTGTAGGTTTAAGCTCGTAGGTATAGTCAGTGAGGTAAACACGCTGACTTATGACAGTGAAGAGTCTGAAGTAATACGAGATAGGCCATCATCTACTTTGTTCTCAACCCCTGGTTTGTAGACGATATCAAAGTCATAACCAAGTAACTTAGAAAGCCAGCATTGATAATCAAATGCTACCTCGCGTTGCTCCAACAAAAAATTTAAACTTTTTTTGGTCTGTGCGAACTATAAGCTTCCAATCAAGCAAATAATGGCGCCATTTTTGAATTGCTAAGACAATAGCCATGAGCTCTTGTTCGTATATCGGTTTGATTTGTTCACGAGCAGATAAAGTTGAACTCAAATAAGCAATTGGCTTGTCGTTCTGCATCAATAGTTCTCCTAATCCATTTCCGACGCGTCTGATTCAACAATGAAGGTGCACGAAAAATCTGGTAAAGCCAGCACCGGATCCTTTTAGAAGTTCTGTAAGTGGCCGAGCTATAGCGCCATAGCCTTTTACAAAATTTCGGTAGTAACCTGTTAGGCCCATAAACCCTCTTAAGTCTTTGACAGTCTTCGGTGTAGGCCACTTCTTCATAGCTTCTGTCTTAGAGGGATCCGTAGCTACACCTTTAGAGCTGATCAAATGTCCCAAATAGTCCACCTGTGTTTGTGCGAACAAACACTACTTCTTATTGGCAAAGAGTTGATGTTTCTCAAAAATCTGAAATACCACTTCCAGTTGTTGTACATGCTCTTCTACTGTTTTGCTGTACACGAGGAGGTCGTCAAAGAAGACCAATATAAACTTTCTCAGATAAGGTCTGAACAACTCATTCATGAGAGCCTGGAATGTCGTAGGAGCATTTGTAAGGCCGAAAGGCACTACCACAAATTCATAGTGTCCATCAGCTGTTCGAAAAGCCGTTTTGTGAATGCCTTGCTCTTGCATCCGTATCTGGTGATATCCAGCTGGTAAATCCAGTTTCGAAAACACCTGAGCCCCATGTAACTCGTCCAATAGTTGATCAATCATTGGTATGGGAAACTTTTCAGGGACCGTAGCTTTGTTCAGAGCCCTATAATCAATACAAAACCACCAGCTCCCATCTTTTTCTTGACCAGTAAGACAGGGCTTGAATACAGACTTCAACTAGGCATGATCAATCCAGCATCTAACATTTGAGAAACCATCTTTTCCATTTCTTCCTTGTACGCATGAGGGTAGCGATAAGGAAGAACACTTATTGGCCCAGTGCCTGCTAATAAGTTGATAGCATGCTCTCTATCTAGAAAAGGCAGCAACTGAGTGGGTTCTGCAAAAAATTCTCACGTACCTGTCCAATAAGTGTTCAACCGGAATTGGAATCTCATGTAATGGTGTGGATTGTTCGATGTGAAAAAGTTCAGCATCAAAGCCCAAGCTAGTAATCATGTCCAACTGTTGCAGATGTTTCGTTGTAGGGAAAATGTTGTGAAGAGTAGGATCACCAATCAGATGTACTCTCCTGCCATTAAAGATGAAAGAGTATTCATGTGTTTCCCAATCCACCTCAACTTCCCAAGTGTGTGTAACCTTTGAATTCCTAAGATCACATCAACATTGCCCAGCTCCAACACAATGAAGTCATTGGTGAATGCAGTGTCCTGTAGCGAGAACTGAACGTTAGAACAGACTCCTACTCCCTGAACCGAAACGCCAATCCCTAGTAAAACATCCAAAGATGGTCTTGTCTCACTTTTCAATCTCAATCGTTGTACAGCATCAGGAGAAATGAAGTTATGCATCGCGCCACTATCGAGCATAACCACTACAGTCTGTTTCTTCAAAACTCCTTTTAACTTGGTTGTATGTGGGGATGACAATCCAAGAATGATATTAATGAGATAGACATCATCTGCGGTTCCCAAACAATCTCATCTTCATCTCCCTTTTCAGTGTCAACACCGGTAACGTTCACTTCAAGTCCATTCATTACTGTGAGTATTTTGAGAGTGGCATTAGGACACTGGTGTTGTCGAGACCACTTGCCATCACACTTGAAGCATAAACATAACTTCCTCTTTTCGGTAAGCTGAGTTGGAGATAGACGCATAAAGGAGATGTCCTGAAATCATACTTTTATTTACTCTGGTAGAGTTCTGATGTGGAGATAAGACAGTCATATGATATTGGATGGTTATAATGTTTTGCTAGAAGCCGCTTATAACTTATGAGTTATGAACTCATTACCATTATCATATGAACCTATAGGGTCACACACCTAAGCAAACTGGATAAGCTGGATTGGGTTTGATCATTAGAGTAATGATCAGATCAATGTATATCTTATATACATTGATATTGAGTTTCTGTGAGGCTGTTGATCGACACTGACCATTGGTGTTGATCGACACCACTCGAGATCAGAAACGGGACTTGATTTAAATTTAATTCGAGTCGGTTTGGTCCATCGGTCAATTAGGTTTTCTCATGTCACCTATATATGAGATATAGGGCACGACTTCGAGAGACACAGAAGTTCCTGGCCGTCACAAAAACGCAGAGCATCCCAAGGCGAATCGTTCATGAAGGCACTAACAACTCTGTCGTCCAGTTTCGCGTGCATGTGGACTTCTGTAGAGGTGCAACACTTGAGGCGCTTCTGATCTCGATTACCTATTCATCTTCCACTGTTTAATCTCCAGGTTTTTCGAGATCTCTTTTTTAGTTTCAATTGACACATGATCCTAGACATGATCAAATCCTACATAAATTCCTTCAACGCATTTGGGATTTCTGAATTGTATGAGGTATGATTGACTTTAAATTATCAGAGCTTGGTGCATTAGTCGAGCCTGATGACTGAAGTAATGGAGTGGAGGATGTTTTAAACCCTTTATAGTCATACTGCTTTTCCTTCTTAACCATCTGGTGTAAAGCACTAAATTCCATCTGATATGATGTTGCTATAATTTCTGCTAAGTCAGACGGTTTATACATATCCACTACTTCCCGCATTTCTTGTGTAAGTCCGTTCATGAAGATCCCATCCAGCTGCTTATCTGTCAATCCATTCACTTGTGTGGATAAATCTTCAAAAAGATGAATGTATTCTGCAACTGAAACAGTCTGTTTTACCGCAAACAAGGGTTGACTCGGATCTCTTATCCGCCCCTTACTGAACCCCGCGATAACCCTTTCTTTGAACTGACTTCAACTCAAGAATGGTCGTCTGTGTAACTCACTGTTGAACCAGCTCAACAAATCACCCTTCAAGCTGACCTATACAATCTCCATCTTTGTAAACTCGCCATAACCTCCCAATCTGAAGAATCGTTCAGCGAATGATATCCAAGCAAACGCATCATCGCCATTGAATACCAGAAGTTCAACACGCTTAATCATCTTTTCGTGAGAAGCCACGAAAGTATTTCTATCATTCCCATCTTCACCCCTATGACTACGGCTAGGTTCCCGGAAAGAATTGTGTACCTGATTTTGAAAGTTCGGATTAGAGTTTTCTGCTTCTTCATAAATCGCCGAACGTCCTCTCAACAATGTGAGCAGCTCTTCGAATTTCGAATCCATCTTTTGCTCGAGCTTAGACATTCGCGAGCTCAGCTGCTGCTCTTTGTCGCCTTGAGCTGAAATCTGCTCGGCGAGTAACTCCAACAACAATGCCGGCGTCGATCGAGTCTCCATATCTCCGGTTTGTGAATTCTTCGGTAGCATCATGTATCTTCACTTCGTGTTTTTCGATCCGATCATCACTCGCACTAATTTGTTAAGCAAACAACTATCGTTTATTTGATTAACGAATAATTAATAACAATTTCGCCAAGAAACAGGTTACGAACCAAATCGATATCTCAGATTCAAGAACAATCCTCTTGAATCTGCCCAAAGTATTCTCAATACAAATTCTCGATAAACCAAAACGAACAACAACAGTCCTATTTATACCACGCGACTAATGGAGCCACGTTACCAGTCAACGGCTCCTTTCTTCTTTCTTCAATGTTTGACTCCGGTTCTATTCCTCTTCATCACTTAATTCCCGGTTCATCTCATGGTTCTTATTCTTCTTTCTAAAATACGTCCTTAATGGCTTATCAGCTTGTCATGCTGGGTTCAACTTCATTCTCATTACTGCAAGAAATTGAAAAATTTGTATAAATTATTGTAAATTTGATTACATGGTGAGTCCAACTCTACCACTCCGATTCCCACGTCCCCTTTCAGTATGTGAGCCTATTTTCATATGTAGGTCAGTGCATTGATGTTAATAAGACTTCAATCATGATATGATCTTTTTTTTCGTTTTTTGTTTTCAGTCACACGGTATTAAACTTGACTTTCTGATAAATCATTTATTTTGAGACTTTCCAAATTCAAGCGATAAAGTTCTTTCAAAATATGTGATGTAAAAGATTGCGTTTTAATTGTTACATGCACTAACATATATTAAAAATCGAGATAGAAGCTGCAAAGTACATTCTAGCAAACGCGAGTTGTCTAAAGAAGGCAACATTCTACTCAGAATCTGCAGAGAAACATGAGATGTTGAAGGAGTTAAAATGTGTGGCCAGAGGTTCAAAGACTTGCACGCTTGTGTTTCAGTAGATGCTTCGATTATTAATAACTAGGAAAATGTAGTTTCCAACATATTTCTTGTGATTTCCTAACAATCAAATTCCTTAAAACCCATGTTTCTTAGTATTATTGAGTCAATGAAGGATTGATTGTCTATTTTCTTGTATGTTTTATTAGCTTTGATTCCAGGAAGCTTGCTTTATCTTTTTGGTGCTTAGAAGTTTTGAACTGATTTTTGTAAATTCTTTTTGATGTTTTTAAGGGCTTTCTTGAAATTCTCATCTATGAAGCTTCTCTAAGGTTCTGTCAAATAAAGCTTGTGTTTGTTAACAACAAAAGCCTGGTTCGTTCTCTTCTCGTTACATTTGTTTCAATTCTAAGCTGACTATCGTGGCCTGTTTGATATATATCTATGCCGAGCATCGAAAGAAGTATTCCCCATTTTTGTGTGTATTTATGGAGATGCTACTGTGTTTCCAGATATGATTTAATTACTCTAACTAATAGTTGCTACTAATTCCCTATGACTCCAATTAATAGGTGTACTTGATACTTGATGAATTCATTCTTGCTGGAGAACTCCAAGAAACAAGCAAAAGAACGTATTACAAGTTTCTGGAGAAATAAGCGATCTTGTCTTCTCAACCATCTGCTGCTATATCTACCTGATTCTCTGACTTGTGCTGTTATCCAAATCCTTCCCTTTCTACATTGATGAGACTCTTAATTTCAGGGACAACAACAGAAACATGAGAACTTTTTCTCACCACTCAACTCTTCAACTCCAGCTAATTAAAGCAAACTTTAGCGCAGAGACGTTGCTAGCTCCGGAAACAATCAATGACACACATGAACAGAAAAAACACTAACCAATATAGATAACCAGATCTCATCAGTCATGCATCTAATGCTCTTAACATCATAGTTCTGTTCTGTTCTGTATTCCTATGGTTGGGTTCTCCCAGTTGAGCTCGTCAAATAACTCAATGAGCATTCAATGGCTTTGCTCTTCACAAGCAATGGCTTTGCTCTTCACAAGCCAATCACCAGCATCCAGTAAGAATCCAGTAACACCATTTATATGGACTCCATCTAAACATAAGCAGGGATTGATGCAAAAATTTGAACATTTTTTACCCTAAATCCTCCAATTCTTCTCAGATAAAAAAAAACCTGTTCCACAAACAGCAAATTTGACAAAGGGTTCAAGAATCACATAAACAGCTAACATATCCAACATCCATGGAAAACAAACAAAAAAAGACAGCAAGTGATAAATCATATCTTTGTCTTCTTGGGCTTCACAGGACATTTTACATCATCCTCATCTCCTCCATCAGACAAGATTTCGTCGGGGACATCATCTGGAACATTGTGCTTTGTAATAAACTCTTTCAGTATCCTCATACTTTCCACTTTCATCGAAACCAATTGGTCCAACACAGTATCACCTTTGTTTGCATCAATCGTGTAGCTCTCTGTTCCAAGATTGAATGAGACTTTAACAAGATTCTTCCCAGGTACTGAGTCGTGAGTCTCAATCTCCATAATCAAGCCTGGAATTTATTATTATTGTTTTGTAATGTTCGATTTCAAATTAGAATTAGAGGAGTTGAACAGAAATTTTTGGGAATTTCAGCGTTCTAAGCATGTATTCGATGAACTTTTAACGAATTTAAGTTTGGTACCTGAACTCAATCCCGCTGGAAGAAGAAGGCAAAGGAAGATGAAGCCGACGATTAGGGTGAACAAAATATTTGGAGACCCCTAAGAACCAGTGGGTTATGTACCGGCTGGTTAAAATCCGAAATTTCTTGTTTCTTTCGTTGTGTACCGGCTGGTTAGAACCGGATTGGTCGATCGCTAAACGGTCGATTGCGACTTTTGATCGATCCTTATGGCTACCAAACGATTGCAGCTCGCTTCATCGACCTCAACATTCGGATCGATCAGTACTAGAAGACTCTTAACTAGGAGAAAAACAGAGAATGTGAAGCTTCAATACTTAATTAAGTTTTAATTAATTCACTTTTTAAGAAAACGTTTAACAATCGCAAGAACATGTTCTTTGAAGTTCGGTTCCAATTCCATTTGAGAATTCAATTCATATTTTGTAAAGGATAATATGACTCACGATTGTGAAAAAAAATGGGTAGAATATTCATCATTAAAATTTTCATAATCTCTCATTAAATCTCTACTATTACTTCTTTTCGTTTTAGACCAAAAAAAAAAAGGGAAAAACCCCAAAAAATACCCAACTTGAATTACATTTTGCCGATAAATACTCAAACTTTTAAGGTTGTTCGAATAATACCTGATTTAATATTGGTTGCCTAATTAAAACCTGTACATTTTAAATCGGTAAGTTTGGCACCGAAAATTAGACGTCGTTTAATTCCTTAACGGAATCTCTTAAACGGGGTTAACTTCATTAATAACACGAGAGAGATTGACAATTATGCCCTTCTTCTATCTCGACTAACCCCAATCGATTTTTCCCCCAAATCAAAAAAATTGTATGAACCATAATCTCTCTCACGGTCTCCATATTTGTTATTCATCTAATATTCGAAAGGGCTTTTCAAATCGGAATGTTATCGTGGTGATAGATTGAAACCGAAGGAAGAGTGAGGACATTGATGATTTCGGGTTGAGAAATCGAACAGGTTGGTTCTCACCGTGACCGTGAAATAGAGCTTAGGGCCGAGATTGCTGCTGTTTTAGCCAAAGGCAAGGAAGTGAGCAAAGCCGAGACGAGAAGGAGCGCTTCCCCTAAAAAAAAAATTAGAGCTGAATGAGTTAATGCAGAGTTTTTTTTTCTATTTTCTTGAAGCTTGTGGTGACTTTTTTTTGTGTGGACAACTTGGGATTTCACTATCATATCATTCAATATTAACCGCTTTGTTGTTCTTCTTCTTCTTCTTCCTCGCTTCTCATTCTGTTGGAGCTGGTGGTTCTCTTTCACTGAAAGCGATTCATGCATAGACAAAAACGGCAGAGCATCTCCCTTTTCCCTTGCAGCTGTATTGACTTTAGTTTTATTTTTGGCTGTTTCGTCATCCTCAGCAACTTGAAATTTTACTGCATCGAACCATCCCTGCTTTTTATCTCTTTATCTAGATACTTGGAGACTGCCTTTTTCGCCACAAGGGCTTTCTCTGTCAGCGCTTGAATCTTTAACCAGCAATAAGGACAGTACGCACTTGCATCATCACTCTTAGCATCTTTTGTAATCTCTCTTCTTTGATATAAACAAAAAGACATGTTCTGGATTGCTGCTTAATAAGTCTTTCTAAATGACATAATTTTGATTGATTCTCGCCATTCACATGATGGTTTTTCCCAAAGAAATTGCATTTTGATTCTGTGTGATGATTGATTGGAAAAATCTGGAGAGATCAATGCGTTTCTTCTAGGTAAAATTGGAACTTTAACCGATTCTGAAACATTCTCTCTTCATTGTTTGATGCTTAAAGGTTGTATTGTTAGACCAAGCTCAATGTCGTTGTACTATTGTTCAAAATGAATCGCTAGCCGCCTCCTCTTCTTCTCTCCCGCCGCTGCACCACCTCCGTTCAAGCTCCGTCTTGAGCTCCTCCACCGCCGTCTTGCTCTTCCTATACTCACACATCATTGTCTCTTTCTTCATCCCTGTCCTCTCCATTTCCGCCGCCACCCTCTGCTTCAACCTCACCATCGCCGGCGCCGTCGTCGTCACCGTCGCCACTGTCTCTCCGGGGATACAGTAAACAAGGCCTTGCATCAAGATCACGAGAGACAGAGTGTTTATGTTCCTCATCGTGTTCATCACTCCTCGGAAAACGCTGAAGCCGTTCTGTATCTTCGACGACTCCATCGCCGTCGTAGTAACTTGCTCAGACCAAAACGGAAACCTTTGGATCCGATTCTCCATCAACGCTCTGTTTTAAAAGTAATTTTTAAAATCACGCTCTGTGTCAACTAATAGGGTTCATCTGATTTGGGGGAAAATGTCGGCTTAAGTCGACCGATAAGAAGAAGGGCAAATTCGTCATATTTTCGTGTGTAATTAACTCCGTTAACGACGTTTTAGAGATTCTGTTAGGCGCTTAAAAGTCGTTAAAATTCTCGTGTCAAACTTACCGATTTAAAATGTACGGGTTTTAATTGGACAACCAATTTTAAATCAGGTATTATTCGGACAACCTTAAAAGTTTGGGTATTTATCGGCAAAATGTAATTCAAGTTGGGTGTTTTTTGGGGTTTTTCCCAAAAAAAAAAGAAAGTTTTTTCTCATCTTAATATTTACATATTTTCATTATTAATAATGAGTAAAAACCATAGAGCATATATAGATGACGTGTATATATGTGCAAACTATATGTATAAGAAAATAAATAAATCAACATAGCCTAAATTAGGGTTTTTACCAAAGATGAAGCAACACAAAAAGAAGAAGAGAGAAGACTACAGCGGAAGAAGACGACAGTCGAAATCAACATCGTACATTCCTACAGATCTAACCAAAGATGAAGCAGTGATTTCAAATCCCGAGGTCTCGAAATAAACTAGAAACAAAATAAAAGGAGAATGTGAAGCTACTTAAGCTTCATTTTTAGAAAACGTTTAACAGTCGGAAGAATATATTCTCTCAAGTTAGATTCCAATTCCAGTACTCACGATTTTCATAAAAGTAGAAAAACGTAGAAATTCATCATTTACTTTTTATTATCCTATAAAATCTCTGTTGTTACTTCTTTTAATATTTTAATATTTAAATATGTGCAAACTATATATAAGAAAATACATAAATCAAGAAAGCCTAAACTAGGGTTTTTGCCAAAGATGGAGCAACAAAAAAAGAAGAAGAGAGAAGACTACAGCGGAAGAAGACAATCGAATTCAACATCGTACTTTTCTATAGATGTAACCACAGAGATACTCTTAAGGCTACCCGAGAAATCTGTTGCGAGGTTTTGTTGCGTGTCGAAGCTTTGGTCATCAATCACGACCGATCCATACTTCATCAAGTTGTTGGAAACTCGGTCCCCAGCCTAGTCTCCTACTCTGCTTCAAAAAAGATGACAATATATTTGTTTACTCGATTCCACAACATAATGGTAGGCATACTCTTCGTCATAATTCGAACAAGTCTTTCTCTTCTTCTCAGCCTATTGGTTGCTATCACATGAAATTCCCACAAGGATATGATCGCTTCTCGCCTACGGAATCTGTCCACGGCTTGATCTGTTTTGAAGAATTAGGAAAGCCGGTAATTTGGAACCCTAGCAAGAGACAGTTCCGAACCTTAACAAAACCAAGAAAAATCTGGAATCATATAACAGTGCTTTTAGGATACGATCCTATCGAAGGTAAACACAAAGTAGTGTGCTTTCCTTGTGATAGATTTTCCCACATGTGTCGAGTTTCAACGTTGGGATCAGCTAAAGAATCATGGAGAACGGTCAAAACTAAGTATAACCATCGTCCTCCATTTAGTACTTCTGGGCCGTGTTCGTTCCCTCGGTCACCTGTTCCATTCAACTGCTCCATTCAGCTGGTCCAGCCGACTGATGTTCGTTTCTCCATTTGTGAAATTCATTCAGATGGTCCATCTGAATGGACCTTTGTTCGCTTGGCCATTTCGTGTGAAACTAATCTCCATCTGAAAAATACATGACTAAAATGTCCTTACTTTCATCTAATCATATTTTTATTTTAATTCTAATCATATTAATTCGAATTTTTGATCTAAAATACATTTAAAACTGAAATAATTTTTAAATTATTAGTTTTGAGATTTATAAATTTTTTCCCATGGAATATTAATCTTTTCAAAAAGAAAAATATATTAAAAGTAAAAAAAAATTCAAAAAAAAATTCAAAAAATATTTTTTAAAAATGAAGAAATTAATTTTAATCATATATAATTCATTTCAAAAATTCAAATGCATATAAATTCATATAAAGTTATAAATTAAAATCCAAATTTGCATTTTATAAATATGTTCACTAATATAAAAAAAAAGTCAAATGCAACATAAACATGTTTAATCTACAAACAAAACATAAATTAAGATGCTTTAACCATCTTCATTCTTGAGATTCACCATCTTCCATCTTCATTTTTGAGATTCACTCATCATCTTCAACTAAAAATCTAAATGTATCCTACAAAAAAAAAGCTATGAATCAATAATCACAACAAGACATTGATAAGAAAACTAGTAAACATCAGTGAAAGATCTCAATATTGTACCTTACTGTTCATCTCTTTCTGTCAAAAAATCTGCTAAAGAAGAGGTTATGTTTTTGCTTCAAAGATAGCTTAGACAATACAAATCTTAAGCTAGTCAGAGAAACACCTGAAGCTCAAAACAAAACCATAGATATAGCTAATAACCGTGAAACCATAGAGATCTCAAAAAAGAATATAGCTAAAGTAACCGTGAAACCATAGATATAGCTAATAAAGTGTGAGAAGAGTGAGAGTACACATAATAAAGTGTTGAAGCGTATGAAAAGAATGTGCTCATGCACGCTTTTCTTGAACCAAAATTAATTGTCGACCAAGTCAGATATATAGATAACTGTCACCATTATTGGTAAAAATACCTTACAAATGGGTCGAGTGCAGAGAGGTCGAAGCAGTTATATATATTCATCATTTCAGAGATTAAAGAGGCTGCAATCAGGCAATCACCAAATCAAAACATTGAAATAAAAATTTCATCTTTGAAACACAAGATCACATGTTTTAAGAGCTATACATTCAGTGTTTATACGCTAACAAGGATGATGCATAAAAACACAATCATGTCTCTCCTGATGTGTATCTCTAAACTTTTTAACAAGCTTTAGCCAATAGAACAAACGATTCCCAGAATTCAAAGCTTTAAGCTAATTGAGAGACTACAAAGCTTTAGCTAATAGAAAAAGTGAAAAGTGAAAAGGATAGGGGAAGAAAGAAACCTTGATTCCAGGGAATTGATTTGCACAGGGTTGTATTGCACAGTCTATGTTCACCTGCGTCTGCACAAGTCTATGTTTTAGAAACTTATATCATCTTCACTATCGATTTTAAAAGGAAGACAGCAGAAAAAGAAGAGCTCTGATTGCAATAAATTTCAACACTATCTAAGCCTTAGAACCAACAAATGATTGAAACTCCAATCAACAACTCAAGCTACAAATGACAGAACCATTCATTCACACAAATTCCAATCAACAACTCAAGTCTAGCAAGCTTGAACACTTAACAATGGAAGCAAAGATACATTACACAAAGAGACTCAGTAAGGGACATCAACAATAATCATGAGAGGAATGTTAACAACTCAAGCTTTTCGAAACTGAAGCAACTAGAAGAAACATCACCTGCAAGAGAGGAAACTGATTACAAAACCCAGAAGCCAAATCGTGATATCTGAAAAGGTGACGCAAAGAGAAACTGATTACAAAACCCAAAAGCCAAATCGCCTTATCCAATCCACCTCTAACTTCACTATCCTCATCAATCATGCCATCGCCTTCGATTTTATCACTATCTCTCTTATCATTATGTTCTCTAGTATCCCTATCAATCTCTTGATTGGGCATAACCGTACCTGTAGAAACAAAACTGACTGGCTTGATTAAGTCGGCCTTCCTCCCCGAATCCCGATCCTTACGCCTCTTCCTCCGACCTCCGCCGCTAGAACCATCGGAATCCGAGTCGCTCTCAGCGAACACTCCATAAGTAGCGTCGTGTTTGGTTTGTTTCCGCTTATCCTTCCTCTTCTCGTATAAGAACTCGCCGTTCTCCCATCGACCTCCTTCGTAGTGATTTGCGACAGATCTGATGAAGAAGAGAGAAGAGTGCTGAGAGAAAATGTCGAAGAGACGATGAAGAAGAGAGAGTGTAGGGTTAGGTTGTCTTGTAGTTCTTTTGATTAAGTGAGGGTAAAATTGTATTTTTGATTTTTTGACTGATCCAGCTCCAGTCAACTGCATCGGTTAGACTCAGCTGGATGGTCCAGCTCCAGTCAAAAAATTTTGCCTGCATTTTTGAGACTCAGTCAGATGGTCCAGTCGAATGGACTTCATTTTTGCACAAAACGAACATCAGTTGCCAGCTCCATCTGACTGGACCAGTCAATTGGAGAAACGAACACGCCCCTGGTCGATGCATTAAGGGGTGTATATATTATCTCGCCAATATTTACGGCACTGGTGTTTGGGTTTTAATGAGTTTTGATGTCAGATTTGAAAAAATCAATATGATTCAGTTTGATACTGAGTGGAACTTGCTGATAAATTATGGGGGAAGGTTAGCTTGTCTTGATAAATATAATAAATTAAGATTGTGGATTTTGAAGGATGCAGGGGAAGAGAAGTGGTCGTGTCAAGATTTTATTTTACCTTTGGATCACTTTGATGAGAGTTTTATACTAAAAGGTATCACTCATGCTGGTGAGTTTATCTTTGCACCAACTATGTTTGGTAAATCGTCATATATTATATATTGTGATCCGGTGAGAAACAGCTTTAGAAGATTCGAATTGGATGGAATCGTAGGCAACGAGCTCGGTAATGATGGACCGAATCACATTGATGGACGTATGTTTGGTTTTGTTTTCCCGAATCACATTGATGGTCAAATCTCAATGTAACAATCTGTTGCTTTCTTTTTGGTTTTTTTGACACTCTTTTTTTTTTTTATTCCTTAGTATGACACTTAGTTTATGCAACTTTAAGATTTATCTAATACTTTTATCATTAGTTACTTTGATTCTATTCGGTTTGCAATACCAATTCTTTGTAATATTTAAAAGTCAAACATGAATTACAGGAAGAGAACACTACGCATATGTTTCTTATTTGAATTCCATTATTTGTGCCTTTCAGAAAAAAATGCCATCAAGCATTCAAGCTCTCGGAAACATGGATAAGATGATTGCAGCTATCCAAAGCGTATATATGTATAAAGTAACTCTATTCTTGCAGCTAATTTCTCATAGACTTGTGTTGGACATTATCTCCTTTAGCCCAAGATAAATAATGAGCGTAATTAGATTATAGCCCAAACTAAAACCAAAATTAATAAAGAAAAAAAGCCTACAATTATCTGAAACAATCGTCACTTGACTCTTAAAACAGTCACCTTTCTCTCTCTCTAATCTTCAGAAAAGCATAACCATGAAAATCAAAAATTCTAGTCAAATTCATCACAAGACCATGCTACCAACATCGTCGCAAATAACGCTTCAATAGTTTCAAACCAGTTTTTCCATTGAGCTTCTGGTGGATTTAGTATGAAGAAGAAAAATAAATATTTAAATAAATCATGATAAATGGATAAAGACAAAGATTATGTAGAATATGTTATAAATACATATTAGACAGTGCTCAAGTATTAACTAGTACCTAGGCTATCACTACTGTAAATATAAGGATTTGGTGGCATTTATAGTAACTCATCCAAGAAAAAGGAAAACTTATAAGAGTGTTCACCAAAGCTATTCTTGTAATAATCCATTTTCTAATAAAAAGAGTTCTTAAAAAAATCTCAATTGTCTAATTCCTATCTTAATCACACAAAAGATTATTGTTAGGATAATTATCCCTACAATTAGTATCAGAGCCAGGTTGACTAATAACATCGATGTCTCGCGCATATCGAGATGGAAGCTACCGTTACTTATTTTTGACAGTGACATATTCAAGCTTACTATAGATAACTACTCATATTGGATATCGATGATGGAAGATCACTTTTACTGCAAGGATTTGCATGGACTAATTATCACAAAGACTAAGTCGGGAGATTTTGAAATCAAAAGTGGTCGCTATAATTCGTAAGTACATTGATCGATCTCTTTCCAAACATGCATGTCTCCACTTATACAAATATTTTGAATTATGGACAATACTTCATACCGTGATTTAAAAGGAACACTTCACAACAAGGCTTTTGTTGTTAGACGGTTGGTAAAGTTGAAATATAAGGATGAAGGTGCACTAGAACAATTTCAAGGGACTCTTGAATCAATTAAACAAAATCCACAAGAATGTGACAAGATGGAAGCCCTTTTGCACCTTAGTTTATTTCGAGACCTCGGGATTTGAAATCACTGCTTATATATCTGGTATTGGCCTCCTCGCCAAACTGAGCTGGCGTTTCATAAGACTTGCTAACAGCCTTTATATAATATATGCAACTCCTTCTCTAGTTGGGACACATTCGTTGTCACTCTCAGAAATTCAACATTAGAAGGAAAGCTTACTATGGATGCAGTCTGTGATATGTTTCTAAATGAAGAAGCTAGAAGGAAAGAACGAGGTTCGACCACTTTGTTAGAGTTATATAATAGAAAAACGGGATAGAAAATAAATGCCTAGACACAATAGAAACTGAGGTCCAGACCAGTTTAGAGGGCGATCCAAGTCATGTCCTATAATTACTACAGTGTTGATTTGAAGGTGATAGCCTCACTGAGTCATTCACTCTTTATTATCGTGTAAAATCTCTGCTGATGCTTCTTTTAGTTTTAGACAAAATAAAAAGACAAAAAAGGATTTTCTAATCATTATATTTACATTTTTACATTTTTTGTAATTAATAATGAGTAAAAACCATAAAGCATATATAGATGACGTGTATATATGTGAAAACTATATATAAGTGATGGATTTCGTTCAGGTTTTAATCATATTAAAACAGCCCTAACAACAATCCTAAATCCACGGATCGTGCCAATTGAATCTATGTTTGAATATATATGAAATCTCGAACATACCTGAAGGTTTTGCAGCGGAATAAGAACAGGTAATCGAGATCTCAAGCGCCTCAAGTGCTGCGCCTCTACAGAAGTCCACACGCACACAAACTGGACGACGGGATGCTAGTGCCGGAGCGAACGATTCGCCTTCGGGTTTCTATCTTCGTTTCTGTGTTTTTCTGAAGCTCAAAACAACTTCTGAACAACTTCTGATATGTTTTTGGTTATATCTTGTCGAGCAGCCCCTATATCATATATATAGGCTGGAGCTGCCGACGGTGTCGATCGACACCAACCTAATTGGTGTCGATCGACACCATCCAAAAGTCAATACTTCTAGAGTCGTGACCGAACAAGTGTCGATCGACACCCACCATTGGTGTCGATCGACACCCTCACAGAAAGTCGATATCGACGTATATCTTATATACGTTGATCATAATCATTACTCTAATGATCAAAACCCAATTTATAATATCCAGTTTGCTTAGGTGTGTGACCCTATAGGATCATATGATAATGGTAATGAGTTCATAACTCATAAGTTATAAGCGGCTTCTAGCAAAACATTATAACCATCCAATATCATATGATTGTCTTATCTCGACATCACGACTCTAATAGAATAAATACAAGTCTGATTTCAGGACATTCCCTTCAATCTCCCACTTGTACTGGAATCAAATATTCCCATAATCCCTTTGTCTCTATATCTCGATCTGGCATAAGGCAAGAACTCGTGTCATCCTTAATCAACCAAACCATGTTTATCGAACTCTGATTTATACTGATAAAATACAAACGATTGACATTCAATCCGTTTGAGCGCGGCCACGCATTTCCAGTATCAAATCTTCGATAGGCCCTGAGATATTTATCTCCCGTTATATGGGAGGGACAAATTCCATCTTGTTCCATCCCTGTTCCCTACACACTTCATAATATGCCCAATCAATGCCTTTATAGCCACCAGTTACGGCTGACGTTTGACAAGGTCAAAGCACACCAATTCATATGTAAGAAATCATGATGAACTCAGGTCTAAGGACTATACTCTATAGTCGTAATGAGAAACTCTTATGACACTCATATAACAATCTTGTAGAGTTCTCATTAGCGGTCATGTCCGATCATGTGTTCTCTAACACATATCTATGTGATTGACTTTAATACTCTTATTAATGACTCCATGAAACTTAGTCATCAGTCACCTCACATACTAGTCTCACGCGGTTATTAATGTCCAATTTTATAACCTCGACTATGGACGAAAATAATTTATGTCATCTATCACTTATAGAGTTTCATGATCAAATCACGTATTTGATGATCTATAAGAATGCCATAAATTACTTTTGGACAGTTATTTAATAACACCATTAAATAATACTGAAACAATTTCATTAATTAAAACATAACCAAATGTATGTTTACATGAACATCAAAAACATAAATATGATAACTCCCACTAAAAACAAGATTACTGCTTAAGGAATCTAATGCCTATAGCAGCAGCATGACTCTCATGCTTCGGTCGTGGAAGTGGCTTAGTCAACGGGTCAGCAACGTTCTCGTCTGTCGGAACTCTGCTGATCTTGACATCGCCTCTATCAATGATATCACGAATTAGATGATATCTCCTCTCAATATGTTTGGATTTCTGGTGTGATCTGGGCTCCTTAGCTTGAGCTATGGCTCCATTGTTGTCACAAAACAATGCCACTGGCTCAGAAATGCTAGGAATCACACCAAGCTCAGTAATGAACTTCCTAATCCAAACAGCCTCCTTCGCCGCTTCCGAAGCAGCGTTGTATTCAGCCTCGGTCGTCGAATCCGCCACGGTGCTCTGCTTGGAACTCTTCCAACTAACTGCACCTCCATTCAGACAGAAGACGTAACCAGACTGAGATCGAAAATCGTCTCTATCTGTCTGAAAGCTGGCGTCCGTATAACCACTCACTACAAGCTCATCACATCCTCCATAAACCAAGAACTTATCCTTGGTATTTCTCAAATACTTTAGGATAGTCTTGACGGCAGTCCAGTGACTCTCACCGGGATCTGACTGGTATCGACTCGTTATGCTTAAAGCACAAGCAACATCTGGACGAGTACAAAGCATGGCATACATAATAGATCCTACTGCAGAAGCAAAAGGAATCCTACTCATGCGCTCTCGCTCAGCAGGTGTCGAAGGACACTGCTTCTTGCTTAGAGTAATGCCATGAGACATCGGAAGCAAGCCCTTCTTGGAATCATGCATGTTGAACCTGTGTAGAACCTTATCTATATAAGTGTCCTGGCACAGTCCAATCACCCTCTTTGATCTATCTCTATAGATCCTTATTCCAAGAATATAGGCGGCTTCACCCATGTCTTTCATCGAGAAACAACTTCCGAGCCAGTCCTTTACTGACTGAAGTAATGGAATATCATCTCCTATGAGAAGTATGTCATCTACATACAGTACGAGAAATGCAACTGCGCTCCCACTAGTCTTCTTGTAAACGCAAGGTTCCTCTTCGTTTCTGATGAAGTTAAACTTTTTAACTGCTTCATCAAAACGTAGGTTCCAACTCCGAGATGCTTGCTTCAATCCATAAATGGATTTATGAAGCTTGCATACTTTCCCAGCAGCATCAGGATTAGTGAAACCCGGAGGTTGTGTCATGTACACATCCTCCTCCAGAATCCCGTTAAGGAAAGCTGTTTTCACATCCATTTGCCAAATCTCATAATCATAATGAGCGGCTGTTGCTAGGAGAATCCGAATAGATTCAAGCATAGCGACTGGGGAATAGGTTTCATCATAGTCAACACCTTGAACTTGTTTGAAACCTTTTGCCACCAACCTAGCTTTGTAAATCTGAACGTTTCCATTCACATCGATCTTCTTCTTGAAGACCCATTTACACTCAATGGCTTTTACACCATCAGGTAAATCACCCAAAGTCCATACTTGGTTTTGTGACATGGAACCGATTTCGGATTCAGCGGCCTTAAACCACTTTTCGGAGTCAGGGCCCATCATTGCTTCTTCGAAAGTCGCAGGTTCGTCACTGTCAATGATCAAGAGATCATGACAATTAGTCACGAGAAATCCATATCTCTCGGGCTCTTGACGAATCCTTTCGGATCTGCGAACTTCTGGCATCACAGACTCGGGCTCTACAACTCTTTGTAGATCCAGTCGCTGCTCTTCCTCGACAGGTTGAGCAGGCTCCTGTGATTCTCGAACTTCTTCGAGTTGTACTTTACTCCCACTGTTCTTCTTGGAAAGAAATTCTTTCTCAAGAAAAACACAGTTCTTAGCAACAAACACTTTGTTCTCAGAACGGTTGTAAAAGTAGTAAGCCTTGGTTTCCTTAGGATAACCAACGAAGTAGCACTTATCAGATTTGGGTTCAAGCTTATCAGATATCAACCGTTTGACATAAGCTTCACAACCCCAAATTTTAAGAAAAGACAAACTTGGAACTTTTCCAGTCCACATCTCATATGGCGTCTTCTCGACTGATTTTGATGGAACTCTGTTTAGCGTAAACGCAGACGTTTCTAGAGCGTATCCCCAAAAGGATAATGGAAGATCTACTTGACTCATCATCGATCGAACCATATCTAATAAAGTCCGATTCCTCCTTTCAGATACACCATTCCACTGAGGTGTTCCAGGAGGAGTGAGTTGTGAAACAATTCCACAATTACTCAGATGATCACTGAACTCTTGGCTTAAGTATTCACCTCCACGATCTGATCGAAGAGCTTTAATACTTTTGCCAAGTTGGTTCTGCACTTCATTTTGGAACTCCTTGAACTTTTCAAAGGATTCCGATTTATGTTTCATTAAATAGACATAACCAAATCTACTGAAATCATCAGTAAACGTGATGAAGTACTGAAAGTTTCCTCTAGCACTAACACTCATTGGACCACATACATCGGTATGTATAAGGCCCAATAGGTCACCGGCCCTTTCATTAAATTTGTTGAAAGGGGCCTTTGTCATTTTGCCCATTAAGCAGGATTCACACTTCTCAAATGATTTAAAATCAAATGAGTCTAAAAGCCCATCATTATGAAGCTTTTGAATCCTTTTCTCATTAATGTGGCCCAAACGACAATGCCAGAGAAACGTGGGGTTCGAGTCATTGGTTCTTAACCGTTTAGTACTTATGTTATAGACAGGCAAAGATTGGTTAAGAATATAAAGTCCGTTCTCTAATGGAGCGCTACCATAAAACATTTCATTACGATCAAAAGAACAACACTTGTTTTTAATCGAAAAATGAAAGTCTTCTAAATCCAAAACAGAAATAGAAATGATGTTTCTGCTTATAGCAGGTACATAGTAGCAATTATTCAATTCCAAAGATAAGCCTGATGGCAAAGACAAATGATAAGTTCCTACGGCCAATGCAGCAACTCTTGCTCCATTCCCAACGCGTAGGTCCACTTGTCCCTTCTCCAGCGTTCTACTGTTGCTTAGACCCTGCATATTTGTACAAATATGAGCGCCACAGCCGGTATCTAATACCCAAGACTTAGAACCTGAAGTAGTAACATTTACTTCTATAACATAGATACCTGAAGAAGTCGTCTCATACGTCTTCTTCGAGTTCTTTAGATCTCCCAGATACTCTTTGCAATTTCTCTTCCAATGCCCAGACTTGTTGCAGTAATGGCATTTATCAGCATCAGTAGGGCCGCGTTTGGGTTTGGAAGAAGTCTCAGGCTTATCCTGATTCTCAATCGGGAATGCCTTAGCTTTTCCTTTACCCTTAGCATGTTTCTTAAACTTTTTACCCCCTTGTACCATAAGTACATTAGGGGTGCCCTTTTTTGATGTTTGGCTCAGCTGTTTTGAGCATGCCATGCAGTTCCGTCAAAGTTTTTGTCATGTTGTTCATGTTATAGTTCATGATAAACTGATCAAAGCTTGACGGCAACGACTGCAGAATGATGTCCGTAGCCAACTCTTGGCTAAGAGGACAATCCAGTTTTGCCAAGTTATCAATATAACCCATCATCTTAATGACATGTGGGCTAACTGGACCATCCTTTGGTAGCTTGCACTCAATGAGAGACTTAACCGTCTGGTATCTCTCAGTTCGTGCTTGCTCCTGAAACATCCCTTTCAGGCTAGTGATCATCTCAACAGGTGACACCACGTTCTCGTATTGCTTCTGCAAGTCCGAGTTCATGGTAGCCAGCATGAGACAACTCACATCGACCTCATCATTAGAATGCTTCTCCCAAGCATTCCTTTCAGCGTGTCCGGCATTGGACTTCGGTTTCTCAAGGAGAGCCTTCTCAAGGACATATTCCTTTTTCTCCTGCTTGAGAACAATTCTCAAGTTCCGATACCATTCAAGGAAGTTCGATCCATTAAGCTTGTCCTTCTCAAGGACGGATCGAAGCGAGAATGTGTTTCTGTGAGGGGAACTAGCCATAGCTGAAAACACAAAATGAGAGTTTAGTTTTTGATGTTTAAGAAATGAGAAATCTTAACAATTAAGAAACTCACATTATATTCAAAACAATTTTCCTCAATTGAATATAATGATCCAAGATCCATATTTCACAAAAATTTGAGTGAGCTTTGGCCCATCGCCCAAACTTTAGCTATTTAGGTAAGCAACACTTTGCTAATTATATCATATATAATTCTTGGTCTTGGATTAATATCTAATATCGAATCCAATCCTATATCTATGAGCCCAAAACTATTTTGATAGCCCATTTAAGCAAACCAATCTTTTAAGTCCGTAGTAACGATTACAACCTGCCTCACTCATGTAATTGCGGACACCCTGCTTTGGCAGACCCATCACACAATGAAACGAGCCTTGACAGTTGACAAGATTGGGAAGATATTAAAAGCTTAATATTATGTTTGAGGAACGGAACATTTATCTAGTTTATATTAGTTATATATTCTAGATATTTTAACTTTGTTTTAAACCTTTTAAAATTTTCTTAAGTTAAACAAGTTACGCAAATTCTAAAGTGGTGTCGATCGACACCAGGTCAGTGTCGATCGACACAACTTTTGTGTTGACCGACAGATTCTGATCCGGTTCAATCGCGATAAACCATTTAACCGATTAAACCGATCGAATCAATTTGCATATATCCGACCGGTGTCGATCGACACTACTTTAGTGTCGGTCGACACCCACCAAATCAGTTTAATTAACGATAACTAATTTACCGTTTAAACCGATCGTAAACTAAAGTTTTCACGCGAAAACTATTTTTCACGCGAAAACCATAGTGGTGTCGATCGACACCGAATTGGTGTCGATCGACACCGAAGAACTCAGAACGTGTTCTTCATCAAAAACGATTTTTGAACAGATTGATTTACATATATTCAACAGATTCAATAGAAACACACCGCTCTGATACCACTGATGGATTTCGTTCAGGTTTTAATCATATTAAAACAGCCCTAACAACAATCCTAAATCCACGGATCGTGCCAATTGAATCTATGTTTGAATATATATGAAATCTCGAACATACCTGAAGGTTTTGCAGCGGAATAAGAACAGGTAATCGAGATCTCAAGCGCCTCAAGTGCTGCGCCTCTACAGAAGTCCACACGCACACAAACTGGACGACGGATGCTAGTGCCGGAGCGAACGATTCGCCTTCGGTTTCTATCTTCGTTTCTGTGTTTTTCTGAAGCTCAAAACAACTTCTGAACAACTTCTGATATGTTTTTGGTTATATCTTGTCGAGCAGCCCCTATATCATATATATAGGCTGGAGCTGCCGACGGGTGTCGATCGACACCAACCTAATTGGTGTCGATCGACACCATCCAAAAGTCAATACTTCTAGAAGTCGTGACCGAACAAGTGTCGATCGACACCCACCATTGGTGTCGATCGACACCCTCACAGAAAGTCGATATCGACGTATATCTTATATACGTTGATCATAATCATTACTCTAATGATCAAAACCCAATTTATAATATCCAGTTTGCTTAGGTGTGTGACCCTATAGGATCATATGATAATGGTAATGAGTTCATAACTCATAAGTTATAAGCGGCTTCTAGCAAAACATTATAACCATCCAATATCATATGATTGTCTTATCTCGACATCACGACTCTAATAGAATAAATACAAGTCTGATTTCAGGACATTCCCTTCAATAAGAAAATACATAAATCAACAAAGCCTAATTAGGGTTTTTTACCAAAGATGGAGCAACGAGAAAAGAAGAAGAGAGAAGACTACAGCGGAAGAAGACGACAGTCGAAATCAACATCGGCTGCAAATGGTGGGGTGAGCGGGAGGAATAACTAAAATTAGAGGAATAGAAATTAGTAGAATAAAATGAGAGGTGGTTGCGCGGCACAAAATTGATCATAAAATACAGAGAAAGTTTTATCATAAAATACTCATTACTTGGTTGTCTTTTGTAGTGTTTGGTTGGAGTTAATTTCTGATATTAGAGTTAATTTTATGAACTGCGTATTTTATGCCATGTAAAAACTATTATATGTTGTGTACAAATATATTGTTATTTGAAAAACCATGAAATTAGTGTACTTGAGAATCTGTTATCATATTTTAATAAGGTAAAAAATAAGTATATTTACAATCAAAATTTATTATGACTATTAATCTATATTATAATTATAATGTTGGAGAGAATAAATTTTGGAACAATTCTAATCATAATCGATTAATATTTTATTATAATAAATTCTATAAAGGTTGGAATAATTCTATAAAGTCGTTTAGTAATTTTTTTTTGGCAAGATGGGTTAGGTATTTTCGCCGCAAAATCTAACTGTATATGATTAATATTATTTTTTATACTCTTAATTAACTGATAAAGTTTCAATAGCAGCCACATATTCTTCTTCTCATATCTTTTGCCTCTCACTTCTTGCTGATTTTAGCTTCAAGCTCACCTTCAAGCTGATTTTTCTTCAAGCTCACCTTCAAGCTGATAAAATTCACAAACTCACCTTCAAGCTGATTTTTCTTCGCTTTCGTTGGTTTCTCTGTTCTCAAACTCAGTATAAAATTTTAGCTTCTTCTCTTGGTTTCTGTAAATTTTTGTTTTTTTCTCCGTTTTAACAATTGGAGAATGATAAGATTGAACATCCATTGAACATGCAGATCTAGTTTTTCTCCGTTGTAATATCACGAGAGAGATGGTTTCGCCGTTTTAATAATTGAACATGATCTCTTGGTTTCTGATACGAATTCTCCACTCATCTCCTCTGTACCTCTCACGAAACACACACAGTCGCTTGTGAAGAAAAAGAATCCATTTCCTGATCATGGTTAAGTCTCTTTGTCTCTTACAGTTTCTCTCAATTTCTGATTAATTATGCTTGTGATCTAAATATTAAGTATAAATATTCATAGCGGTGTGATCACTTATAAAAATATTGAGTTTATATTGTTTTTGTTTTATATTGTTTTTTGTTCCACACGTCAAGTTGGGCTTATTAATCGTAAGACTCTGTTTGGTCATATTCAAGTCAGCCGATTCTCGGTGTGGTGCAGACGATAAAGACTCGGCTTCCTCGATTTTATTAAGTCGATCCAAGAGATTGGGCCTTAAACGGATTAGGCCCAATACACAATTGTTATGTCGAAGCCGATACGACAAAACTCGGGACCAGCTTGAGCTTCAGACACTTCGAGAACTCCGCACTCCTCTGATCTCTTTCCTCTGCGTAAGGTGAAACGACGAAGCCTAGCTCCGATGTCAGCTGTGGCGATCCGTTCAAAGCCTCCGGTGAAGATCAAAGTAAGCTCTTCCTTTTCTTCCTTCAGATGATAAGAAAAAAAAATACCGAGTTTGTTTTTTATGATTATTAAGCATCGAAGTCTAACTTTTTTTTTTGTCTTATGTCAGGTCCTTGGTTGCATGCAAGCTCCACCTCGAACCCAAGTCCTCACCGGAGGTGCACCGCTTTCATCTCAGTGAAAGCTCTTTCGGTCGAAACCTTTGTCTATTTACCTTACAAAGTTGAGATCTGAGATCTGTGCCACTTCGTAACAGGTAACCTCTTCTTGGTTAAGATCTGAGATCTATTTTAGTTTCATTTATTTTTCTTTTGCAGGGGAATTGTTTTCGAAGCTCCTTGTTCCAGATATGTCTATTGGATTAGCATAAACCCTGACCTTAACCTTCAAGTATAGTATCTCTCTCTCTTTCGTTAATTGTTTTTAAGATGAGAACTTATATGGAAGTAGAAAATATTAGAAAATGAATAAAACTTAGCATAACCAATTTATTATAAAACTCAGAAAGAAAGAAAATCCAACGAAACTAAAAGAAGAAACTTATTTTTTGGTCCGGGTAAAACTCTTAAAACTTCATCTGGTCTGGGTAAAACTCTGAAAACTTTTCTGTGATTTTTTTTTAATGCAACTGAAGTGATACCAACCCCAGTCTGTGTCTATCTCAGCAATTGTTGCCAAAAGTTTTGCATTCCCAACCTATAAAACCAAAAAAAAAAAAAAAACAAAGAACCTTATATTTCTAGGTTATATAAATTAGACCGATTATAAAGCAGATGTTATATTTGAATACCTGGATAGAGCAGAGAAGATCATCAATTGTGGTGATAGGTAAATCGTTCCAATAGTCATCACTAACACACACCATATCTGATTTTGGTTTGCTCACCAACAGAGTTAAACTGAGTCCATCATTTGGCAAACTAAATGAATTTTTTTTGTCAGTTATAAAATACCAATTAATTAAAATTATGTTAGAAAGTGATTGGAATATTGGATTTGATGACTTACGAATTGACAAACTCCACCACAGAAGGATATGTAGGATTTATCTCAAGAATACTTGTGTTGAAAGCATTAGAAAGACTCTTGACACCTATAAATAATTTTCAATCGAATATACAATATTAGTATATTAAAATAAGTTACAGACAATGACTTTTAGTGAGAAAAATTAAAAAGAGCACTGGTCAATAAAATGTTTTACCTCTGAATTCGGTTACCTTCTTTATCTGCTAAAATCATCTCGAATGTTTCAGCACAATTAAACTGAATTTTCCATGTGTGCAGGATTTTAATTTGAATTCTCCAGCCGGTCTTGAAAGGTTTGATATCTTTGAGAAGAGAAATTGGAAATGTGTTTGCCATTTTAAAAAAAAAAAACTGGGAAGTATGGTTTTTGTTTGTGCTAAAATTGATTGTTTGGTTAGGTATATATGAAGTAGTGCGTAGAAGTAAGTTAGGATACTGGGGGAGTGGGGGTTAAGATTTTTATTGTTTCAGATATTAAATTAGAATATACTCATGTTTTAGATATAATTTAGATTTTTCTGTTTTTCGAAGATAATATAATATAAGTTTGTATATTGTAAATATAATATAGGCGAGGTTATGATTTTTATGTAGAGATATTAAGAATAGAAGTAATGGCAATGTTGGTTTCTTTGTTTTGCGTTCGATAAATAGATTAGGATTATGATATTGGTTAAGCTTAAGATTTATGTAGAGATATTAGGATTTGTGAATATTATAACTTGTAGTTGGATATTTTCGGATAAGGGTTGTTTCAGATATTGATGATAAAATTGAATTATGCATATTAGCCGATGATTCAGTGAGTATAGAATTGCCAGATTTAGGGACTAATGGAATGGTTGATTGAATTTTTCTGTTTGAACGTGGATTTAGTGTATTGTATATTTTAGATCTATTTGTTAGTATATTAGCCGAAGATTTTGAAAGTTTGTATATTGAAATCTATAATATAGGCGAGATTTATGGACTAATGGGAATGGTAGATTGTTTTTTTGTTTGTTATTTTTCATTTGATTTTTCTGTTTGAAAGTGGATTTAGTGTACATTATAGCAGAAGTTTGTATATTGTAAATATAATCTAGGCGAGGTTAAGAATTTTTTGTAGAGATATTAGGAATAGAAGTAATGGCAATGTTTGTTTCTATTTTTTGGTTCGATAAATAGATTATGATATTGGTTAAGGTTAAGATTTATGTAGAGATATTAGGATTTATGAATATTATAACTTGTATATTAGCCGAGGATTTTGAAAGTTTTGAAGATGGAAATCATAGAGATAATTGTAATGGTTTGATCAAAAGAAAAAAAGAATTGTAACGGTTCTGAAAGTTTGGGGATCCCGAAAGTTTGTATATTGAAATCACAAAGATAATTGTAATGGTTTGACCAAAAGAAAAAGATAATTGTAATGGTTTAATTAAAATGAACCGAAGATCCGCGTCCTTTTCTTATGAATCTTGGGTCTGGGTCAACTCGTACAACTGAGTTGACTCAGTATTTTATGTCAGTTTTAACCCTCATTATCCTTGTAACCAAACATATTTTATGTTTAAATTCGATGGCAATAAATGTAATTAACTCACTTTTTTCAAGTCTCTCAAAAAACGTACTCGGCAATTAATATTGTAGAGATTTGTTATTAAAAGGTTTCACTCATGCTGGTGAGTGTATTTCTGAAGCAACCGTGTTTAGTAAATCGTCATATATTTATACTATGATCCTGTGACAAACAGCTGTACAAGATTCGAATTGGAAAGAATCGTAGGCAACGAATATGGGCTCGGTAATGATCCATGGATGTTTGCGCTCCATGCTTTCCCCAATCACATTGATGATGGTCAAGTTTCTACGTAACAATCTGTTGCTTTCTTTTTGGTTTTGTTTTTCCACAGAAAGACCGTTAGTTTGTGCAACTTTAAAATTTATCTAATAATTTTCGCATTTCCTTTGCTTTATTATTTTGGTAATCAAACAGAAGAAAGTTAAAACGCTAGAAGGAGGGGTCAGACCTCCGACCTTGTGGTTAACAGCCACTCGCTCTAACCAACTGAGCTATTCCTTGCTTTGATTCTATTCAGTTTAAAATGCCAATTCTTTGTGATTTTTAAAAGTCAAAGATGGATTACAGGAAGAGAACACTACACATATATTTCTTATTTGAATTTCATTATCTGTTCCATGGAGAAAAAAAGCCATCAAGCTCTCGGAAACATGGATAAGATCATTGCAGCTATCTTGTGGTATTAAAGTCACGTTGTCTAGTAACATCATATCTCGTGTGTATCAAGATGGAAGCTATTGTTACCTTTGAATGTGAAATATTCAAGCTTACTACGAAGAAACTATTCATATTGGAAACCGATGATGGAAGATCATCTTTACTGCAAAGGATTTGCATAAACCCATCATCATGAAGGATAAGTTAGAACTTAGAAGGAAAGGGCTACAAGACATGGGAGGTTTTGAATCGAAATGTGGTCACTGTAATTCATAAGTACATTGATTGATCTCTTTCCGAACATCTCTCCATTTATACAAATGCATTTGAATTATGGACGAAACTTGAATCCATGATTATAAAAAAAAACACTTCGAAACAATGCTCCCTCTTTTTGACGTTTGATAAAGTCGTATAAAGATGGCCAGAGTATGATGATTGAACCAATTTAAGGGACTCATAAAATCAGTTAAACAAAGTCGACCGGATGCAAGCTTTTTTATTCCTTGACTCACTTTAATAGAGTTGATAACTTATCACTTACAGTAAACTAGTAATTAACTCGCGCTAGCGGGGGCGAATCCATGTGTTTTTTTTTTTTTTTAATTTGATTTGAGAAATTCAGTTTGTTTTATGTATGGTTGAGTAACTATAATTTTATTAAATTGTTTGCTGAGATAATGTGAGTGGATTGTACGTTATTTGTTTATGGCCGCAAGTTATGAGCTGCATTCTACGATTATATGCATAAAATTTTGCTTAAATTCTGTTAGTTCGGTTCAGATAAGATTATTATTTTTCGACGAAGTAGAAATTACTTTGTATTTTGTTATTGTATTAATTGTAAATTAGATTATAGTTTTTTCTTGGTTACAATTTATAATTTTGTTTTGTTTTATTCAGATTCAAAATTTCAAGTTATAGTTAAAGATTCAATCTCTATAATATTATTTGAGAAGTCTGTTTCCTACGTGCCGCGCTCACGTTAATTCTCACGAGGTTGATTACAGAGATACCCTTAATGAATTCCAATTATTATATTAGTTTGCCATTAGTGAACCTTTTAATATATTTTTTGTTTAATGATTATTTTTTTAAAAAGCACTTAATAAAAGGAATGAATTTTAAAACATAAAATATTTTTGTATAGGTAAAAAACAAAAAATTAAGAAAAGGAAAAGCTTTTTTATAAATCATATTAAAAAGGAAATATCTTACTTAAAATATTTTTGTATAGGTAAAAAAACGAAAAATTAAGAAAAGGAAAAGCTTTTTTATAAATCATATTAAAAAGAAAATAACTTACTTTTAATGAGATAATTTTATTTTTATTTATTTATTTTTAAAAAAGGAAATTTTTAGTTTCTTTTTTAATAAAATAACTATTTATATATTAAAACATATTTAAGAAAATATAGGAATTTAATTTTTTTTTTAAAGTTTTTGCAATTTTCTATTTCTTATTTACAAGGTTGTTATTTCAAATTTATCTTTCCAATTTTCACAATTTCCTTTTTATTATTTAAAAATATATTATATTTTACATTTCAATAACTATTCAATTTTTAATTATTTTTTTGCTATAATAGAAATTTGTTTTTTAAAAAATATATATTTTATCAAAATAGTTTTTTATAAATTCAAAACGTTTTTATAAAACTAAATGGGAATTTTACTTTCTAAATTTCCTTTCTAAAGCTTTTGGAATTTCCTATTCAGTTTTTAATCTTTTTGAGTTAAAATTATTATATCAAATACAATTATTAATTTTTAAAGGTGTTTACAAGAATAATAAAAAGAATATCCCAATATTAGTTAAAATTAAAATAGGAAATATCCACATACCTAAATCTAAAAATAAAAGGAAAATATCGCAAAGTTTTTTTTAAATTTATTTTTCTTTAGTTTTTTGCAATTTCCTTTTTCTTCTTTATCAATTTATTTTATTTTACTTTTGGATAACTATCTAATTTTAATTCTTTTGCAATAAAAGTTTAAATTTCTAAAATTAAAGGGAATTTACTTTCAAAATATTTCATTTTAGTTTTTTACATATTTATTTTATTTTACTTTTTGATAACTATCCAAGTTTTAGTTTCTTTTTGCAATAAAATAAATTTTGAATTTTTAACTTTCTATTTTACAAAGTTTGCAGTTTCCAAAGTTAAATCAATGTCTAATCTGAAGATTCTTATTATTGACAAAGAAGGGAAACCACAAAAGGACACAAAAAATGTAATTTATAAAGAAATATTATAAAACATTAAATAATTTAAATTATGTTTTGTTTATGTTTTCTTAGATAAAAAAATAGTTGATTTCAGAATCATCAATTTTTATAATACATATTTACGATTGTCAAGATCAATATCCAACATGATTTTAAGATCATTTGTTTTAGAACTACAAATATACATCTACCATTTCCAATAAAAATATACATCTACTCTTTCTAAGGGGTACACAGCTTTATTTTAGAATCGCTAGATTTGTGAATATGGTGGTTCAGAAAGTTAAAAGATCAATTTATAATTATATAACTTTTGCCTAATTTTAATGGGTCTAAATAGGTTTAAACCCACTAAATCAAACCTAAAATTTTGGATTCAATGTTTAAGTGATCAGTAGATTTACAAAAAAAATAAAAACCAAACACTTGTATATAGAAAAAGCCGAGAAATTTTTTTTTTATCAAGATAACATATAATAATCAAAATAATCTTAATTAACCATATTTACAAGATATAAATAAACAAATAAATAGATAAACAAAAACAAAAATCATAAATGAAAATTGAAAATTTTGCCAAATAAAGTAATCCAAAACAATGCAAATCATATAACTTAATCCAAAACAATAACCATAATTAAAACAACAACTAAAATTTATATATCATTATTTCATATTTGATCTTAAAACAATAAAAAATGCAAAAAACAAACAAATTTAAGAGAGAAAAAATAAGAATTAACTATAAAGATTTAATCCCGCGCATATGCGCGGGTGAGTCACCTAGTTTATTATATTAACCAAGTTGATGTTATATGAAAAAAATCAAGTTTTTAATTAAAAATATATTTATAAATTCAAAATGTTAAATTAGTATATCTAATGCATAAATATTTTGTTCAAATGAATTTTATGGTCTATTGAAATGGGTTTAGTATTAACCCAACAAAAATGAATGGACTTGACATAATATTTTAGAAAATATGATGAGGTAGGTATTTTATCCGGGAGTATTATCTTTTTTTTCTCTCTTTCGGGAAGCCTTAAAAGATAAAAATGCAGCTGTTACGCGGATCAAAATCTCTTATGGTGTTAATGAAGGATGTTGAAATCACTATGGTGTTAATGAATTCTTCATGGTGTTAATGAGTAGTGAATTATTGTTTTACCCTTATTGAATACATCAACCGAAAAATAATCAATGAAATCAACCACCCCAACAACCGAAATCAATTCATGGACCAACCCATCCACCAACCCAGCTCTCTCTCTCTCCTTGTTTCCTCGTTTCGGACATTCTCTCTCTCTCTCTCTCTCTCTCTCTCTCTCCTTGTTTCCTCGTTTCAGACAGCCCCAAATCGTTGGCGAAAAGCTTCTTCTCTTTGTCTCTCTTTCGACATTAAATCGAACGCTTCTTCCTCGTTTCAGACAGCACCAGTTCTCCGTCATTGTTCGTCCTGGGTAAATTTCGTTCTTCATCTTTCTCCTCTTCAATTGAATATTCCTCTCTCTCTTTTAGGAAAATGGTGGATCCGAAAATGGTTCTTTATTCATTAAGGATCCATTTTTGGGTGATTAAACTTGTTTTGAAGTGTTATAGCGTGTTAAATCGATAATCTTCAGATTGTATAGCTTGAATTATGAAATCGATGTTGACAGTGATGAAGATGCAACTAGTACAACTGGAAGAAACGAAACAACTGGTACAAATGGTACAAATAAGTATTTCATACAACTAGTATAATTGGTATTATTGGTAGTATGTACAACTAGAATTATAAGAACAACTGTAAGTTCTAACAACTAGCATAACCGATACAACTAGACTAATTAGTACAACTGGCAATTCGAACAACTAGCACAATTCGAACAACCAGTCGAATTGGTAAATACAACTAGAATAATAGTACAACTACCGGTGCGAACAACTAGCATAACTCGTACAACTAGTATGTAATGTGATTAGTGTAAATGATACAACTAGTATTACTGATACAATTAAAGTGTGATAATGATGTTTATTGTTTGTTTTCAGGGGACAATGGATAGTGTTCGTGGCATGGTCATACATTTTGATTATGGAGGATATTATTCAGATGGAGTGGTATGGAATCATAAAGATGATAGGACTTCAAGTATTGTGATGAAAGGAACTCTCGAGGATGTCTCTTACTCTCGGCTGGTTGATAGAATATGTAGGAAGCTTATGGTAGATGCAGCTACGACAAAGCTTAGGCTGAGTTACATTCCATTGATCCTGAATCCTAAAAGTCCATCATATATCTTGGATGATGAAGATGTGTTAGGATATCTGCTGGAGGTTAATCAAGATCAGTGTAGGAATCTTTTGCATGTGGAACTCAGTGTAGTTGTCTCAGAAAAGCAGAGTAATCAGTATCTTAGTATGAATGAGGAGATTCTTAGTGATGGTAGAGATAATGATGATGATAGTTTTGCAGCTAATGATGCTAGAGTAGATGTTGATGGTAGTGTTGCACATGGTGAGTTAGCGATCATTCCTCAGAGTTCAAATGTGGATAATTCTTTCCAGTTTAACTCTGGTGACGTTGACATAATACCTACCGAATGAGGGGTGGCTGTAAATGTTAAAAGGGAAGACAGTTTGAATCTGAACATAGGTCAGGAATTTAGAAGTAAGGAGGAAGTCAAAGAGCTAGTGGAAAGAGCTATGCATACACAGTGTTTTGGGACTCGTTTGGTCGAATCTAGACATAGGGTATATGTGCTGAAATGTCAGGGAGTTGGTTGCAAATGGCATTTAGGAGTTTCTAAGCCCAAGAACTATAATATATTCTTGGTTGCAACATACCATAAGATGCATACATGCTCTCGGTTGGATACAGTAACAGGCAAAAGTAAAAGGAAAGGAACACGAGGCATGGTTGCATCTTTGCTTCATGGTGATTACCCGAGTTCACTCAAAACTCCAAGTGCAAAAGAACTCGTAGGCTTGGTTCAAAGAAGAGTTGGTTTTAAAGTTTCCTATTCTACAGCTTGGAGAGGGAAAAAGAAAGCTTCTGATGATGTGCGTGGTAGCCCAGATGAGAGTTTCTATATGCTTCCTGCTTACTTGCACATGTTAGAGAGGATGAATCCCGGCACGGTAACAAAAGTGGAAGTGGATGAGCAAAAACGGTTTAAGTATCTTTTCATCACTGTGGGAGCTTGCATTGAAGGGTTTAGGTCCATGAGAAAAGTCATCATTATTGATGGAACTCACCTGAAAAATGTCTATGGTGGAGTGCTTGTAATTGCTTGTGCCCAAGATCCAGATAGACACCATTATCCCCTTGCTTTTGGGGTGGTCGATGCTGAGAAAGATGATAGTTGGAGGTGGTTTTTAAACATGTTGAAAACACAAATTCTGGATGATCCAGAGCTTGTTTTTGTTTCTGATAGACATCAAAGCATAATAAAGAATGTCCATGAGGTGTATCCAAAATCTGCGCATGGATATTGCATATATCATTTGTCTCAGAATGTTAAAGAAAAAGTTTACGGCGTTAGGAAAGACGTATGTGCTCAGAGGTTCAGAGAATGCGCTCAAATTTACGAAAAGCATGAGTTCACTCAAGTCTTTGCTGATTTTTGCAACACTTATGAAGCTGCTAGAGCGTATATAAATGACAGTGTTCACCTGAGTAATGGGCAAGAGGCTTAGTCTCTTGAGTATCCTGAGTTGATTGACTCGGCGCACCAAACACAGCGTCTGCAAACTCTTTCTCCATTGCAAGATCAACCTTAGCTATCGCTGAAACATAAAACAAGTATACTAGTTATCCTAATTGTACTAGCAATACTAGATAGTTACAGTTATCCTAATTGTACTAGCAATACCAAATATAGCCTCCTTCTCAGCCGCAGACTCCTTCTTAGCCTCTTACTTCACTGCCTCTGCTAACATCACGTCGCTCTCTTTTGTCTTCACGAGAAACAGCTCCGTCAACTGCGAACCTACACCATAAAAAATGATACAAATAGATTTAAGTTACCTACACTAGTAGTCCTACTAATACCAACCGAGTAGTTCTACTTGTCCTAATATCTAAGTTCAGATTTACCTTCTCCGCATGTAGACACCTTCTCCTCGGCTGCCTTCTCCTTGGCTGCCTTCTCTTCGGCAGCCTTCTCCTCGGCTGCCTCACCTACACCATATTAAATTTACTCACTTCAGTATTTCTAATTGTACTACTCATACTACTAATACCACTAATACCAATCAAGTATTACTAATTGAACTACTCATACTACTAATTCCACTAATACCATCAGATTTACCTGATGTTCCAGCCGCCTTCTCTGTCGCATCCTCCTTGTCAGCATCTTTCCCAGCCTCCTTCTCAGCCGCATCTTTCTTTATCGCTTGATACCGCACACTCGAGGCTTTCAAGACTCTCTTCTCCTCAGCCTTTTCCTCCGCTTTTCTCTTCTTTTCTGCCTCTTTCTCCTCTGCTTTTCTCTTCTTCGCAGCCTCTTCCTCCTCTGCTTTTCTCTTCTTGGCAGCCTCTCTCTCGGCTGCCTCTCTCCTTGCTTGAACCTCTAAATTTTTCAAGCGATACTCCTCCTGCGCGGCTGCATACTTCTTTTTCCTCTCCTTTGATACTTTCTTCTTATCAGCCTTTTCCTTGGCAGCCTTTTTCTCGGCTACCTTATTCTCAGCTGCAGCCTCTCTCTCGGCTACATTCTTCTCTGCTGCTTTATTTGCAGCGTCTATCTCCTCGCCAATCTGTTTTTTTTTACTTAATGAACATCTCACTCAAGTCTTCGAAGGCATGCCTTCGCTCAGGTGTCATCTCCTCCCCTCCTTTCTTCTTGGCAGCCTCTATCTCATCCAAAACGTTCTTCGGCCGACCCTTTCTCTCCTGTGCTTCTTTCTTCTTTGCGGCCTCTTTTTCCTCTGCTGCTTTATTATTGGCAGCCTCCTTCGAGGCTGTCTCACCTACACCATCAAAAATTTCATCATAAATAGTAACAAAACTAATACACAAGTACCCGACTAGTTCTACTTGTCCCAATATTGTTCTACTTATCCTAATATAAAGTAGAGATTTACCTTGTGATGTTATTCCACCGGTTTCAAAAAACGAGGGAGCCTCATAATCCATAAATGTTGTTGGATGGAGCTCATTTTCCACAATCACCAACCTCTAGTTCATGACGCTAAGTTGCTCCTTAATAGCTTCCAGACTTGCTTCCATTGGCTTCATCATCAATTCCATTATCCTCTTCATCTCTTCTTTCAAGCCGCCTCTGTTTTCCCTCTGCATTGGTTCACTTCGTCCTTCTCCTTCTGCTTCTTCTTCACCTACAAGTTCGGCTTCTTCTTCTTCTTCTTCTACAGCTTCGCTACATTGTCTGTGTTCGATATCCCTTTTGTAGAGATCCTCCCACAATATCTTGGCCTTGTCACATATCAGTGCCTTGTTCCAACCATCAACGATGGCATCACACACATCATCGTCATCCTTCAGCTCATCGTCAAACAAAGTATCTTCTTCCAAGACCTTGGACAGAAGCCTCGCCTCTCCTTCTATGGATACCAAAACACTCTTGATATCCTTCAAAGAATACAAACTTCCATTATTTTTACAACTACACCTACTAATGCAACTTGTACCAACTAGAATAATATAAAATCAGCTTATCTCCAAGCGAATCATAGATCTTGCGCAAAGCAAAACCAGTTCCTCCGGTCGTCTTAAATTGCCTTTTGCACATTCGGGGACATTCGCTAGATATGTCTCCTCCTCCGTTTTTTTGATACACTACATCCAACGCTGGGATACACTCAAAAGCCAAAATCTGCACACATAGTTCACAATTTATATTGTTAGAACACTAGTAGTTCGACCACCTATATAATTAACATACAACTAGTTTTATTTACCTCAATTGGGTTGAAAAACCCGGGAAATACATAGCTGGCACCATCTCGCAACGATCCATCAAAGTTCTCCCCTATATGCTTGATTTGGTAGATGGAATCTTCAAATGTGAGACGTTCCCATGGGAACGTTACACACGCGTCGAGATCATCAACAATTTGCAGAATGAATGGCTCTATGGAGGACTTATGCTTCGATCTCTCCCATAAAACTGTTGATAGGAAGTAAAGAACCAGCATCTTGAGTCGATCGTCACTACCATCATACGTCATACTCCGTAACTTAGATAACACTACTTTTGCATTTATCTCCTTCAAATTCTTTCCCGGAAATTGGCCCTGTACCCAACTAATATTGCCCAATATATCCTTATCCTCTGGGTAGTGGTGGCAATACAAACCCGAGAGGAGGGCATGTTCCCTGATGGAGTAGCGAATGGGGACAACATTCACCACAAACCACGCCTGTATTTTCTTGTCAATTTTCGCTGTCCGCAGAAGCAGCATATGCACACCTTGAATCTTCCGTGTTTTCTGGCTATCCATATGAAGGATATGCTTGAACTGAGGGTGCTAAAGAAACCAATCCATCTCAACTGCTTTCAAACCCATCCTATTAAAGAGGTCTTCGAAATCACGTTGATGGCATTTTGCGGCGACAGTGATGTTCTTATTGTAGTCCTTGGGTGAAAACATAAATCCTTGGGGTTGCATTGCCTCAAATTCCTGAAAACAATAGAGTATTACTACTACTAAATTAGTACAAGTAGACCAAATAGAAACAGTTGAAATAGTAGTAGTTCTACTTGTTCAGTTTATACGAGTAATACTAGTAATTCTAGTTGTCCTAATAAAATCGAGAAAACTAGAGCAACTATGAGTCAGTAATTCCTACTTGTTCTAATCCTATTATCTCCTAAAAAATCTCAAATTCAAGAGAATCAGAACTTGTTATTAGATTATCTCCATAATTTATCTACTTATTATGAAAAAGAGTGATTAGTACCAAATCAATTTCAATAATCCCAAACAACTAGTACTACTCGTACATCCATCTAACAAGTACAACTAGTATAAATCTCAAATTCAATAAACCCATGTTCAACTTACCATTATCGCCGTGGAGGAAGTTGCCGGAGCTTGAGGAGGCTGAAGCGGCTGTGGCAGAGGCGGAAGGTGAAATCCTATTTCAGGCCTTTCTTCTCCAAGAGATGGCTGAGGAGATGGCCGAGGTGACTGGGTTGTTCTCGAGGCCGCACGACGCCGGGAATAAGAAGAAGATTCCTCTTCTACTGCACGCGGCGGAGGAGACGGAGCCGTGGACGGTGACGGAGCGGGAGAGCTTGTCCTCTTCCGGACATTGTGAGTGTGGCATTGCGGTGTGGCTGCTTTCCGCTTACCGGCATTTGACCCAACGACTGTAGAAGTCGACGCCGCCGCCGCCGGATCTTCCTTCGCCTGAGGAGGATTCCGACCCAATTTCCGTCTCACTTCCTTTGCTGCTAATTTCCCACCGCCTCTGGTTTTAGGCGCCATTGTAAACATAAAGAAGAAATCGAGTTTGAAGAGAAGAAATTATGGATAGATTCGAGTCTGAAAGAGAAAATTGAAGAAATGGTTCCGATTTCGAAATGGGAAGAAGAAGAAAGAGAATGATTTTTTCGAGAAAGAGGGGGAGATAGAAAGACAAAAGTGAAGGAAAGTGAATAAAACCAAAATAAAAAAAAAACTCAACCGTCGACACAATTGATTTTGTGGGGTTGGGACGGTTTTTTGTTTTGGTTCGTTTTAGTTGGTTTATTGGTTTGGTCTTTTTGTAAATATGGTGAATTGTTGATGGCATAACCGAATATTCATGTGTTTTTGATTTAAAAAGAAAAAAAAAACAACCTAAAGTCTGAACACCATTTTAAATTACGGTTTCGTTCCCAGACACCAATCGAGATTTTGATCCCTGTTACGCTCTAAAGAAACTCCGCCTCCTTCTCCGATCTTAAGCTGATTTCTTTGCGGCTTGTTCTCGTTATTCACTTGCTTTCTCCGATCTTAACCCCCACCTTTTTAATTCAAGCTGCTTAGCCTCGTAGTCTTCATCTTATAATATTAGACTTCCAGAATCCCACTGATTCTCAGCATTTCATGGCTCTCGATAGGCCTGGGCATTCGGGTATTCGGTTCGGTTCCGGGTAAGAACCATTCGGTTCCGGGTCTTTCGGGTAGAGGAGTTTTGGATCCAATGGGTACTTATAAAATTTCGGTTCGGTTCCGGTTTGGTTCCTTCCGGTTCTGGGTCGGTTCGGTTCTTAATTTTGAGAACCGTTAAGTATCCAAAAGTTTTCGGTTCCGGTTCGGTTTGGATATTATTATCCAAAATACTTAAAATATATCCAAAAACCCAAAAATATACCAAAAAAATCCGAACTTATTCGCCAAAATATAATAAAAACAAAAAAAATCTCAAAATACTAAACTATACACTAAAACCTGAAGAACTAAAAATAGCATATAACAGAAATACTTAAAATATACATATAATACTAAAAAAATAATTAATACTTTCAATATTTTCGGATATTCGGGTACCCCATTGGATATCGGTTCGGTTCCGGGTATTACCCGATATCCACGGGTATCAACAAATAGGATCGATTTCGGATCCACTTTTTTGGTTCGGTTCCGGTTCGGGTTTTCGGTTCCGGATTTTTTGCCCAGGGCTAGCTCTCGACACCAAAGCCGTCGTCGAAGTTAAATCCCTCGAGAAGGTTTCTCCTCTCTTTTATAAAAAGTTTCTACCTTTATGCCTGACTGTTGAATTTTGAATTCAATCTTCTTTTGAAACTGTGGATGTCAGGTCGATTGCTTACTATAACTCACTCGAGTCGCTGAGATTGAGATGGAATATGTTGTCTCTCTTGTTATTCATAACCTACACATCTTGGGAGTAAGAGGTTTCAATTTGCTTCCTTTTGTTGTGTGTTTGTGTCAATGGAGAAACAGTCATACACCGATTGAGCTATGTTGCAGGCAAGAAAAGATTTACTGCATTGCTTGTTAGATATGTGGGAGATTAGTTCTCGCACCAAGCACTCTCTTCAATTCTAAATCAGGTTCTCTTCTTCTTCTCCACCTCTGTTTCCTTAAAAACATAACTTAACTTTGTATCATCATTATTGTGGAGATACTGTGAAAGGAATTAATGTGTTTCCTTATTGCAATTATCGACGGCAGACGGAGAGGCAGATGAAGGAGGTTACGGAGGAGTTATGGAAGTATTAAGGAGATGAGAAGGTGGGAGGCATGGGTCTTTAAGAGCTCGGTTTTGGAACAGCCATGAAACCGATAGAATTGAAGATGATTGCCATCAGAGAAACCAGAAGGTCACGGGAACGGAAGATGGTGGCAAATATTTTGTGTGGGTCGAAAAAAATGACTCGCTTAGGGTTTTTTCCCTCTGGTCCGTAATTGTGCCTTTTCCGATTCAACATAACCAGTAGTAACACAATTTGTACGTGCTGTATTTCGCTTATTGGGTTAATTTTTTTTGCGGTGGAAATTTTTTTTTCGTTAAGAGAAATGTAAAGCTCAACTTAAATTGTATTTGCAAAGGCAAAAAAAAAATAACAGGTGCTTTTTTTCCCTCAAGAAAAAAATCTCTTTTTTTGTATAAGATTTCCAGAAATTCACATCATTCTATTAATTTTAACACTTTTCAAGATTATTTAATTCATTCTCTCTAATTTGTTTCCGAATAAGTAACATCAAAAATCTCCTGCGTATCAAGATGGAGGCTACCGTTACTTTGAAGGTGACATGTTGAAGCTTATTATTTTTTTTTTGTCAACAAAAGAATTAAATCAAACTAAACATCAAGAGTAAGCCATCGTGGCGGAACTGAATCAATGTAGACCAATTCTGCGGAATGACTACGTGCACTTCTCGCCAACTTGTCTGCTTTTCTATTTTTTGTCCGAGGTATAAGTTTGAGCTGAAAATTATCCAGGCGCTCCTTCCAATACTGGAATTCTTCTAAATGAATAGAAAGTGCCGGCCACTCCATTGGAGAAGACACTATCTTAACCAAGTCAGAGCAGTCAGTCGCAAAAACCAGTGGAGTACGTTGAAGTGTATACATACATTCCATTCTAAATTAAAGCTTCAAATTCCACGTGTAAAGGTGAGAGACTACAACGTATATTACGTATTCCCAACATCTGATCTGCTTCCCCAATCCCTTTACAATACCATCCCTGTCCAGAATAAATATCTGAGGCTTTCCAGGCACCATCCACAAAACACCACCAAGTCCCAGGAAACTCCGACTCTACCATAGTGTCACCCATCGAAGACTGAGCATCTGCCCTCCTCCATATCCCCTCGTCACCCGTATTCGCCTCTTGCCATATAAAACCTTCTGTTGTTGTCAGTGCCAAAATATCTGGTGGACTCTGATCCTTATTAGAAAACACAAAATCATTTCTACTTTTCCAAAGGTACCAAATAATCCAGGGAAAATAGGTATCCCTAATACCCGGTGGTAGTCTCCAAAATAAGAAATCCAAATTCGCAAAAATCGATTGCCCCGGAAACACGACCTGGTTCGTCGGTACCATTGAAAGGGCCCACGTTTGGACCGCCGGGGGACATTCAAATAGTACATGATTAATTGATTCTTCCTCTGCCCCACTTCTCAAACATTGCATATCACAAAGAATCCCCCTTGAGTGTAAATTCTTACTAACTGAAACACATCCTGAAAGTACTTGCCATAAAAAATGTCTGAGTTTAGGTGGACAGTTTACTTTCCATACCTGAGCAAGCAGTGACTTTACATCAGGACCGTAAGAAACCTCTACAACCCCTGTATCCGGATATAGTCTCTCAATCGAATAGCCTGATTTAACCGAATATTTTCTCGTTTTTGTAAAATGCCATCCCATTGTATCTGGTTTTATAAACCGGCTTAAGGGAATATGCCGGATAATATCTGCATCTTGTGGAGATATCACTGCATCAATCAGTGGTAGGTTCCACGAGCGAGTCGATGGATCAATCAAATCATTGACCATCATGTTAGGATACGTACGAAATTTGCAAGTTGCTGGTCTCGGGCGAGGGGCAGGTAACCACGGATCATTCCACACTGAGATAGATGAACCTGATTCTACCCTTTTGATTAGTCCTTTGTTAACCAGAGATCTAGCAGAGACAATACTCCTCCACCCATAAGACGGGGAATATGATCTAATAGGATCCAATGGATCCGAGTTACGATAATACCGGCTTTTAAAAACCCTACCGGCTTTTAAAAACCCTAGCAAACAAAGATTCCGGCTTACCAATGAGTCTCCATAACTGTTTTGCCAACATAGCTGTGTTGAAATCCTTAATTAATCTAAAACCAAGGCCACCATCACACTTGTCACGACACAATTTATCCCAAGCCATCCAGTGCATACCAGCCTGATTATTGCCAGTGCTCCACCAAAACCTCGCTATCACACTTGTCAGTTTCTTCGTTACCCCCTTTGGTAGCCGGAAACAAGACATAACATGTGTTGGCAGGGCTGTGGCAACAGATTTTATTAAAACCTCTTTCCCTCCTTTGGATAACAATTTTGCAGTCCACCCATTCACCCGATTGTGGAGTCTCTCTTGTAGGAACCCAAAGATTTGAGTTTTCGCTCCACCCAAACTTTCTGGTATTCCTAAATATGAGCCCATCCCCCCAATTGTAAAGTTCCCAAGTATTTGTTGCACCTCCGTTTTAATGGAAGGATCCACCTTATGTCTGAATTGTAACGAGGACTTATCAAAATTAATCTGTTGTCCCAAAATTTGTTCATAGTCCTTTAAAATCCGTAAAAAAACCTGACACTCTTCATTTATCGCTCGACAAAAGAAAAGACTGTCATCCGCAAATAGTAAATGTGATATCGGCGGACTTCCCCGAGCAATTTTCAAGCCTGTGATTAGCTTCTCACATTCTGCCTTCCGAATATTAGCAATTAAAGCTTCCGTGCATAAAATAAATAGATATGGTGATAATGGATCTCCTTGACGCAAACCTCGGTGGGGCACAATGTGTCCCCGTGGCTGCCCATTAATAAGTCCTTATACTGTACAGAGGTAATACAATACATAATCCAAGAAACCCAAACCGAGGAGAAGCCCATTCTAAGAAGGAGCTTCTCGATGAAAGACCATTCCACCCTATCATAAGCCTTGCTCATATCTGTCTTTATGGCCAAAAACTTGTCCTTACAGGAAGGATTTGTCCTCAATCCATGAAACATCTCCTGAGCTATTAGAATATTATCTGAAATTAAACGTCCCGCCACAAAAGCTGACTGAGTTTCAGATACAAGTCCGGGTAGTAGCCTTTTGAGCCTTTGGCAAAGCACCTTTGATATGATTTTATAACCCACATTACAAAGACTGATTGGTCGTAACTCAGTCATACGACTCGGACGACTCGTCTTAGGAGTTAGACATATGTTTGTCTGATTTAGGCGTGAATCAAATGTCCCTGTCTGTAAAAATTTATTAACCATCTCCAAAATGTCCTGCTTAATAAGAGGTCATGCATGTTGGAAAAATAAGGCAGTCATCCCATCCGGGCCCGGTGTTTTCTCTGTGGCCATCATAAAAAGAGCTTGCCGGACCTCCTCTTCCGTAGCTAACCGAGTTAGAACCTCATTCATACTATCCGTGATAGATACCGGGACCTCCTGCAAAAACGGTTCCACTGTCGGAGAAATATCAGCTGCTGGGGGGGAAGAGGAGGTAAATAGATCATCAAAATATTTAACCGCTACTTCCTCAATTCCTGCCTTTGAAGTTACCCATTCGCCTCCCGAATTATGTAACCCAATGATCCGATTTTTCACCCGCCGTTGTTTCGTCAAAGCATGATAGAATTTCGTATTTCGGTCACCTAAAGTATGCCATGTATTCCTACTTTTCTGTTGCCAGTATAGTTCCTCATCCTTATAAGCCTCTTTTAACTTTCGAGTGATGTCGTTTACCTCAACCTGTGACCTATTCGCATCGTTCTGAACAACCTCCAATGCTTGTTGCAGCTCCTGAATACGCTCCTTACCATGAGGTAAATTATCCTTCCGCTAGACCGAGATTTCATGTCTACATCTTTTAATCTTATCAACAATATTTGTATTCCCGTTGGTGGACTCCCACCCTTTTGCCACATGTTGAAGCTTATTATAGATAACTACTTGTATTGGAACAGATGATGGAAGATCACCTTTACTGCAAGCATCTGCTTGAACCCTTAATCACGAAAGATAAGCCGAAGGAAAAGGATGACAAGACATAGGATATTGCGAATCAAAAAGTGGCCGCTGTAATTTGTAAATACATTGATCAATCTTTTTCCAAACATGTTTCTAACTATAAAAATGCTTTTGATTGATGGACAATACTTAATATCGTGATTTAAAATAAAAATACTTCGAAATAAGACTTTCCTTGTTCGACGGTTGATAAAGTTGGAGTATAAAAATGGTCAGAGTATGATGGAGCACTTGAACAATTTCAAGAGACTCGTAAATCAATTAAGCAAAATTGACATGAAGGTGACAAGTGGAAGCCTTTTTACTCCTTAGAGGCGCATCTCCAATGGTAACAATCCTTCATGGAATCATGGGTTCTAACTTAATTTTTAATTATAAAATTTGTTTTAAGAACCTTTGTTCAGGTAATTTTATTTCTTATCCTCCAATGTTATAACCCATTAGAGGTTTTTAAAAAAACATTATTGCTCCAATGATCAAAAGACTTTCATAACATATACAAAATCAAAAGATCTTGCACTCCTCCTATCTATGACAGCTTGTGATCAAAATCAATCGGAAATGCACAAGTCACCACATTTTTTTCATTGTTTCGACTGTCTTTGATGGAAGAGTTCACAACAAGACAATGTTCATTAAGATTAGCTTTTCTATAACTGAAGAATTCCGTGTAGGTCAGCAGAAGTAAAGAAATAGACACACCTTGCACGAGATCCATATGGAGAGTAACATAATTAGCTGCAAATTGCTTCATCAATTCAGTGAACAACAACAAAATCTGGTTGTTGACAGAGATCATTTGTCCATTTACACCAGACAGAGATAAAAAGTTTCAAAACTGATTTTAAGAAAAGAAAAAGGAGATCTGGACGCAACAGTTGCAGTCAAAGGGGGAAAGAGGAGTACCACCTGCATAGGGCTTGTTGATACCCTCTTCGGTTTTCCGGTTGTTGCCGAACCCGTCAAACTGATTCCTCTTCCTCTTCTTCTTTGCTATCTGTGCTTTGGTCTCTTCTTCCTTGACAGGATATTCGAGCTCTGGTTTCTTCTTCTTCCTCCTAGCAAAGATGTCATCAATCTCTTTCCCTAATTTACCAGGTTTTGGAACTCTTTTGGTTTCTTGTACGGCAGGTTTCTCTGCTTCTTTTTGTGATGGCTTCTTCAAAGACGAACTACCACATAGCAATGATTAAGTACTTATAGCAAAGAGACATATTAGTGAATATCCATAGAATGCTAAATAAATATACATGTTGTGCTTCTTCAACAGCAATATCAAACAAACCGGTCTTAGCCGTGGGGCAACTGGTCTCTAAGTTCCGGTGAACATTACGGGTCAAGTGAAGTTGCTCAGTAATGGTTGGCCATAGCAACAAAGTGAATGCCAGTCCAGATGATATCCTACAAGAAAAAACCATAGGCCCCAAACTACAGAGAGAATGCCCTTTCCGTTTATTGGAGTCCCAGACGCAGGCTAAGATTACAAATAGAACAAAGAAGAGAAAAAAAAAAATCTCACGATCAGAGAACAATTACAAAAAGGAAAAGCTTAGAGAGATATTTTCGAAGTGAGCTTCATGTGATAAGAACAAATCTAACTTCTGCTATTCAGCAACATGAATAGAGGATAAGCACAAAGAGCAAAGCAAAATAATCAAAACAGAGAAGACGAACAAAAGAGGTTGTTGACATGTTTACCTTTTGGTTCTCCGCAATCACTCCCAGAACAAACGACAAGACGCCAAACAAAGAGACGATCAATGACATCTGTTTCATAGTAAACACCATATTTTTTCTTCTTCTTCTCCGTCTACCCTATACAGAGAGTTGGTACATACTAGTTGTCACTCTCAACAATTCAGCACGGAAGGAGAGTTTACCATGGATATAGTCTGTGATAACTTTGTAAATGAAGAAAATAGAAGCAAATAGAAACCGAGGTCGTGACCAGTTTAGAGGGCGAATCCAAGTCATGTCCTAGAGTTACTACAGTGTTGAATTGAAGGTGACAACCTCACTGAGTCATCGTTAATCAAGTCTTAACTAGGAACAAAAAAAAAAGGGAGTATGTGAAGCTACTTAAGCTTCATTTTTTAGAAAACGTTTAACAATCGCAAGAATATATTCTCTCAAGTTAGATTCCAATTCCAGTAGTCAATTGAAATTTGAAATCGATGATATGACTCACGACTTTCATAAATCTAGAAAAACATAGAATATTCATTATTTACTTTTTATTATCCCATAAAATCTCTATTGTTACGTCTTTTAGTTTTAGACAAAAAAAGGGTTTTCTAATCTTAACATTTAAATATGTGCAAACTATATATATAAGAAAATACATAAATCAACAAAGCCTAAACTAGGGTTTTTGCCAAAGATGGAGCAACAAAAGAAGAAGAAGAGAAAAAGCTACAGCCGAAGAAGACAATCGAAATCATCTTCGTCTCTTCCTACCGATCTAACCGCAGAGATACTCTCATGGCTGCCTGAGAAATCAGTTGCGAGGTTTAGTTGCGTGTCGAAGCTTTGGTCATCAATCACAACCGATCCATATTTCATCAACTTGTTCGAAACTCGGTCCCCACGGCCTAATCTTCTACTCTGCTTCAGAAAAGATGACAATATATTTGTTTCCTCGATTCCACAACATACTCTTCGTCACAATTCGAACAAGTCTTTCTCTTCTCCTCAGCCTATTGGTTCTTATCAAACGAAATTCCCAGCAGAATATATTGATCGCTTCTATACTTCTTCGGAATCTGTCCACGGCTTGATCTGTTTTCAAAAATCAGGAAAGCTGCTAGTTTGGAACCCTAGCAAGAGAGAGTTCTTAACATTAACCAAACCAAGAAAGAGCAGGAATCATATAACAGTGTTTTAGGATACGATCCCATCGAAGGTAAACACAAATTACTGTGCGTTCCTCATGATAGATCTTCCGACGTGTGTCTAGTTTTAACATTGGGATCAGCTCAAGAGTCATGGAGAACCGTCAAAACTATTCATAAGCATGGCTCTTCATTTGATACTCCTTGCCGATGCATTAAGGGGTTTATATATTATCTCGCCTATATGTATGACACTCGTGCTTGGGTTATAATGAGTTTTGATGTCAGATCTGAAAAACTCAATATGATTCAATATCCATCAGATATTTATCTGTGTTTGTTGATAAACTATTGGGGAAGGTTAGCTTTTCTTGATAGACATAATAAAAGAAGAATGTAGATTTTGGAGGATGCAGTGGAACACAAGTGGTCGAGTCAAGATTTTCTTATACCTTTGCGTCAGTTTCGTGAGAGTTTAGGAACCTATTTGATATTAAAAGGTATCACTCATGCTGGTGAGTTTATCTATGCACCACCCGTGTTTCGTAAATCGTCATATATATTATATTATGATCCGGTGAGAAACAGCTGTAGAAGATTCGAATTGGGAAGAATCGTAGGCAACGAATATGGGCTCTGTAATGATCCATGGATGTTTCGGCTCCATGCTTTCCCGAATCACATTGATGGTCAAGTCTCTATGTAACAATCTTTTGCTTTCTTTTTGTTTTTGTTTTTCCACAGAATGACACTTAGTTTATGCAACTTTAAAATTTATTTAATAATTTTGGCATTCCTTACTTTGATTCTTCAGTGTCCTGTGTCCGCATAGTAATTAGTTGCTGTTACAAATATTGTATTGTTGTTTCTACCTAACAGTGAAAGAGAATCCAAATAAAAGGGTTTAAGCTTATTTGAGGCCTCTGTTTTTATGGCTTTTAAGTCGTTAAGAAACTACCCCATCAATCAGAAGAAGTCTCTTGATAGTTTTTTCTATCTTCTAGCTTGAACAGAGTGGTGAAATAATTTGGTGTTAAGTTTGAAACTTTTTCTCTTCGGTGTCCTGTGTCCGCATAGTAATGCCGTTCATTTGATGCAGTATATTTCATTTGATGCTTATGCCTTTCACATAACACTTCAAATGCAATGCGAGTTCTCTTCCTAATAACACCATATCTCTCACTTTTAAGAGTTCGAAAACACGGTTTCAAGAGCTTCATCTAACGGTGAAAGGGTGGAGAGCAGAGCGTGAATGAAACATGAGTTCTGTTTCCATCTAAACTTGAGAGAACAACTTCCAAAACCTGCGGGTGTTCTGATAAATAGTTGAAGAACTGGAAGTAGCTGAATTACTCTAATGAGGTTACGGATGGTTCAAAATTTTGTTCGAATATAATTCTTGTTTTGTTGGTGAAGGATACAATTTTTTGTTGACTGAATGAAAAGTTACATTCTTGATTCATTTAAAATAAAAAAACATCAACATCAAATGCACACGTCGTTAGATAAAAAGGAGTAATGTAAAAACTTGACAAAAAGAGCCCACACGAAAGTATTCTCTTGAGTTTTTTTTATCACATTTCATCATGTACACACAGCTTCTTCTTCTTATCCTCTCTTTTATTTTAAAGGCTAATATCCTGATTTAGAGGAGAAGAATCTGCTGATTCCTCTGGAGGCTTTCTCTGGTGTCGGATTACCTGATGAACCTGACCTTGAGAGCCTTGAACCCACTCGTGATGGCGATGTCATCAAATCACTTGTCTCTGAGTCAGAAGGACATTTTGGAGATTCCATAAATCGAGGGGCCTCGTTGGCCCAAGTGTCAGCTGAATCTCCTTCGTCTACGGCATAGTTTCTGGTGCCTAGTTCATCCTCAGAATAGGACTCACTCTGTCTTTGTGGTGGCCGTAGTGACTTCAGCTGCTTCCCCAACACAAATATGGTTTCTTGACACTCTGCTAACTTCTCTGCTGCTGCCGTTAACTCTCTCTCCTGTACATGTTTTCATGTTAGTCCGTTAACTCAAAGCTTTAAATTCCTAACGATTCAGGAATCAAAGCGTTTAGAGTCTATTGATGTGTATGCTTGTGTCTGTGTGATTAAATATGTATCTAATGCACCTGAACTGATTGCATGTATTATAGTGAACACTGAGCATTGAATAAGAAGAGGACATATGGGCAATGAATGAGCTTCTTTTCAAATCTACTTGGATCAAGAATCTAGAACTATGAATTGAAATGCAGAAAAGAAGCCAAGTCTATTGAGCTGAAATACAAAAAGCACAAGATGATTGGCATTGAAGCGAAAACATTACCTGTTTGGTCTTGATATCAGCTTCTTCGTCATCTCCAGCAACCAAAGAAGTGTTTTTGTTTCTGTGCAAAAGTGAAAATATATATACGCGTAAGAAGTAGGAAAAATATCCCAGGCTACTTAACACTAAACTGGATCATTGTAAATATCCCAGGCTACTTAACAATTTCAAGGGACTCGTAAATCAATTAAGCAAAATTGACATATGACAAGTGCAAGCTTTTTTTACTCCTTAGTTTACTTACAGAGAGTTGGGACATCATACTTGTTGTCACTCTCAACAATTCAGCACCGAAGGAGAGTTTACCATGGATATAGTCGTTGAGAACTTTGTAAATGAAGAAACTAGAAGCAAATAGAAACCGAGGTCGTGACCAGTTTACAGGGCGATCCATGTCATGTCCTAGAGTTACTACAGTGTTGATTTGAAGGTGACAACCTCACTGAGTCATCGTTAATCAAGTCTTAACTAGGAACAAAAAAAAAAGGGAGTATGTGAAGCTACTTAAGCTTCATTTTTTAGAAAACGTTTAACAATCGCAAGATACTTTATATTCTCTCAAGTTAGATTCCAATTCCAGTAGTGATCTATTGAAATTTTGTAGTCGATGATATGACTCACGATTTTCATAAAAATGGAAAAACGTAGAATATTCATTATTTACTTTTTATTATCCCATAAAATATCTATTGTTACTTCTTCTTTAGTTTTAGACAAAAAAGGGTTTTCTAATCTTAACACTTAAATATGTGCAAACTATATAAAAGAAAATACATAAATCAACAAAGCCTAAACTAGGGTTTTTGCCGAAGATGGAGCGACAAAAGAAGAAGAAGAGAAAAGGCTACAGCCGAAGAAGACAATCGAAATCATCTTCGTCTCTTCCTACCGATCTAACCGCAGAGATACTCTCATGGCTGCCTGAGAAATCAGTTGCGAGGTTTTGTTGCGTGTCGAAGCTTTGGTCATCAATCACAACCGATCCATACTTCATCAACTTGTTCGAAACTCGGTCCCCACGGCCTAGTCTTCTACTGTTCTTCAGAAAAGATGGCAATATGTTTGTTTCCTCGATTCCACAACATACCCTTGGTCATAATTTGAATAAGTCTTTCTCTTCTCCTCAGCCTATTGTTTGTTATCAAACGAAATTCCCACAAGGATATGATTTCTTCTCTTCTACGGAATCTGTCCACGGCTTGATCTGTTTTGAAGAATCAGGAAAGCCTGTAGTTTGGAATCCTAGCAAGAGAGAGTTCTCAACCTTAACAAAACCAAAACCAAGAAAACACTGGAATCATATAACAGTGCTTTTAGGATACGATCCTATCGAAGGTAAACACAAAGTAGTGTGCTTTCCGTATGAAAGACCTTCCCACGTGTGTCGAGTTTTAACATTGGGATCAGCTCAAGAATCATGGAGAACGGTCAAAACCACACATAGGCATCGTCCTTTATTTAGTTCTTCTGCCAGATGCATTAAGGGGTTTATATATTATCTCGCCAATATTTATCCCACTCGTGGTCCGGTTATAATGAGTTTTGATGTCAGATTTGAAAAATTCAATATGATTCAATTTGATACTGAGTGCAACTTGCTGTTAAATTATGGGGGAAGGTTAGCTTTTCTTGATATATATAATAAAAGAAGATTGTGGATTTTGAAGGATGCAGGGGAACAGAAGTGGTCGTGTCAAGATTTTCTTTTACCTTTGGATCACTTTGATGAGAGTTTTAAAGGTATCACTCATGCTGGTGAGTTTATCTTTGCACCAACCCTGTTTCGTAAATGGGCATATATTTTGTATTATGATCCGGTGAGAAACAGTTGTAGAAGATTCGAACTGGAAAGAATCGTAGGCAACGAAGATGTGCTCGGTAATGATCTATGGATTCTTGGGTTCCGTGCTTTCCCGAATCACGTTGATGGTCAAATCTCTATGTAACAATCTCTTTTTCTCTATGGTTTTGTTTTTCCCTAGAATGATACTTTTTGTTTTTGTTCCTTAGTATGACACTTAGCTTATGCAACTTTCAGATTATTCTAATACTTTTATCATTCGTTACTTTGATTCTATTCAGTTTGAAATACCAATTCTTTGTAATATTTAAAAGTCAAACATGAATTACAGGAAGAGAACACTACGCATATGTTTCTTATTTGAATGTCATTATTTGTGCCTTTCAGAAAAAATGCTATCAAGCATTCAAGCTCTCGGAAACATAGATAAGATGATTGGAGGCTTGGAGCTATCCAAAGCGTATAAAGAAACTCTATTCTTGAGCAGAGTGTTATTTGCAAAGCTAATTTCTCATAGACTTGTGTTGGACATTATCTCCTTTACCCCAAGATATATAATGAGCGTAATTAGATTATAGCCCAAACTAAAACCAAAAATTAAAAATTAAAATATACACCACCTAAGTAACATTACTGAAAAAATTCACAAACTATTCCAGCTCTCCAAAATATACAATCATTTACCCAAGTCATTAACCGATTATATGTCCACGGTCGCAATTAATTAATTAATTAACCGGACAGTGCCGGGCACGCAAACCAATTAACCAAACTCGCCTTTCGTTATCCCTTCTTCTTCTTCTTCTTCGCTAAATCGAGAATTTGCCGAAAAATCTCATCTCCATGGATGCAAATGCGAAGCACAGAGACTTCTTAAACCATCTCGAAACATACCTCGCGAAGAGAGATGGCGTAGACAAGCTCCTGAAGATCTCTCGTTACACAACCAAGATCATCCTCGCATCATCCCTCATCCAAGAAACCGGATCCCTAAACCACCGTCTCAAGAGCTTCGAATCGAGCGTCGGAGTCAGCCGCAAAGCCTTCCGTCTCGGAAAATTCGTTCAAGACATCAACGCGCTGAGAGCCTCGCGATGGGATTCGAACCGTGACTTGCTCCTGCTGACGATCGTCGCGTACGGAGGCGAAGGGTTGTACTATTTCGTCGAGCAGTTCATCTGGTTAGCGAAATCCGGTTTGATCGACGCGAGACACTCGAGATGGTTGCAGAAGATCAGCGCGTGGGCGGAGCTTGTGGGATACGTTGGGAGTGTTTCTTTGAAAATCAAGGATTTGAGGAAGTTGAAGGACGAGGAAGCTTGTGTTGCTTCGACGATTGAGATCTCTGTCTCGAGAGGGATGTCTTATGAAGGAGAAGAGATGAAGATGAAGAAACTCAAGGAGAAGAAGACATTGAAGGTTTTATCGGTTCTGCAAGATCTTGCTGATGGGTTAATGACGATTGCAGATTTAAGAGATGCTAATGGAGTTTTATCAGCTCCGAGTGTGATTGCTTCAGCAGGTTTGTTCTCAGCTATTGTCAGTACTCATAAGAACTGGGTTTCTTGTTGATCATCATCATCATCTTCACTAAACAAGGTTTCATTTTTTTTTCTTCTCTTGTCTGCTTATTACCACACTGACGTTTTGATAAAGTGTTACTGTCAAATTTCAATGTTTATCCTCGAAAGTAGAAAGCTTTTAGACAGTAAATAGAAAGGTTTCAAGTAAGACAGCTAATTTGTTTGAGGCAATACATGATTTAAATCAGAAAAGATGAAATGAATCCAAATTTTTGGAAGCAGTACAAACAGAAATAAGAATGGCTTGTTAAAGCCTCAAACTCTGTTTCTTTTTCTTGTCTGCTTATTGGAACAGTAATGTTTTGATAAAGTGTTCCTCTCAGATTCATTGTTTATCCTCGAAAGTAGAAAGCTTTTAGACAGTGAACAGAAACGTTTCAACTAAGACGGCTAATTTAGATATGAACAGAGTTTGAGGCAATACATGATTTAAATCAGAAAAGATGAAATGAATCCAAATTTTGGAAGCAGTACAAACAGAAAGTAGAATTGCTTGTTAAAGCCTGTTAAAAAGAAACCTGTCTTCGAACTCTCTTACAAAGACAGAAATGATGATAAAGCGTGGTGCTAAGAGAAGGAATGAGAAACCACACATGTCGTTCTACCTTTCTTTCAAGGAACTGCTGTTAGATTTTGATCGCTTGAGTTGCCACGGAGGTAAGCAGCCTCTGAGAGGTGATTGTAGGAACTGTGACGATGTCGAAAGCTGTTTTTGTCTCATGGAAATGGAAGACAAACAGGTGAACGAGCTTCTAAGACTTCTCTTTTCGTTTTCTTCCTCCGGAATTTGGCCGTCTGGATCATGACAAACCGCTGTGATCTTGAGTGACTCGGGAAGTATGCAGCTGCACACAGAACCTGCAAGAAAAGTCAAACTTTGTGTTCAGACTAACCAATCATCTGACAGAATACTTGAACAACTTGCAAACCATCACTTACCTATTTCCGCAAGCCGGTTCACCCATTTTGGGATCCTTTTGCCAGTAAGCTTGTGGCAGACGTCCTGGCAGAAATGGTTACAGTTCTTAACGATCAAGTGATACATATTCCCATAGTAACTGCAAGCCATGTCCTCCATGAACTCTCTCACTTGCGCCGGGTTTAGATTCGTGGTTCCAATGAATATCGACTTCTTGAACTTGAAGCCAGGGCATTGCCGTGGCTCAACCTCGAAAACACCACTGGTTGCGTAATCATGGGCACCAAAAGCATATTCTACTCCATGAACTGTGCATCCAACGAGGAACTTACAGAGTTAGCTAGCAGTAAGACCAAATCAAGAATACAACACGAGGCCCTAAAGCTTACCTTCTACACCAGAGTGAAATATACCGAGGCCTGCCCAATAGATATATCCGTTGATTGGAGTCAAGTCATAGACATTGAGATAGACTGGTGCACGCCCTGGACCATAGTTGTTTGACTTGAGTTTCGAAAAGAAGCAAAACCGCGCAACTGATTTGCTTTTGAGATGAAGAGGTGCGAGAGACTTCCAACGTTTCTTTGGCTCAAATTTCATCTTTTCTCCAAACCCTGACCGAAACTCTAGCAGTGACTCTGACCAACCTGCTCATTCAGAAATCCATGTTCAGATATTAGACTTGCTACGAAGAACTGAGTCACATGAAACCAGAAAGGAGACAGAGAAGAAAAGTAGAATTATCACACAAGTGAAAATTTTACCTTTCTTCTGCTTAGGCTCTGCCTCTCCCTTCAACATTGGATGCCTCAGTAGAGGTTATCCTGTATGTAAGCATCAATCAATAACATATTCTCAAAGGTGCACAAGCAAAGAGCTCTGTGCCACATTGTGTTTTCATAAAGCTTAAGAGACTAAAACTGAAAAACTCTCTTCTTTTTTTTTTTTTATAATCTTTGCTAGTTGGCTGAAACACAACACCAGCTCATTTAAAAGTCAACACCGATCCGTCTTGGCCGGCTTCAATCAGCTATACAAAAGTTGAGTATAAATATAAAAAGCGCATGCATCTTTAAAAACAAAAAATTAGTCACATTTATTCATCTTAATATAAACAAGACTGAGTCATCTCAATATCTGTCTTTGTGATACTACAAGGATTTTGGTAGCCTAGAAAAGTGTTGTTAAACACTTTAAAATCTGAATACTTTCCAAATATACAGAGATCAAAAGCAAAATGTGGTCAAGGTTTAGTGTTTATAATATAAAGTTTTGTTTCGAAAGAAGTTGCTACCATGTCAGGAGCAATCATGAAGACAAAAGATGTAGGTTGGTTTTGTAGTATTAAATAAAGGAGAATAGACAGGAGAAGATGATACAGATAGATTAGTAAAGAGCTTAGGAGACAAGTCAAAGCTTCAACAACTCATTCCAACTAATTTTGAGTCTGACAAAAAGGCAAACGATTCCAATTAAGCAGATGAACAGTTGAATATTATGAAAACCTAACTTAAACAGCATCACCAGTCCCAACAAATTGTCAATCTTGTACTAATACAAACACTTTCTATCTAAAAGAGTCTAAGATGTAAGAAACCTACAAACAAAGTTTATTCCCCCAAATTTGGTAAAATCTTGAAAAGTGTAGCATTTAATTACTGAAACTTTTTTACGGAAAACGGAAGGATTTGTGAAAGTTATTGCAAATCAAAACTGACCCATTTTGCACCGTCAATTAAGAACACACATTTATGGTTTCTGTTCTAGGGTTTAGTGTTATAGATCTGTCGGAAGAAAAAACATAGCTCTAAGGAAAGCAGAGAAAGACTTAAGATCTTACAAGCAAAACGAGAAAGCACAAGAATTTGAGAAAATTTCAAAAGCAGGAATCTTCACATAAACTGGATAATGTATCAACAAATTAGATATAGACCAAATTCAATTTTGTTTCAGAACGAAAAAGAATTTTAACAGAGAAGATAGAAGAGTTTCTGGGGAATGTAGAAGAACTTACGAGAATTCGGATATAGATTGTGACGACCATTACGCTCAACGGCGCAGAGAAGTGAGGCTTAGCATTAACTGTGTGAACCACCTGAGACTGAAGCTTGGAAGTTTTTTTTTTTTTTTAAAACGGAGACTGAAGTTTGAGTTTACTTTTTTTTTTTTCTTTAAAGAATCATAAGAAGAAGATGAGAGTGAGAGAGAGAGAGAGAGAAGAGAAAAAAGAACGAAATCCTTTCGCTCTCTCTCCCGTGTCTTTGTCTCTTTTTCTTTTCTTTGCATGTTTTGTTTGGTTTCTATTTTATCCTCTCTTAGCAAAAGGCTTTGGATGGTTAAAATTGCGTTTCGCATTAAACGTTGTATAATTTTTTTTTAAAAATATATATATATATATATATATATGATTTTACAAACCCCTGTTTCGATTTTGTGTAATCACTTGTAACAGACCCGTGATTGCATGAATTTTTTTTTTTAATAATTTAGTTTAGAAATATACATTTTGGTTTTTTTGTAGACAGAAAATTGGTGAGTTATGTTCTTTTCTTGGTGAGATATTAATATCTTTGATGAAGCTGAGGATTGGTAGTCAATATATATTTTTTATAATGTAACCATTTTGTTTGGAGATCATGCTAGATATTAGGAAATTGTTTTTAGAAGGATATTTTTTCCATTAATTTTGATATAGTTTGTAGGTTAGTTTCTTTCATAAATGTAACCACAATATATAACCCGCGTTATCCCTAATATATTAATTGAAAAGACGTTTTGCCACATGTCTCAAAGAGATTAATTTGTGGAAAAACAACCAATCAGAATCATTTTTTGTGCATGTCATTAAAAAGTTCATCCTTAATGGGCATGTTTAATGGACTTCTGTTTACAAAACTCAATCTAATATAGTTCAAATGAAATTATGAATATTTTTTTTTAAACTGGGTTATATATATGAAATGTTTTTCTACAAATGAAGAGATATTAGATTAACTATCATTTGTAAAAACTTATAAAAATCATAAAACTTTTAAAAATTTTAACTATTTTTATGAAATTTTTTTTAAAAAAAAATTACAAGCCATTTATATATATCGAATTTTTTTTAATTCGTTTTGGTTAAATTTAATGGATTTTATTTGTTTTAGGTATATATTTTGGTGAAAATTAAACATATGTCATCTAATTCAAAAAACTAAAATATTATTCTAAATCCCATATATATTAATTGAGAAGACGTTTTGTCACATGTCTCAAAGAGATTAATTTGAGGAAAAACAACAAATCAGAAACATTTTTTGTACATGTCATTAAAAAGTTCATCCTTAATGGACATGTTTAATGGACTTCTGGTTACAAAACTCAATCTAATATAGTTTCAATGAAGTTATGAATATCTTTTTTAAATTGGGTTATATATATTAAATGTTTTTCTACAAATGAAGAGATATTAGATTAACTATCATTTGTAAAAAATTTATAAAAATCATAAAACTTTTATAATTTTTAACTATTTTTATGAAAATTTTTTTTTTTAAATTACAAGCCATTTATATATATCGAATTTTTTTAATTTGTTTTGGTTAAATTTAAATTCTAAATATTTCATATTTAAAAATAGTTATTCAACTATACAGAATTTCTTTGATTATATTTCAAAAATATATTAAACAGGAAAAACAAATAATCAACCAATATAAAAATATTTATAACTTTTAACCTACTAAACAAACACAAAATATAATACACACATAATACAATTATTCAAACACCAATCAACACAATATATAATCTCACATAATCCAATTCTTCTAATATAAAAAAAAAAATCATACAACAAACAACTACAAATAATATATTAGCCATAAGAAAGTTGACTACTATGATTACAGTTTATATAATAATTAATTATATACCAAATATTATATCTGCACAGGGTGCATGCTATCATCTAGTATATTAATAGGAAGAAGTTTTGATTTTTTTAGTAAATCCAATCTATCAAGTAAATCAAACTAATTTTTTTTAGTGGAATATACTAATCTTGATAATATTATAGAGATATTATCCGATTAATATTATAGAGATATAATTGGATAAGGTGTTTTTAACTTTTTCTGTTTTTCCATGATTTTTTTTTTCTGTTCTTCCAAGATTTTTTAATTCCTCCACCATTTTTTAGATAATGAACAGTTTATCAAAAACAAAAGTTAATTGTTTTAAAAATTTTGTTTGGCAACAGGTTAATTTTTTTGTTTGTTAACAGGTTTTAAATAGTGGCATGAGTTGTAAATAAGTCAAATCTTTTCAAACATTTTTAAAAATGTTGCCAATTAATACTATAGAGATATAAAGCTTTCACATATAAACCCTAACACACACATAAAAAACAAAAACAAAATCTAATCTAAATACATTTTTTCAAACATACTTATGGGAAACATAGTGACATAATTCACATATATATAATCATTGATTAGAAATTTACACTACCCAAATCAAATTTCGTACGGCTGTTACGTATTAATAATTATTTATTATATAAATTTTTATTTTTAAAGTTAATAATTAACATGATTTTAAAATTATAAGATTTTGATACACTTAAAAGAATTTTAATTAAAAATATATATAATAGTTATTAATCCTAAAATAATATCAAATGTTAATATGTATAAATTTATACAATAAATTATCAACACTAAAAGAAAAAGATATAATAATTATTTTTTAAAAGCAATATACTTTTAAAAGAAAATTATACAGTTAATTATTTTTAATCTCAATTTCACACTTCCAAATTCACTTCTATATAATATCTACAAGAATAACAGCATTATGTATAATTTTTATGATTATGTAACAATTACCTAAAAACTATTTAAAATATGATTTTCTCAAACTTGTTAATGTGTCATCGCCACATTCATTCTCACAAAAACAAATCTAACATCATTTTTAAAAAATTGTGACATGGCATATTAAATGTAACATGGTCAATTTTATTTATAAGCTTTGGAAAAATGTATAACTTATATATATTACTATTGAAAGAAAGAATATACTAGTAACAGACCCATGGTTGCGCGGAGCAATTTATTTTATAATTTGGTTTCGAGTTTTTTTTTCCGTTTTTTGCAGACAGAAAAAAAAAACTCTTTGTGCAGAGTTAAATTTTTTTTTATAGTAGTGGAAATTTACAATAAATAAGATTAATATATTATGTTTGGATGATTAAAATATTAACAGAACTAATTTGCTGTATGAAAATATTTATTTGTAGGAGTATGAAAATATATTATTTATAAAAAATATTTTGAAATCTTGAATGAGCATAATCGAAATTAAAATAATACCATTTATATTATATTTAAAATTTAGTTTAGATATTATAATTTTGTGTTATTTATTGATTTAATATTAAAAATAGGTTTATGATATTTAAAATAAATATTTATATTATTAAAAAAATATAGTGTAGAGTTTACCATTTTTAAATAGATTTAAGATATTACGTAGATATTATTAATCAATATAAGATAGTACGCATATATTATTAATCAATATAAGATATTACACAGATATTATTAACCAATATAAGATATTACACAAATTTTATTATTTTTTTTAATTCAAATTACTTTTTTATCTAAAATTAAACATGTTGCCAAATAGAGATAATGGCAAAAACGTAATTAAGAGCAACTTTAAAAAAATGATTTCTGAAATAATAACAGTAAGATATATCTGTCATCATAAATATAAATTTTAAATAATATAATTATAAATGTAGTAATTTTCCACATCAACTTAAGGTTAAAAAGATAGCAAATTTTTTATAATTATTTATACTTCTTTGTCAAAGTTAATTTTAATTGTGTCTTAAAAAATACAAAACCAAATCAATAAGATCTGTTAAAAAAATTATATTTATTCATAATTATATTTAGCTTCAAGTAATAATATTTTAGGTATATTTGGATAATTCTCTTGCTCATTTAGAAATATTAATTTGTCAGAACTTTTTAGACAAGTTTAGTTAATTTTGATTTTCTTAATTTTTTTATTTAAGTTTTTTAACTGTGATTTTTGGATAAACTAACCCCGATTGGGGGTAGAAACTATATATATATAAGAGATGATCTGATAAAATCATCCCCAATAGGATGTTATTTTTTAATTTAAAATTAAATATTATCTTAATTATATTATGATAATGATACTATATATATATATATATATATATATATATATTGTGTCCAGCAAGTTAGGACTAATCATGATTGGAGGCTAAAAACCTAAATCATCATCAAGTGAAGAAAGAAGAGATGTAGTTAGTTGATTACGTTTGTGTATTAGATACTAGGGATTTCCCCGCGCTACAGGCGGTTGTGTTTATATATTTTTTACTTTTTTATTTTAAGTTTTTTTATTAGTGTAGTTTGACCATTGACTGTTCAAAAACTATGTTAATTTCAGTAAACCGTAAAATGGGAGGGTGGTGATGAAATAATTTTCGGAGATTAGAGGTTCATTTGTGTTGAAATAGTTTTCGCGTTTTATTTGTTTCTTTATGACCATCTTTTTTCTTTTTGATTGGACCCTTTACGGATGGAAGAATTGTATCTAAGTTTATGCGAAGGAGACGAATATGTTTTTATATTTTTTTATTGGAATCATATTTATTGCAAAAAACTGATGTGATATGTGATTGTTATTATTTTTTATCTTTTTCTTATTGCCCCGTTCAGATCTTCTTCTTCTTTCCATTAAGACTTGCTTTAGAACATATGACCTGCCAAGTTATGTTTCCTCGTTCCTGTTTTTCACTTATGTTGATATGCATTGACCCTTACAAAAAGATCTCATGTTCAGCCCTGCTTCTGATTTGGTTAGTGTAAGTTCATCATCCTACGACTTGATGCTTCTCAAATTGATGCATGTACATGTGAGCAAAAAAAGCAGATCTCAAATCTCAAAAACCCCATAAACTGAAGAAAAGAGAAAGAAGAAAATCCATATCTAATATTACCAATGAGCGGCTGGATTTGCATTGTATTTTATATCTTCCTTTTTAAAATGAAAAATTTATACACCATACATATAATGACTGTAAGATTTAGTTGGAACCTTAACGTTTCAGAAATATTGACTATAATTAATTTTTAAAAAAATCATTTTAACTTCCATGATAAAGTTTATAACTGAATCAAAATGTAGGCATGTAGTTTAGTTATTCCATTTTATTAACTCTTCTGCAATTTACAAATCTCCATCTATTGTAGGCGAAATTGTCTACGATTTTGTTGCCTTTACGATATTTTATCTTTGCATGTTTTTTTTTTTTTCTTCTTGCTATGCATTCAGCATTGTATCGTTTTATAATATCGCTCATAATATTTCCAAGGTGTAAAATAAGTGGTGGACCACAATAACTATAACCTGATATCATAATTATAAATTTATTCGAAGTGTGCATGCCATAGGCCATGTACGACCATTTCTCAGCTGATATAGAAATCAGTATGCTAGATAATGATCTCTTCTTTCCCAACAAACTGGAACCTGAAGTATATGAAAACCAGAATGAAGAGTTTAGAAAGAAAAAAAATTAAAGTATGCAAATGTATGATGACAGTTTCGGGAAAGTGATGTTTTTGTTAAATACTGGAAGCAAATCATGAAGGTTCCCATATATTGGACTGGAACTCAATTCTTGATTATTTTCTATTAAAATCTAAAGTAAGAACAATAAAAATCCATACTAATTAAAATACGAACCTGGAGATTTTGAATGGTAAATCCTGTTGTTGCACCTGCACCTTTTGTTCCTATTCTAACTGTAAAAGTTGAGCTATTTGATTCCCTTTATTAATTGCGAAGTATGCTCCTTTTCTATTTATGTTTGTCGGCAACCATAGTATTCTCTAACTGGACGATTGAAAAAAGTGAAACATTAGCAGAAATGTATCTTAATTAATAAGTAAAATAGCCCGACACTAACCCAGTCGGCACAGAAGAACCTTTAAACCTGATCGCAGACTGAATGAAACTCTACAAGCTCTCTGCACATCATTGCAGAGCAGTACACATTGGTCATTTGCTTTTTTAAGTGCTTGTTTTAAACCCGTTAATTCTTGTTTCAGACGCTGAGTTTCCCTCTTTTTCTCCAATACTTCCTTCCGGGCATCACCAGTTTTTTTATAGAACCAAAACACTGAAACAAAGAAGAGCGGAGATGTGGAACAGTGAGGTTGAATCAGAGTCGGCCAAGTCAATAAGTTCTTCAAAAAAAAGAGCATATAAACCACGGTCCTGATTAGATACTTCCTGGGATAAAGCGAACAATATATATGAGTCAAATTAGCAAAGAGTAATTGTCTGATATAAAAAGAGAAGACGGCTTTTGGTACAAAGATGATAATTAAGAAGCTACCGAGAAAGTCATTATACCTTAGATGGGTATTGAAACTTGCATATCAAATTGATCCTCTTAAAATATTGTCATTCTCAATCCAATAATTGGGTAGTAAATTCCTTATTTCTGCCTTGAAACTTTCGAAACTGTTCAACATATTTTCACTTAATTGTCCTGAACAAAACCAAAAAAAAAAAGTAACCACATAGTCGATTGCTTTGGCAATCCTAAGTTTTGAATCCCATCTAGATGCATTGAAAACAAAAGACACCAGTTTTGCTCAGGACTGAACCCAATAAGAAATATTTTCTATATAGTGCAAAATAATGTTAGAATCCCCAAATAAAATTAACATTGCAAATCCAAAACCTAAAAAATGCACTGAAAGCTCAATCCGCCGAAGTATATTATACAATCTGGAACTCACCTTACTCTGACGGAATCGTAACATCCAAAACCGACTCCTTTGGACAGACGCAGACACACACCTCTAAGGTGGCTTATGACATATCTAAACCAACGGCAAGTATATTCACATAAAACTCCCGAGTTTCAAATCCTTACTCGTTCCTGCATCGCTCTCCAAATGGTGGCAAAAGAAGAGCGAATATTGCCTTGCACCTAGCAATCCTTTTTCAAACGTTTTTCTTTTAATCTGAAAACAAAAGCAAACCCACAATTTTGTTTAGAAAAGTAAAATTTTGCTTCTGCATTCACCAAGAAAACAACTTTGATTTGACGAAATATTGTGTGACTCACCGAGCGCAAACCTTCTTAGCACGTTCCACATGTCTTTTTAAAAGATCAGAATCAGACAATCGTTTCACAGATTCCTCGGCCTGAAGCTCATCAAAGAGTTGATAACCATGGAACTCAGGATTACTATTCACCATTAGCATTTTAGGAAGGAATAAGAAGAAACACGAAACCTGTTTGTCTTCTTCACGATCTGGTTCTTCAACTGAATCTTTTGGCAAACTTGTCTCCACCACATCCGCAGGAAAAAGGCTTTGGCAAACATGGCATTGCATCGCTTTGCTAGTTTGCTGCTTCTGTAAGCAATCCATTAATCCTTGTGTCAATCATACACATATATTCTACACTAAATTACAAAAGCAAACAGGAAATTGATGTGAACCTGAATTACCTCATGAGCACCGTTTCTCAACCACGATCGACGAAGGGAATACAGAGAAGCTCCCTCTGTTATTCTTATCTGCCAAATAAATGAAAAGTATTTATAATCGAAGATGGCGACAAATGAATTGTCGGCCTTTACTCTGCGATTAATTGAGGTAACGCATCCGAGACGCTCCAGTTCTCCATAACGGCAACACAAAGAAGAAGAACGGCGAACGTCGGGGAAGGGAGAGCAACAGAAAATCAGGCCTCAAACTATGTCACCTAAGTTGGGCCGTTAGTGGGCTGCGAAAGGAGTCAAACGTTAAAATTGAATTTTTAAAAAAATTACGAAGGCCCAACAGAATCAATTGTAAATAATCTTTTCTAGGGGACATGTGGCATTTTTTCCCCAAAAGGAGAGAATGAACTGAACTTTATTTCTACACTAAATTACAAAAGCAAACAGGAAATTGATGTGAACCTGAATTACCTCATGAGCACCGTTTCTCAACCACGATCGACGAAGGGAATAAAGAGAAGCTCCCTCTGTTATTCTTATCTGCCAAATAAATGAAAAGTATTTATAATCGAAGATGGCGACAAATGAATTGTCGGCCTTTACTCTGCGATTATTGCTTTATTGCCACTTCCTCCGAAAAAATAATCAGGATTGCCACCATTCTATTTTAATTTTCTTTTGCAATTATTTTTTTAAGTAAAACCGATTGAAAAGTCTGAAAACCCAACCTAATAAACTAAAATTACAAACCCGACCTGAAGTATCCAGTAATCCAACCCAAAACCCATAAACCCATATTAAATAAAAAAATAAAGAAACGAAAGAAACAATCTTTCTCTATTTTTCCTTCGATAATTGAAAAAATCAATCGTCATCTTTTGATCCCATCTTTTGTCGTCTCCGAATCTCATGCTGCCTTGTGCTTTTGGAGAGTCTCGAGTCATCATCGATCTGTGCATTTTCACCTCCGTCGGTTGAGGATCTTCGTCCCTTCCGCCTCGTCGCTTAATATCTCTGTCGCTTTCTCCTCCGCCGTGTCGAGCCTAGATTGAACGACCAAAGATTGGTCGGCGAAGCGTCGCACTCACCGTGTAATAGCTGTAAAGAGTTTGATAGATTCTTCAGATCCGTCGTCTCCCGCAGCAGAGAGTCTAGTTACTGCAGCTGTCCACGCTTAAACGTGTGGTAAGTACCCGGAACGGAGCATAGACTTGATAAACGATTGGTTTTTATTGCCAACCTCTTGTTTTTGGGGCGGAATTTTGGTAGGATGGCCACCTGAAAATGTTGTGAGGATACTTGGATTTTTTTCATGAAACCTGCTGTTGCAGAGATGTACCAAACCTTGAAAAAAAAGAGTTTGATGAGCTGATACAGTGCAAAGTGAGTTCCATAGCCAACTCTGTTGTTGTGTTTATTCTGTCTGCTATTTCAACTCTGATTATTGGTTTGCTGAGACCAATGCCGTTGTAGTAGACAACAAGAAAATTACGATCTTACGGAGTCCAAATATTTTCTGGACGAACCTGAAAGCAAAGGTGGGATGAAAAATAGGTAGACTTGGTGCATCTCTTTGTGGCATATGATCAGGTGAGGTCGATGGGAGATTAAAACTCATAATATGGCGTGAGGGTGGAGCTGGAGAGTAAACTCCCTTGGTGCAAGCACACAAAGATAAGAGATAATTGATATGGATGTTGTGAATTACTGTGAGTATTAAGATGTCCATCCAGTTGTCGGTTGTAACTTGTAACTCTTAGCATATTGATCTTTGTTGTCTGTTGTATGGATTTCATTGTAACAAATGCAAACAGTTTCAGGCTGGGGATGTCATTGTCAATGCTAAAGTACGCTTGGGAGTTTTTTTCGTAGTATTTTGGTCTCTTTGGTTAACAATATTAAGAATTGGATTATATACATCCAGATAACTCGGACAATCGGATCAGCTACATCCAGATAACTCGGACAATCGAGTCAAAATTATCGGATAATTGGATCAACTATGTCCAAATAACGCGTACAATCGAGTCAAAATTATCGGATAATCGGATCAACTACGTCCAACTAACACGTACAATCGACTCGAAATGGTTTCAGACAATTGGGTCAACTTGTCCAACTAACACGTACAATCCGTTTTACTAATATATATAAGTTTGGATTGAAGAAATATGGTAATAGTAAATGAAACTGTATAAGAATATCTAAAACTGGTGGGAAAATCATTTTAGAGGATAATGAATTTAGGGACATAAATTTTATGAAAATATAGGTTCATGTTCTTACTTTCACTCGAAGTATTCCTCATACTATATGGAAGACATTGACATAGTGACATGAGTATGAATGGAATAATGCAAAACTACATATTTTGTGATTATGTTTTCACGAAAACTTTAGAATTAAGCATCTATAAGAGAAACAAGTATTGCCAACTAAAACTCTTTATCCGGTCTTATGGTCCAACTGCAAATAGTCAAAAACTTAAAATGTACAACTATTTAGAAGAAAAGCCAAGTGAACATTTAGGAACAATCGTATGTACAATAATGTACATCAACGTAAATGACCTTTTTGCCCCTCCGCTTTTTGTCAAAGTAAATGACATTTTCTCCCATTTTATCATTATTTTCTCCTCACTTTTCTCCATTTCACCCACTTCCTCTCTCCACTTTTCTCCATTTCACCCTCTTGGACAGGTGGCGGCGCAAACTAGGGTTTCAACTAAAAAAAATAAATTCGTTTTTTTTTTCATGCCGTTCTGGATATAGGTAAAGGTTCACAAAAATATGGTAATGTTTCATTTATTTATTTTTTGAAAAATACAATTATAAATAGTTGTACCACACATAAAATTAGTTATACCTAGTTGTACCACAACCAAAATAACATAAATGAATTATAAATATAAACAGTTACGTCATTTATCCAAATTTATATTAAAATATAGTGTTTGCTCGGTTAATAGTCAGGTTACCACCATTAGCTATATTATCATCATCTCTTCCATTTGAAACCAACTCTTCTATTTGTACCCGCCATTGTACAAGTCGTCGATTATATCTTAGTTGTACCATTTGTATCAATTATCCTACATCTGTAAATTTGATGATCTCTGATTTAATTTACCTAGTAATAACTATGATTCACGAGGTATAATTGATAAATAACCAATATAACTATGTAATTGACCTATAAAACATGGTTACCAATCTAACCTAGAAACTAAAATAGTTAATTTTCAAATCCAATCTCTAAATCCCTAAAAAGTTGTAATGAAGAAGAAGATGAATTTTGTTTTGTTTTGAAATATCAGCAATGTCAAAGGAGTAAGAAAGTACGAAAAATGTAGAAAAAAAAGAAGACAGATGCAGAAATAGATGCAGAAGTGGAGCTGAAGCTCGGGTAAAATGGCGGAGAAAACGAAAAAGAGAGAGACGTGGGGGAAGAGGATGCTCACGTGGGAAAACTTTTATTCCATTTTATTTTATTTATTGCATTTAAAATTATTAGATCAACTTTCATTAAGGATGAAATAAGTATTTCATATAATAAGTGGCATCCAGATTAGTTGGTGGCAATGAGATTATTTTTTCTCCACTTTGTGGCAATTAAGAATTGCGCTCCAACACAAAGAAGAAGAACGGCGAACGTCGGGGAAGGGAGAGCAACAGAAAATCAGGCCTCAAACTATGTCACCTAAGTTGGGCCGTTAGTGGGCTGCGAAAGGAGTCAAACGTTAAAATTGAATTTTTAAAAAAATTACGAAGGCCCAACAGAATCAATTGTAAATAATCTTTTCTAGGGGACATGTGGCATTTTTTCCCCAAAAGGAGAGAATGAACTGAACTTTATTTCTACACTAAATTACAAAAGCAAACAGGAAATTGATGTGAACCTGAATTACCTCATGAGCACCGTTTCTCAACCACGATCGACGAAGGGAATACAGAGAAGCTCCCTCTGTTATTCTTATCTGCCAAATAAATGAAAAGTATTTATAATCGAAGATGGCGACAAATGAATTGTCGGCCTTTACTCTGCGATTAATTGAGGTAACGCATCCGAGACGCTCCAGTTCTCCATAACGGCAACACAAAGAAGAAGAACGGTGAACGTCGGGGAAGGGAGAGCAACAGAAAATCAGGCCTCAAACTATGTCACCTAAGTTGGGCCGTTAGTGGGCTGCGAAAGGAGTCAAACGTTAAAATTGAATTTTTTAAAAAATTACGAAGGCCCAACAGAATCAATTGTAAATAATATCTAAGGGGACAGGTGACATTTTTTTCCCCAGAGGAGAGAATGAACTGAACTTTATTATTATAGATATATAGCATTAATCTCATATCGTACCATTTTTGGAAGAGAGATGGTCTTGTGGACCGGACGTGGTAGAATCCCGTGTTGATCAAGTGTCCTGCTTCCAAGCCGTTGCGGTCCACGCTTATCTGCATATCAAAGCTCCCGTTGTTGCTTAGCCGAGAGAAAGGGTTCCTTAGCCACATCACGTCAGTGTCTGACAAAAAAAGAATTAAAATCATTACAAAAAAATATAGTTCCAAAACCCTAACAATGTGTGTTGCCACCTTTACAATATTCTTGAACAAACCGGAAACGTCCAGAGACTCATTGGCCAAAAAACTAACCATGAAAAGAAAATGGTAGCCGCGGAGGAGGACGTTGCGGATCAAGTGAGTCCTCCGCCACATCATCTCAACGAAATCAGCTGACATGTATACTTTCTCTCCCACCAAGTCAACTCCCCCGTGTCCATCTTGTAGCAATGGAGCCTCCTGAAGCGGCATCGATCATAGGCCGTCTGATCCGCTGCCACCACCAGCAGATGGTCTAGAAGTGGCAAAGTCTCTTATCCTTCCCAGAAACTCTCCAGGAACAGATCCAGCATCGTCCTCCCTCCTCCAACATCCTCTACGTACGCTCTGTTTACCACTGCTATTATCACCGTCTTGTTGTTTCCTGTTGCCGCATTGTCCAACACTGCCTCAATCTCGTCCACCGGAGACGCTATATCTTTCCGTTGAAAGTGCAAGCTGAACCTGAAGTACACTTGGATGGAATCAAGGAGTACAGCAAGGAGACAAGCCGTCTAGAAGAATCTTGGAGGGAAGATCTGCGTCGGAATACTTCTAGAAGAATATGTCCTGAAGAACTCAAAGAGCTGACATCGAAGGAATATTCTAACAGAAGATAGTGGATGCTAAGGAGGAGAGATACTCGGATTAATATATTTCAAGTAGGATTAGATTTGGAGAATCTTTTCAGTTAGGAATTAGTTCAGACATATGTGTATAAATAGGATGAGTCGATGCTGTGTATAGGCATCTGAAAAAGAGAGAAAAACACTTGGGTTAGCTTCTAGGTATTTGGGGTTCTTGGATCGGAGATCTCGGAACATTTAGTTTAGCAAGAGCAAGTTGAAGTGTGTTTTCAACATTGCTAAGTGTAGGAATCAATTTGAAAGGTCTTGTAAGAGTTTCAAAGAGTGATTCAATAAAAGTTTCTTGTACGGAATGTTTTATTAAGTATTTCTACATAAGTTTAGATAGTTCTTGCATTTTCATTTGGTATCAGAGCAAGCACTTGTATTCTAAACAGGTGAGATCTTGCGGAACAAAATGGAGAGCTATCATCATCTCATTGCAAACACACGTGTTGTGCTGGATGATACCAACTACGGCTTTTGGAAAGCTAGGATTAAATCGGTGATTAAGGGGATTGATGTATTGGCATGGAAGGCTGTAACCCATGGATGGAAGGAGCCCACCATAAAAACTGAAGAAGGTGAAGAAGTGGTGAAACCAGAGGAGAGCTGGACAGAAGAAGAATAGAAGGCTTCAAAGTTCAATTCACGCGCACTCACTGCCATTCATGGTACTGTAGCTCGCAAACAATTTGAGCTAATCCAAGGGTGTGATTCAGCAAAGGAAGCATGGGATATCCTTCAGGTTCACTTTGAAGGAACAATCAAAGTGCAGAATTCAAGAAAGGATTTGCTAGCCACAAGGTTTGAAAACCTAAAGATGGAAGAACATGAATCAATCTCTGATTTTAGTTCAGAGATCAGTTCTCTTGCTCAAGAAGCACTCACACTGGGAAAACGATACAAGGATAAGAAACTTGTAAAGAAGTTTCTCAGGTGTTTACCTTCGAAATTCATGGCATACAAGGCAGCAATGCATGTGTTGCTCAACACTGACACAATCAGTTATGATGAAGTGGTAGGGATGCTTCAGGCTCATGAGCTGGAACTAGAAGGTCCAAAGAATGATAAAGGTATAGCACTGATGTCTCAATCACATGAAGAGAAACAACTTCCAGATGATGATCCAATCAGCTTGCTGGTACGACGTTTTGATCGACTAGTGAGAAAGACAAAACATGGAAAGTTTCCTAAGAAGAGTTTTGATGATAAAAAGGAGTACCAATCAGGAGAAGGAAGTAAGAGTGACAAGAAATATGAAATGCAGTGTCATGAGTGCAAGGGGTATGGACATTTCAAATAAGAATGTCCCACTCTGAAAAGAAGAGAGATCAAATGCTTTGGCTGTAAGGGTTTTGGTCACACTCAACTCGAATGTGTCAATGATCAGAATAAAAGAGGCGAGAAGTCCATGCTTGGAATTGAAGAAGAAACATCTGATGAAGATTCTGACGAGGAAGAACTCAACAATTTTGTTGCTTTCGTTGGAATTGCTGAATTTGGAGAAGAAGGTGAACTCACAGATACAGAAGACGAAGAGGATGTCAAACAAAGCTACAAGAAGATTTGCGACACTCTTGTTAAGGTTGGTAAAGAGAACATTCTTCTCATCTCTGAAAAACAGCGACTTGAATCTGTTATTGAATTACTTCAAAAAGAACTTAAAGCTGAGAAAGTTTTGAGTGCACAGTTTGTCACGTTGATCAAGGAGAAATTGGAACTATCCAAAAAATCAGATGAAGTCCAGAAGATGCTTCAGGAAGAAAAAAGCAAAAAATCGAGGACTGCAAGCCCAGCTGGATGAACATCAGAAACAGCTCAGAATGCTTGTTGGATCAAAGCAGCTTGATGAAATTCTGAGTTACAGAAGGACTGAAAAGACACACATGGGTCTTGGATACACTGGAAGAGGAGGAGATGGAGAAAAGGAACTCAAATTTGTGCCAGCAACCAAAGTTTAAACGGAGAGTCAACCCAGATATCAAGAATCATACCACAGAGCTAGTGAATGGAAACAAGGGACGAGACAGTTTCCTCAAAGGGGATGTCCGTTGGTATATTCAGGGCGAGTTCAAAACAACTACCCAAGACCAAGGTATGATTCGTATCAATCTCAGCGATATGGGAAGCAGTGTTTTTACTGCAGAAAAACTGGACATCTCAAAGCATTCTGCTACAAGTTTTGGGAAAAGGTTGAGCAGGCAATCCGACGTGAGAGGCAACCTCAAAACACTCATCAGAAACAAATGTGGGTAAAGAAGTCAGAACTATATCCAACTGCAGCAGCAACTGAATCTAGCACTGTTATTCGGTGGAACATGGCGTGTGTATCAAAAGAACCTGAGAAGACTGGTCCTTGGTATTTTGACAGTGGCTGTTCCAGACACATGACTGGAAGTCAGGAGAATTTGGTAAAGGTAAAAGCCATCAAAGGAGGAAAAGTGACTTTTGGTGATGAAAGTCACGGAGCAATCAAGGGAAAAGGAAGAACGAGTCATGATGGACTACCTCAACTTATGAACGTCTACTTTGTCAAAGGATTAAAAGCCAATCTTATCAGTGTGAGTCAATTGTGTGATGAAGGACTTTGTGTGTTGTTCACCAAGAAGGACTGCAAGGCTTTGGACGAAAGCAATCAAGTGGTGTTAAGAGGGGTCAGATCAGGCAACAACTGCTACATGTGGGAAGAAACTTCATCAGTTTGTCTCTCAGCTACCACATATGTTGAACTCTAGCACAAACGACTTGGACACATGAACATTCGGAACATGACCAACCTAAAAAACAAAGAGCACGTCAGAGGGATTCCATTACTCAAGGAAAAAGATGCGATAGTGTGTGGTCCATGCACTAAAGGGAAACAAGTCAAGGTGCAACACAAGAAGGTTCCCAATGTGCAGACGAACAAGACATTGGATCTTATTCACATGGATCCCAATGCAAACTGAAAGCATTGGAGGAAAGAGGTACGTGTTTGTCTTAGTAGACGACTTCTCACGATACACGTGGGTGAGATTTTTAAGGGAAAAGTCAGAGACTGCAGAAAGCTTTAAGATATGGGTGTTGCAACTCATCAACGAGAAAGGTGGCATCAAAAAGGTCAGAAGTGATCATGGAGGAGAATTTCAGAATGAAGCAATTGATCTTTTCTGTGGAAAGCAAGGAATAGCACATCAGTTCTCAGCACCTAGAACACGTCAACAGAATGGAGTTGTTGAAAGGAAGAATCGGACACTTCAAGAGATGGCCAGGGCAATGCTTCATGGGAGTAATGTCCCAAAGAAGTTTTGGGCTGAAGCAATCAGTACAGCATGTTACATCATCAATCGTGTGTATCTTCGAGCTGGACTGGCTAGGACACCATATGAGATATGGAAGGGAAAAACTCCAAATCTGAGTTACTTTCATGTTTTTGGTTGTAAGTATTTCATCCTCAATGACAAAGATCATCTTGGGAAGTTTGATTCCAGATGTGATGAAGGGATCTTCCTGGGGTACTCAGGACATAGTACAGCTTTCAGAGTGTACAATGTACGAGCTGAAACAATCATGGAGTCGGTCAATGTCGTATTTGATGACAAAGCTGTGATCGAGTGGTGTGACACACCGTCTGATAAGAAGGCCACACAGGAAGAAAAGGTGACAAATGAGGATATACCAGCCGAGGAAATCCCTGATCTGAAAGTCCCACAACAAGTTCACAAAAATCATTCTCTATCAGATGTTATTGGCGATCTTGAGGTAGGGCGAAAGACAAGAGGTGTGAAGATCAACTTTCAGGAGATGGTTCACTTTGCATGCTTCGTATCAAGTATTGAACCACGAAGTCATGTAGAAGCTCTCACAGATGAATTTTGGATTATCGCCATGGAGGAAGAGTTGAAACAATTTGTTCAAAATGATGTGTGGGAACTAGTTGAAGCACCTACGAATGTCAACATTGTAGGCACAAAGTGGATATTCAAGAGCTGACATCGAAGGAATATTCTAACAGAAGATAGTGAAGGCTAAGGAGGAGAGATACTCGGATGAATATATTTCAAGTAGGATTAGATTTGGAGAATCTTTTCAGTTAGGAATTAGTTCAGACCTATGTTTATAAATAGGATGAGTCGATGTTGTGTATAGGCATCCGAAAAAAGAGAAAAACACTTGGGTTAGCTTCTAGGTATTTGGGGTTCTTGGATCGGAGATCTCGGAACATTTAGTTTAGGAAGAGCAAGTTGAAGTGTGTTTTCAACATTGCTAAGTGTAGGAATCAATTGCATTTTCATCTGTAACCACTTCAGTACCAGTATCATCTCCTATAGTTACTCTATATTTCAATATATTATGAATAAACTTACCACTGGCTGGAGAGTGTTGACATTGTGTAGGAGATCGGAGATAGGATCAGAAATCAAACGTGGTGAGAAGATGATATATAAGGCGCCGGCAAAGAGGAGAGCAACGACCACGGTGAGGTTGCCGGGGGAATCATTGCAGCGAGGCATGTTTTTGGTTATCGGATTGTTAGGACTACTAGACTCACGTATCTTATGTGACCTTTTATCTCTATTCAATTACCATTAATTTGTACATAACAAATCTTATTTATATAAAGGAATTGATATACGCCAAAGTTTATTTTTGTCAACCGTATACACCAAACTTGTGGGTTGTTTGTCAACGGATAATCGGATATACACCAAACTTAGGTGATCCCAGTTTATGTGAATGTAGAATCTACTAAATTTATGTTCCTCTTTTACACTTGGTATTCTAACGATACTCATAGACACCAAGCAATGTATTAATTAACTCTAGCAAACAAACCCGTCACTGCGTGAACAAGTGAATTTTATTTAATGTAATCGTCAATTTTCAATTAGAATATGGTTTAATTGTAATATGCCAAAAGTATTTTGTAAGTTAGAGAGTTTGCCACGTAGGTACATTAACCCCGGACCACGGTTTGTATCTACACATTAACTAACTATTTAAGACGCTATTTGAATTTCGATAACTTGTTATTTACAATAGTTTTTAAATTCAACACCTTCCACTTCACCTTTTACCATTTCACATCATTCTTTTTCCACCTAATAATTGAACACTCATTTCAATTGTAAACTCTACAATGATATTGTTTAATAAAATTTAAGATTTTAAAATTATGATTTTTTTGGTATCCAAATCAAATAAACCAAGTTTCTACTTATAGAGTATAAAAAATAGTAAATTTTGGTATAAAACTTATAACTAAAAAAAATATATTTTATTATGAAATAATTGATCTCAAATCATTGGGATTTAAAAAAAGTATCAAGTATAACAACAACCAATAAAATTACAACACCTAACGTTGGTGGGTCTTATTTTTTTTATTTCAACATGTTAAAAAGATTCAACTCAGTTCATCTTTTTCATTTTTCAACAACCTCATTTGAAGGATTCAACTATTAGATAATTTATTCAACACTCCCAAGTAGTCTTAGCGCGCCTTTACTCTCTAACCCTAGAAATGGGAAAGTCAACCTGAATTTTTACAATATGTATCTTTCAACCAAGTTTCTTTTTAAATTCAATTTTCATACCTAAACTAAAATATATTTATGAAACTTAACATTGATTTTGAAGGTGTTAGACAACTATCAAATTCTGATTATTATACAGACGATGTAGTACAAGACAAAGAATATAATATTGTTTTGATTGAATAAAACTAAAAAAAAAATCACGTTTCGAACCGGCGATATCAAAATTAATTAATGAATCTTTAACTATTGGCTTTGATATTACGTGTTCAAAGACTTGTATTATTCTATTTTTAGTTTTATTCAATCAAAATGATATCGTATTCATCAACTCGTGCCATATCGCCTACACAATCATTAAAATTTGATAGTTGACTAACACTATTAGAGTTAATATTTAATTTCACAAACTTGTATTAGTTTATGGTTGAAACTTGAATTTAAAAAGAGCTTTTAGGTAAAAAAAATATATATCATAAAAGTTTAAACATGAAAATCACTTTTAAAAAAGTTCGGGTTAGTTTTCCAATTTTCCCTAATGTTACTCGTATAAATGCAATTGATGTAGTCTGTCGACACAGTGCAACCTTAAGTAGGAGGGCCAAACCTACGAGCACTTCGGGATTCATAATATTAGAAGTCATAATTTTTTAGAAAAAAGAATTAATGAAAAAAATCAATTTTAGTGAAAAAATTTAAATATAGATATATTTGTCATTATTCATAAGTGATGTCTCTCTCTAATGGCGATCCTTTGGACGAGTTTCTCAACCGTCATCGTCAACATCGGGAGAGTTAAATTCTGACAGTTTCTCACCGTAATCGGTGGTTTTCCCTTGTCGACTTTTGTCCGTTGAAGTTTCTCTTTAACAGTTACTCTGTCTCTCCTGTTTCAGAGGAGTTAAACCGTAAAAAAACCACCATGGATTTTTTTCTATTTCAATCCCTCATATTTCTTTCTTTCTTCCTTTTCCAAACTTGTTTCTATCACGAGTGATCAAATTCATCAACGTGTACAAGATTTAACCGTTTGTGTGCAGACGACTTCTATGAACCATTTTACATTGGTTGGTGTGCCGGTGAATCCCTCGAAGCAAAACCTTCGTGCCTTCCTTGGATTTATGAACCGGATGTGGGGATGGGGATTAGCGGTTGTTGGTCGTATCGTCGGATCGAACCGACGCCAGTTCATTTTTTTATCGGAGGAACCAATCAATCAGCGAGAGATAAGACCACATTTGTCACCACATCGGGTGGGTGATCCGTTGTTTTTCGTTCTTGGGCGTCATGATCTACCCTGGATGTCCCGAAGATTAACACAAATCCCTTCGGATTTGACATGTAAATGTCGACCGGCGCAGAAACCACCATGGAATTTTTGGGTTCAAATGGAATTCGAAATGACAATAGGCATGATACCGCATATGCAGGAGGCGGTTAAAGAAATGAATCATACATCAAGCAGATCTTTTTATTGTTTCCACCAGAATCAGATGTACTTACAAGGATATCAAAATCACGTCTAAGACTAAAAATAATGCCAAAGGCATTTTGGAATCTCATTATATGCTGTTAGCCACCAATTTCAAGTATATGAAGGAGGGACTTATCAGAGATAGTCTGATTGTCTGTAAGGCTTCCGTTAAGAAAGCAGGGTTAACCCACTCCATCATCGAAACAACAGTTTCCCATATTTGCGAAGAACGATTGTATCATGTATTCTGTATCTAAGTAATATGTAATGATCTGTGTCTCAAATCTTATGTATCCAAACTATGTAATTTTATGCTTTCAATAAAATTATTTTAGACGGAAAAAAAGATATATTTAATTAAATTTTATATATTTTCATAACTAAATATATATAAAAACTCATATAAAATAACTTTCCCTATAACTTTAATACCTCAAATAGCATACTTTGATATTTTTGTCACAAAACAGTACACCAGGATGAAAATGACAAAATAGCATTTATTAAAGGGTTTAAAGACAATTATACCTTTAAACAAACAAGATTAAATTAGAATAATCATTTTTAAATGTATTACACTAATGAATTTGGGTTCACAAATGATTAAGTATGGTTTAGATTTTAGGATTTAGGGTTTAGGGCTACATGATTGAGAATAAACGAAAGAGAAATAAGGGTATAATAGTCTTTTTTCTCATTAATGAATGCTATTTATGTCATTTTTACTATGATGTGCTATTTTTGAGAATTGTCCTAACTTATATATATTACTGTTGAAATAAATCACATATATATATATATATATATATATGTCATCACAAATAAAAAATTTAAAATAGTATAACTATAAATGTAGAAATTTTCCACATCAACTTAAGGTTAAAAACATAGCAATTTTTATAATTATTTATACTTCTTTGTCAAATTAATTGTAATTGTGTCTTAAAAATACAAAACCAAAACAATAAAATCTGTTAAAAATACTTATTTTTATTCATAACTATATTTAGCTTCAAGTAATATAAATTTAAAATCTATTTTGATAATTCTCTTACTATTTTTATTCATAAAGATTTATTTCTCAGAATTTAAAATACTTATTTTTATTCATAAAGATTTATTTCTCAGAATTTTTAGATAATTTTAGTTAACTTTGACTTTCTTAATTTTTTATTTGAGTTTTTTTAACTGTGATTTTTGGATAAACTAACCCCGATTGGGGTAGAAACTATATATAAAAGATGATCTTATAATATCATCCCAATAGGATGTTATTTTTTAATTTAAAGATAAATATGATCTTAATTATATTATGATAATGATAAATAAATAAAAAGATTGTGTCCAGCAAGTTAGGACTAATCATAATTGGAGGCTAAGAAAAGATGTAGTTAATTAATTACGTTAGTGTATTACATATATATATATAGCATTAAAAGAGGATCAGGGCTTGGGGACATAGTGGTTGTCATTCCATGAAGCCTCGCACTTAACATGAGGGCTCCACTTGTTGTGGACATGGGAGGCTTTGTAGCTTTTCCAGTCACTGAGAACAAGAGTGAGATCAGAGACCTTGGAGGTGATGTGGCGACAGCAGTTGGCGTGTACGGTGGTGACGGCCCCCATGTCAGTGCTGTCTTGGCAGAAGCCGCTGAATTCGGTGGTGTTGAGGAAGCCAACGTTGACGCCGAGATCATTGAAGAAACCCCACTCGAGGAGGTTCTTGAGGACGTCTTGTTCCTTCATCCCCGTCGAGTTAAGCCTCATATCGTACCATTTCTCGAAGAGGGAGATGGTCTTGTTGTTGGACCGGACGTGGTAGAATCCTGTGTTGATCAAGTGTCCAGCTTCCAAGCCGTTGCGGTCAACGCTTATTTGCATATCGAAGGTCCCATTGTTGCTTAGCCGAGAGAAAGGGTTCCTTAGCCACATCACATCCGTGTCCTGACAAAAACATTTAAAATCATTACCAAACATATAGTTCACCAAAACCCTAACTAATTAAGTGTGTTGCCACCTCACAGGCCGAAAACGTCGAGAAACCCATTGGCTAACTAACCGTGAAAAGGAGATGGTAGCCGCGGCGGAGGACGTCGAGGAGCAAGTGAGTCCTCCGCCACATCAACTCAACGAAATCAGCTGACATATATACTTTCTCTCCCTCCAAGCGAACCCCCTCCGTGTCCATCTTGTAGCAATGGAGCCTCCTGAAGCGGCAGCGATCATAAGCCGTATGATCCGTTGCCACCACCAACAGATGGTCTAGAAGTGGCAGAGTCCCTTCTCCTTCCCAAAAACTCTCCAGAAATAAATCCAGCATCGTCCTCCCTCCTCCAACCTCCTCCACGTACGCTCTGTTCACCACTGCTATTATCACCGTCTTGTTGTTTCCCGCCGCCGCACTGTCCAACACTGCCTCAAGCTCGTCCACCGGAAACTCTATATCTTTCTGTAACCACTTTAACACCTGTTACCAATCTCCTACATAGTTACTCTAGCTTTCAATATAATTAATATGAATTAACTTACCACTGTGTTAACATTGTGTAGCTGATCGGAGATAGGATCAGAAATCGAGCGTAGTGAGAAGCTGATATATAAGGCGCCGGCAAAGAGGAGAGCAACGGCCACGATGAGGTTGCCGGAGTAAAAGTTGCAGCGCGGCATGCTTTCCGTTATGGAATTATTAGGAGTACCATGTATCTTATGTGACCTTTTTTCTCTCTATTAAATCCCCTTTAATTTGTATCTTTATTTATAAGAATGAGATATATATCGTCGGCTCATTATTAATGGGTTTAAACAATAATGGGCCAACAAAACAATAATGGGCCCAAAAACCCAAAACCCATTGACTTCCTCTGTCTCCGACGAAGAAATCGAACATTCTTACAAATCTTCGATGGCCGCGAAGCTAACCCTAAATTGGCACGTCTTCGTCGTATTTCACCAGTAGATGAACACGTTCAGACTCGGAGGCCTGATTCGGATCACTGCTTCCCGAATTTCTACAGTTCCTAAACCTCGTTTCTTCTCCAATGGCACTGACGGCGAAAGCGCGCTTTATCGCCACGCGCGCGTGTTCAGGAAACCACTATCTACCGGTTTCGAATTCAATCTTTCAAACTCCGTGAGCCTCATGGGTTTCGTGGATCGACCCGTTCGAGTCATCGATACTGAGTCCGACAGGTTCGGTGTCTCTACTTTGCTTAGAGTGAAAGACCCACGTAACCCGAGCCGGAGCTTTAGGTCAGGTTTGTTCGAACTTTAGTAGTGGAGAAGCTTATTTATCCAGAAAAGTTGAGATTTTTCTAATCACTCTTTGTTAAATGTATATGATGCAATGACAGGATACGTCTTAGCATGTGGGACGTGATGGCACGGACGTGTATTGCGCATTTGAAGCCAAATGATTTCATATTTGTCTCAGGCCGTCTGGTTTCTTACGACAAGAGCTCCGGTAATGGAAATAGCTGCTGCTGCTTCGGTTTAGATTACCAGGTTCGTGTTTGTTCTTCTTGACCAGAAAACACTGTCTCAAACTCTAGACTGGCCAAGTGTATACCTTTTGTGTAGACAAAAGCTCAGTTTTGACGCTAAGTTATTGCAGGTTAAAGTGTCAGAGGTGAATTATGTGATGGCTCCACCAAGTCATGTCTTAGATTCTCAGATAAACCAAAAGCCAAAACAAGAAGCAGGTTGTTATTAGATCTTCTACTCATCATCGTCTCCTTGTCTATTTGTAGTGTATATGAAGGTGAATGAATCCACATTGATTAAAAGAATCTCGTATTGTGCCAAGCTGAATCCACATTGAAATAGGTTATATCCTCTGGTTTAGGTTTATAAAGAAGTTTCGTTCGGTAGTTTTGATTTTTGAATGTTGACTTTGAAACATTTTAATAAGATAAGATGCTAATATGACCATTATTTGTGTTTAGTGTCTCTTGAATTGGCGAGAGAAGATGGTATAGAAGATTCCAAGAATGGTAATGTTGACTTGTGGCAAGCCTTCTTTGCGAACCCAGACGAGTGGTGGGACAAAAGGAGGAACAAGAAGAACCCGAGGTGGCCTGACTTCAAGCATAAAGATACAGGTGAAGCTCTCTGGCTTAGCTCAGATACACCGGTTTGGGTTACTAGACAACTTGAACTGTTCGATCAGAGAAACGGAGATGATGAAGAAGAATCTGAGAGTGATAAGATTCACTTGTGGAAAGCTTTCTTTGCGAACCCAGACGAGTGGTGGGACAAGAGGAGGAACAAGAAGAACCCGAGGCTACCTGACTTCAAGCACAAAGACACAGGTGAAGCTCTCTGGGTTAACCCAGATACACCGGTTTGGGTTACTAGACAACTTGAATTGTACGACCAGAGTAAACCAGACGGTATAGAAGAATCCAACAATGATAAGATTTACTTGTGGCAAGTCTTTTTTGCGAATCCACACGAGTGGTGGGACAACAGGAAAAGTAAGAAGAACCCGAGACAGCCTGACTTTACGCACAAAGACATCAAAAGTGAAGCTCTATGGGTTGACTCAGATTTACCGGCTTGGGTTACAAGACAACTTGAGTTGTTCGACCAGAGAAAAGCAAACACGAGCTGCTACGATCAGGACCAAACAGGTCGTGACCGTCTTGGCGACTGGATCTAGTTATAAAAATTGTGTTTATCATCTTAAAACCGTTTGTATATTGAAATGGTAGTATCTATTATGCTTTTTGCCAACATTATACTCATTAATGCTACACTTACACTCCATAGAATCGTTATAAAGAGCAGGTCAAAGAGTCGGATGTCGTTATTGTAACTGTTTGTATATGCTATATGCACATCTATTATATAATTGGGTAACTTCATTAATTTCTTATGCCCATGGATTTAATTACTTTCATTTTCAAAAAGAGTAAAATCTCATCGGTAAATGGTGAAATATTGGCCTAGGTCCCCAAAAACAAAAAATTTAAGAACCCTGAAGCTCTCCATTGTAAGGCTATGATTGGCATAGCTGATAGTAAAGCAGTAGTAATATGCAGCATAAGCAGTATGCTGCTGAAGCTGTATGCTCTGATTAATACATGTTTTTGAAATGAATGGTAGAACTGTGAGCAATTTTATATAAAATTCAAAAAATATATTTAAGATATTTATTTGTATATATTATATATTTATTTATACTTACAATATATTTACCATAAAAAAATTTTATTTTAAAATTTTATTTATTAATTTTATTTTATAATTATAAATATAATAAAATTAATTTGTTGATAATTATTAGTTTTAAAAGTATAAAATTTACAATTGAATATAAATATAATTTTTTGTATTATTTAACATAATAAATTAATTATATATAATTATTTTAGAATTTTTAGATATTTAAACGGTAAATGCTCTACAAAAAGCTTCATCTCATAGCATAGATGGAAGGAGCATTTGAGAGCATTAGCAGCTTCTAAATGCTTCCCTAAATGCTTCATGTACAAAAGTTGATTGGCTGGTGAAAAAGCATAATGCTCTAAAAAATGCTCTTTCAAGCATAAAGTCTCAAAACTAAGAAAAATTGAATAAAGCTTTTAAATTAAATTAATCATATATTTACTAATAAAATATATTTAAAAGCTTAGAACAGGTCCAGCAGTAATAATGAGCTCGAAATCCAAAAAAAGAAAAAAAAAATTGGAGGACGTGAACAATTACGAAACTGAAGTGAATTGTCTCTTATTTAGTATACTTTACGAATTCGGGTTCATCAACGTGTCACACCAGGATTCGCGGTCAATTTTTCTCTTTTTTCAAGTGATAAAAATGGAGATCCCGCTTAATAAAAATAAAATAAAAATGTGGTGAACCTCTTTTTCTAAAAACGCTGCTGCACATGCTCTTAGAACATGTACATCAATGAACCCCATGTGGGGTTCTAAAAAAAAAGTTTTATTTTTTTAATTTCTGAAAAATTGTAAAAAAAAACTGGACCAATTATAGATGGCCACATGGCGAACCCAAGAAAGAGAATATCATAAACTAGAGTTTTTTGGAGGTGGGATCACCACTGTTCATGGGATCCACCTCTTATTTAATTATTTTTTTGATGAACCCATCTTTTAAGAATCTCTAATGCACATGGTCTAAGTCTCACCAATAATGATGCTCTAATATAGGTCTCCAAATTAATATTAAAAAAAATATTTTATTAAATTGTTTATAGCTTCCAAAATCTTACAGCGTTTAGAACATCATTATTGGGGTTCTGAACCATGAGTCTCTAAAACAAAAAAAAATAATATAAAATAATAAATACTAGAGGTTCTAAGAGGTTTTGGTGTAATGATTACAAACGTTTTAGAACCTTGGATGATAAACAAATAATTTCTAATATTTTATGATATAATTTTTTTAAAGAGACTCTAGTTTGAAACCTCCCAATCATCATGCTTTTAGTCTCCAAAATTTTAGAGCCACCTATTGATAACTTTTAAAACTGCAAAAGGTTTCATAAAGTTTTTTTCACCCATCACACAATCTTATATAGTACATTCTAACTTTGTTACTTAATTCTTCTCTAGCTGATTCGTAATGAACCAATCCAATCTCTCCTGGGAATTGACCATTAAGTACTACAGTTAATTAATGCATTAATTCTATATTTATATACATATATATATATATATATATATATATATATATATTGTATTTTTGTTAGAGTCTAATACCATGTAATTCTATGAATTTCTGTGAATAAAGAGTATTGATTCATTATGTATATATTATATATATGTGATAAAATTGATAGATCATATCTGTATCGAACAATATTTGATATACAAAAATCTATTATTCTAATATATCTAATATAACAATGCGTTTATAATTTAACATTCTATAAAGTTAAATACTGTAACAAAGTCAAAATAAAGAAATAAGAAACAAAATCAGATAATTCGTACAAAATTAATAATAACTTTTTTATAAATTTAAACTTTTATGTTATTTGGTTTTCAATTAAAAGTAATCACAAATTGTAAATTTCTCTTCGACCCCGTCTCCCAACTAATAATTCTGTTGAGTTGAAGAACATTAAAAAGAAAAAGAACAAAATAAATTAAAGGTTGAAAACAATTAAACACACATCAAAGTCAACGAAAGATGTAGAAGAAAGTTTTGGGTCCTCACATCACCACTTAATGGCTCTCATTTTATTGAATACTCATAAAAAAAAAAAATTGGCAAATGATAAAAGTATACTAGTGGCAAAGTCTTCTTTGTCAATCCATCTGAATCATAGATGGACAAGGGGAGAAATAAGAAGAACCCCACCCACAAAGATAAAGGTGAAGCGCTTTTAATTCTAGAGTCTACACACATAGATTCGTTATAAACAGCAAGTTAAGAGTCAAATGTGGATATAGTAACAGTGTGTTATGTGTATTGCCAAATACATCCATTATAAAATTATAATTTATAACTGGTAAATCCATTATTTTCTTTTGATTTTAAATCTACACTAATCTGTCTTATTTCTAAAAGTACAAAGATTCATAACTCGGCAAGTTTTATTCAATTTTATTAATATGGCCGATGTTTTATTTATTATATAAATTGTAACTCAATATATATACTCTTAGTGGAACTTTCATGCCTGCAGCTATTCGTCCGGTTTGGTGGCGAGGTAATTCATGGGACAGTGAATGGCCACCACGGTTCGAATAGCATGCATCGAACGCAAACGCTAAATTCTTCACATATATGTATGTGTGTGTATATATATATATACACATATATACATATGTATGTGACCTCAATCAAGGTATTTTAAAATACCTTTTTACTTTTAGCTGTGGCTTGTCAAAAATTGCGAATATAGAGAATATTGTTTCTGAGAGTTGAAAAAGGAGTTGAAAACTTGAAATACATAAACAATGTACAGAAGAAAGGATGTTATTATTAGAGATTATTGCACACATCAAAGTAAAACAAAGGATGTAGCAGAAAGATAGTCCTCAAAATCACAACTCGTTTTTATTGAATACTCTCTTGAGTAAAACCAGAGTTAATGCAACGGATCAATGACTTGACCAATAAACAGAACCACTCCTGTTATGTTCTCTGTGACCACCAACAGAAACGGATGGTCGGCGACAAAATCTATGATCTCTTCCTCCATAGGTAAACCTCTTAGCTTTATAACTCCAGCTGATGCAGCTGCAGCTTCAGTTCCTTCTTCATTCACTTCGATACACGCTTTATGGAAAATGCTCGATACGCTTAGATTCTTCCCCATCTCTGGAGACTCAACCATCTCAGTCAAACCGTCTTCACCAGAGAACGGCGAAGTAAGCCCCAATCCTTTCAGAACATCCGAAGCTTCGAACCCGAAAGAGAATTTAAACTTGGGAATCTTGAACTCGCCGACCTTGACTTGTCTCCGTGGAATGTGACTGTCCAAGAACGCAGGAGTAGAAACTATCTTGTCGAGAAGATCAGACAAGCCGTTGTTTGCATCAGGAAGATACAAGTACATGGAGAATTGTCTCTTGTCCTGTCCTTGTAAGTAAGGAAGTCCCAATACTTTGAAACCATCGTAAGCACTCACGTATTGTTTCTTCTTGCTGGTCATAAACGGAGCAGTCACTTTGGTACTACCGTCAAGAAGGTGAAAGTCTCCGTCTTTCGTTAGCGATTCGTCGAATTTCTCGTTCCATGTTCCTTTGAAGTACAATGCATTTGCAAAGATCAGTTTGGTCATACTATCTGCAGATCCTTCTGGTAAAACCTCGTCGATGAGACCATTCGTCTCTTTTTCAGCCCATGAATTCACCTCAGCAATCACTTCCACAGCCTTCAAACAAATTCATCAAACATAAAAGCTACTCAGTAAACTGAGCCAATCACAAGCAAACATAATTTCACACTCCCACGAAAATCGATGAACATATACAAACCCTCAGGGTCAGATTAAGAACACATCCAAAGTTTTGACCTTTCTCCGTTTCTAAGTCTCTATGTTAACCCAATACACAGAATCAAGAACTAAGAGTTCGATTACGCAACCAAATCAAGAAAAGAAATATTTTTTTTTTTGTTTTCAAGAATCAAGAAACTTTAAGAGATCACCTTGGTCTGAAAATCTGCTTGACTAGAAGCAGCTTTGTAAGAATCATCCAAGAGCTGCTTGAAGGAAGGTTTGAAAGAGAGAGACTTGTCGATCCAGACGCCGTTAGCAGCAGAGAGTTTAGGGCCACCGTTAGGGCTGCCGTCGGCGAGGACGGCGGAGACGATATCGGAGGAGAATGCGTTGAGCTGATCGGAGGAGGAGAAGCTGAGGAAATTAAGGATCTGGTCCTTGGTTGCGCCGGTGGATCCAGCGGCGATGATGCTGAGGACGACGTTGATCGATGCCGGAGAGAAGATGACGTTGGAGTTGTTAGAGACGGTGGAGATGACGTGCTTGGCGAGGCTCATGGAGACATGGTTCTGCTTCGTGATTGATTCTCGCACGTCCATTTTCGCCGGACGAGGTGACTGGTCGATCAACTTACTAAGCAGCGAATTTAGAAAGACGATATGAGATATTTTAGAGAACTTAACGAAGAAGAGTATATTAGAAATGACATGTCGGTAAAAAGAAAAACAGAAAAAGATTATAATATAAAGATATGAAAGAGAGTTTATTTACACGCACCGCACACGTCGAAGCGCCAAGCGAAGAAGGTGGCACATCGGCAAACAGTTTGACGCAAATAATTTGAATTGATGTGATTATTAGATCATGAAGAGTTATTTTATATGAAGGAGTCTAATGCGAATCTGTGCTTTGCTTATGGACGACTTTGTTGTGTTTACATCAAAGTTCAAGCAATGATTAAACAAACAATTGTATTCCTCTTCCATGAATTTTAATCAAAATTGCTCAAGTCTGTGATTAAAAAAGACCTAACTAAAAATAATGATTTGAAGTGGTCTTCTTTTAAAAAGTGAAATGTCGAGGAGTCGGTCGACGTTTTTTTGTATAAAAAGGTTTTTTTTTTTTGTCAACTGTATAAAAAGGTTATATTTCAGATTTGACATAAATCAACTATTCGTTGTAGAAGTGGGTAATTCGATTTTTATTGTCTGATTACGGTTTGATTTTTTTGTTAGAGTGAGTATAGTCTACCAGTTCTGGAATCACAAAGAAAAACAAATTGTAATCATCTAGTTTGATCTTGGTTCGGTTTAAAGACGAAAATTTCGTGAAGTGGAGTGGAAGCAGTCGATCAAAACCAATCAAAACTAATTATTTTTTAATTTTTTTGCTTTTATTTAATTAAAATAAAATTTACACGGCTGAAAATCTGATTGATTAATTTAACTTATGTGATAATAATATTAATTAAAAATTTTAAAGAACCAAAATTTTGTATAATAAAAAATTATATAACATACATGGTATTCTTTTCTGTTATATTAAAATATTTGGTGAAAAATAATAATAAAACTTAATTATTTATGTGAATGTAAATATTATAATATTTTTTGGTTTGTAAATTCAAAAAAGTTCTTTTTTAGGATTAATCTTTTTTCCATAAATTTCAATGATTTTATATTATTTTATATTTGGAATAGTATTTTTCTTATCAGAATTAATCTATTTATTAAATATTAATTATTTTAAGACTAATTTTTCCTTTTTAATAAACTAAAATATGTTTTAAAAATAATATTTTTATTTTAGTAAAATTATAATATTTTTATTTTAATAAAATTTTAATAATTTTATTTCTTTTATTTAACTATAATCGTTTTAAAAATATTATATTTTCATAAAAAAATATATATATATATATATTTGTTTGATATAATAAATTTTTCAAATTTTATTGAAATTCATTATATATTAATATTATATTCTTTGATCTGTCAAAATCTTTTAAATATTTAATTGTCACTTGACACCATCATGTTTATTAATAATTTTGATTACTAACAAAAAAAGATGTCTCTGATTGTAATTACACACACCAAAAACAACAAAGGACACAGTAGAAAGGAGTCCTCAAATCACCAAGACATCAAAACTCTCATTTTATGGATTAGTCTTGAGTAAAAACCAGATAAATTTTGATTTTGATGCAACGGATCAGTGACTTGGCCGATGAACATAATCAGTCATGTTCTCTTTGACCACAAACAAAAACGGATGGTCAGCGACAAAATCTATGATATGTTCTTTCATAGGCATACAACATCTTGTCATCATAACTCCAGCTGATGCAGCAGCAGCTTCAGTTCCTTCTTCATTCACTTCTATACACGCTTTATGATAAATGCTTGATACGCATAGATTCTTCCCCATCTCTGGAGAGTCAAGCATCTCAGTAAAACCGTCTGCACCCGAAAACGCCGAAGTCACTCCCAATCTTTTCAGAACATCCGAAGCTTCGAACCCGAAAGAGAACTTAAACTTTGGAACCTTGAATTTGCCGACCTTAACTTGTCTGCGTGGAATGTGACTGTCCAAGAACGCAGGAGTAGAAATTATCTTGTCGAGCAGATCATACAAGCCGTTGTTTGCATCAGGAAGATACAAGTACATGGAGAATTGTCTCTTGTCCTGTCCTTGTAACTAAGGAAGTCCCAATACTTTGAAACCATCGTAAGCACTCACATATTGTTTCTTCTTGCTGGTCATAAACGAAGCAGGCACTTTAGTACCGTCAAGAAGGCGAAAGTCGCCGTCTCTGGTTAGCGACTCATCGAATTTCTGGTTCCATGTTCCCTTGAAGTAGAATGCATTTGCAAAAATCAGTTTGGTCATACTGTCTGGAGATCCTTCTGGTAGAACCTCCTCGATGAGACCATTCGTCTCCTTTTCAGCCCATGAATTCACCTCAGCAATCACTGTTAAATCAATCTTTTAACATGAACCCCAAGATCTTGATCATCTAAATTAATCACATAATAGAATCATAAAGAGAATTTAATAAATACCTCCATTCATTGTAGAAGTGAAGTCTCCTTTGATCTTTCCTTAGAAGTGAAGCTTCCTTAATGATTTGTAAACTAAAGACAATGAACTCTTAGTTCTTTAGGTAGGAGATAAGGTTTCTCTCCCCTTCCTATAAACCTCTCTCTTTATGTGTTGTTTTTCTTTTCTTGTTGTTGATGAATTGTGATGAAGCAAAACATCTATTTATAGGTGGGGAGAGGACCTTATTCCTCATACATTGATTCAATCTCAACCATCCATCATAGTGGAGATGAACACATTAGTGATAAGTGGGAGGACACCAACAATCCATTAGAAATTTATTGGTTTTCAAATGTCCATTGAAATACCACTATCAATCCCATTAGAAATTTATTGGTTTTCAAATGTCCATTGAAATACCACTAACAATTCCATTAGAAATTTATTGGTTTTCAAATGTCCATTGAAATACCACTAACAATCCCATTAGAAATTTATTGGTTTTCAAATATCCATTATAATTATAATGGTCACCAATTTTATTGGTTTCCAAATGTCCATTATAATTATAATGGTCACCAATTTTATTGGTTGCCAAATGTCCATAAAAAATATAACTATCCCATTAGAAAACAACTAACTATAAGACCACATTTATGGGAAAGAAAAACTATATTTTTCTTACATATATTTTTTTCTTACATTCTCCCACTTGGTCGTTAGTATAGTTCTTGTACAGTTTTCAATTGGAATCATAAGGCCGGCATGATGTTATATTTTCATTTGGTCTTTCATAAGTGTCTTAACTAATCTAGTAATCGATGAGAGTCATGGCGGTCACCCATTATTTTGCAACATGATTCCTTCCATGTACTACTACATCGATTACTTTCATAGCTAGACCATAATCATAAGTAGGAGTTATCGTAATGGTCTCTTTTATGTCTTTTTCTAAAGACTTATTCTGTTATCAATAATTCCAACTAACATATTGTGTGCACACGTTGGAAACAGAATATGCATAAGATGTAAAAGTCATAAGAGAGCTCTTATAAATGTCAAACATAGGCTAATACATAACCAGACAACATAATTAAGTGCTATCCTCCAAACCCATGCTTTCAGCATGCTTCATAAATGTCTTTGGAGGTAAAGCTTTCGTAAATATGTCTGCGACCATTAGCTCAGTGCCTATGTGTTCAATGACAAACTTTTCTCTTTTAACATCTTGCTTTAATGATAGATATTTGAGCTCCATATGTTTCACCCCTTTAGATATCCTATCATGCTTCGAGAAGAAGATTGCGGCTTGATTGTCACAATAAAGAGTTAGGGGTTTGTCAATGAAGTTCAAAACCCCAAACTCTGACACGAAGTTCCGCAACCAAGTTCCTTGGATAGAAGCCTCATAACATGCAACATACTCAGCTTCCATGGTGGATGTATAAATCAAATCTGACTTTTGGCTTTTCCATGATATGGCACCTCCGCAAAGGAAGTACACATAACCGAGAGTACAGTGCCTAGAATCTTCACATCCACCGAAATCTGAGTCTGAAAATCCAACTATCTGTGGATGTGTTGATTTTCGATATGTTAGCATGTAGTTTCTTGTTCCCTTTAGATATCTTAAAACTTTCTTCGCAGCTTTCCAATGAGCAAGTCCTGGGTCACTCTGAAATCTACCCAACATCCCGACTGCATGGCTTATATCAGGCCGAGTACAGACTTGTGCATACATCAAACTTCCCACAAGAGATGCATAAGGGAACTTTTGCATTTCATTACGTTCCATTTCATTCTGCGGACATTGTTTTAGGCTAAGTTTATCACCCTTTTGCATAGGAACATTGTTAGAAGAACACATCATCATACCAAATCTCTCAAGAATTCGATCAATATATGCTTTCTGAGACAATCCTAAAATTCCGAGTGATCTATCACGGAATATTTCAATTCCTATCACATAGGATGCCTCACCTATATCTTTCATATCGAAGTTCTTTGAGAGATAGCTCTTAGTCTCACATAATAAACCAAGATCACTGCTGGCTAATAGAATGTCATCGACATACAATACCAAAAATATGAACTTACTCCCACTGATCTTGAGGTATATACATGGATCTACAATGTTTTCTTTGAAACCGAATTTCATAATGGTTTCATCAAACTTAAGATACCATTGCCTCGAAGCTTGTTTCAGTCCATATATTGATTTCTTTAGTTTGCAGACCATGTTTTCCTGACCTTCGATTATAAATCCTTCAGGTTGACGCATATAGACTTCTTCTTGCAAGTCTCCATTAAGAAAGGCAGTTTTCACATCCATTTGATGTAGCTCAAGATCATACTGAGCTACTAATGCTAAGATAATTCTGAGAGAGTCTTTTCTAGACACAGGTGAAAAAGTCTCACTATAATCGATGCCTTCCTTCTGATTAAACCCCTTGGCTACAAGTCTAGCTTTATATCGTTCAATATTGCCATTACAATCGAGTTTGGTCTTAAAGATCCACTTACACCCGATTGCTTTGTGTCCTTCAGGCAATGGAACGATGTCCCAAACTTCATTCTTAACCATTGAGTCTATTTCATCTTTACTGGCATCAATCCATTTATCAGAATTAACATCTTTCATAGCTTGTGAAAAAGAAACCGGATCTTTAATATTCCATTCTCCAGATTCTACTTGATAAATCATGTAGTCATCAGAAATAGCAGATCTTCTCGTACGAGTTGATCTTCTTAATGCTGGTTCTTCTTGTACTTCATGATTATCATTGGCGGTACATTCATTATGGAGTGTGTGACCATTCAATGCATTTTCCTCATTGTTTAACGGTTCAACAATGGGAGCATTTCCAACATTCGGAACTAAGGGTAAAGGGATATTTATCCCAATTTCCTGAATGGTCACATCTTGAACTTTATCACTCCCACTAATCTCGCCATTCTCATGGAACCTTGCATTACCAGTTTCTACAATTCTCGTACTATGAATCGGACAATAAAACCTATATCCTTTAGATTTCTCAGGGTAACCTATAAAGAAACCACTGATCGTTCTGAAATCTAATTTCTTTTCATGCGGATTGTATATTCTCACTTCAGCTGGACATCCCCAAACTCGGAGATGTGACAGACTGGGTTTCCAGCCTTTCCACAGTTCAAAGGGTGTCTTTGGAACTGCTTTGCTTGGAACCCGATTCAAGATATATACTGCAGTACGTAATGCATCCATCCACAAAGATACAGGTAAGTCAGCATGACTCATCATGGATCTTACCATTTCCATGTACGTACGATTACGCCTTTCAGCTACACCATTCTGCCATGGAGAACCAGGCGTTGTGTACTGCGCAACGATTCCTAATTTTTGGAGGAGTTTGGCAAAAGGTCCAGGATGTTGTCCTGTTTCATCATACCTGCCATAAAATTCACCACCTCTATCTGACCTAATGATTTTCACTTTTCTATCTAATTGCCTCTCTACTTCTGTAATGTACATTTGTATAACATCCACAGATTGAGATTTCTCATGCAACAGATATAAATAACAATAACGTGAATAATCATCGATAAAAGTAATAAAATATTTTTCACCTCCAAAAGTTGGAACGTCAAAAGGTCCACAAATATCTGTATGCACTATTTCAACAAGCTGTGTACTTCTTGTGGCTCCTTTCTTGGTGTGCTTAATTTGCTTACCCTTAATGCAATCTATACACGTCTTAATATTGGTAAAATCAAGGTTCGGAAGGACTCCATCTTTTACCAATCTTTTGATTCTTTCATGGGAAATGTGTCCCAATCTTTTATGCCACGAGAAATACGAACTATCAGTACATGTTTTATTTTTAAGTGTACATACATTAAGCAAGGAGAGATGTGTTTCATAAGGTTGATCAGCAAGTTTTAGCATATAAAGACCGTCAACTAATATTCCAGAACCAATTCGATTAGAGTTCAGAAATATATTAATACAACCATCTCCTTGGGTAGACTTAAATCCAGCCAAATCAAGTTTGCTTACAGAGACTAAATTACGGGAAATAGATGGAACATAAAGTGTCTGACATAAATCAAGACAAAATCCACTATCTAAGATGAGACGATAGGTGCCAATAGCCTCAATTGGCGCCTTGTCTCGATTTCCCATCAATAAGTAGTTCTTACTTGACTTTATGTTCTGGATTGTAAGGAATCCCTGTGCAGAATTCGTTACATGTACATTAGCACCGCTATCAATCCACCAAGATTTCGAAGAAACATGAGTAAGATTAGATTCGAAAAAACTTACGGAACCCATAGGATTACCTTTCTTTTCAAACCATTCTTTTCTTTTAGGGCAATCCTTTTGAAAGTGTCCAACCTTTTTACAAAAGTGGCATCTGTAATCTTTCTTTGCCTTTTTCTTCATATTAACTTGATCAGAATCATTCATTTTGGGTGGTGCTCTTTTATGGCTCGCATGATGCCTTTTTCCAGCTTGAGATCCAGCTTCTTGGACATAATGGGCCACTTTAATACCTTTACGGCCAAGTCTAGCCTCCTCTTGGACTAGTTTATTAGCCAATTCATTAGACGTCCATTTTTCATCTATTACATTATAATTGATCTGAAATGGTCCGTACTGAGGAGGTAGTGAATTTAGGATAAATTGGACAAGAAATGAATCGTCCACTTTCATTCCTAAATTCTTTAATTTGGCTGAAAGGTTGGTCATCTCAATGCAATGTTCATGCATAGACCTTGTCCCATCATACTTTATGGTTGTAAGATCTGCCATAAGTTTCCCTGCAAGGGATTTGTCTGCAGTCTTAAACCGTTCTTCTACAGATGCAAGATAATCTTTAGCCTTATCTGCATCTGGAAGGGAAGTTTTTATATTGCTAGCTATTGTCATCTTTAAAAACATCATGCTTAATTTGTTTGCTTTTTCCCAAGCTTTATGGATAGCCATTTCTTCCTCAGTACTATCTATACTTAAGGGATTTGGTTCTTGTTCACGAAGCGCCAAATCCATATCTAGTACTCCTAATGTGAACTCAACTTTCTCTTTCCATTCTGAGAAGTTGGTTCCAGTGAGGATTGGAACAGTAGCAACCATAGATGACAAAGTAGCGGGAAATGATGCTGTGATTTAAAGATATAACAAGCTTTAATTAGACTTCTAATTTAAACAACACATTAACTTAAATTATTGAATGCATATGACTATGGATTACAGTGCTCCTGTGGGTAGTCACTATAATCGATCATAAGGTCATGCTTTCGGAAACTTTTTATAGAGATATGTATTAGACTAATTAAGTTATCTGTGGATATACTTAATTATCTCATATACAAATACTCTTATAAATTATTGATCATGTATTATGTCACTAGCCTACCTGTGGGTAGCTAATTAATACATAAAACATATCAAAATTTACTTAAATATATTGGTTTTCTTTTACAATTCATTATATGATAAAACCATTTTGGTGATATCAAAATCTTAATTTTGCACATTATGAAAAACCAAGCTTTATTCTTTAAAAAAAAATCTCATAAATTTCTTTTGTATATAACTTACTTTCAGAATTCTTACATATATATCTTTCTTGTAAAACTTATGTACAAAATGATTTTTTTTTTTTAAATGATAATTTCTTCACAATTTATGAGAAGAACAATCCTTTATGAATTCTGAAAATTTCTACAACTTATGTACATGCAAAAGTTATGTACAAAATGAAAATTAAGCAAAGATTCAAGTTTACCAACATGCTTAACTTTAAGGTTTAATTTTCAGTTATTTAAACCATAAATCTATTACTCTTAATGGATTAATTCGATGTTCATAACCAATAGCTCTGCTACCACATGTTAAATCAATCTTTTAACATGAACCCCAAGATCTTGATCATCTAAATTAATCACATAATAGAATCATAAAGAGAATTTAATAAATACCTCCATTCATTGTAGAAGTGAAGCCTCCTTTGATCTTTCCTTAGAAGTGAAGCTTCCTTAATGATTTGTAAACTAAAGACAATGAACTCTTAGTTCTTTAGGTAGGAGATAAGGTTTCTCTCCCCTTCCTATAAACCTCTCTCTTTATGTGTTGTTTTTCTTTTCTTGTTGTTGATGAATTGTGATGAAGCAAAACATCTATTTATAGGTGGGGAGAGGACCTTATTCCTCATACATTGATTCAATCTCAACCATCCATCATAGTGGAGATGAACACATTAGTGATAAGTGGGAGGACACCAACAATCCATTAGAAATTTATTGGTTTTCAAATGTCCATTGAAATACCACTATCAATCCCATTAGAAATTTATTGGTTTTCAAATGTCCATTGAAATACCACTAACAATTCCATTAGAAATTTATTGGTTTTCAAATGTCCATTGAAATACCACTAACAATCCCATTAGAAATTTATTGGTTTTCAAATATCCATTATAATTATAATGGTCACCAATTTTATTGGTTTCCAAATATCCATTATAATTATAATGGTCACCAATTTTATTGGTTGCCAAATGTCCATAAAAAATATAACTATCCCATTAGAAAACAACTAACTATAAGACCACATTAACATTTATGGGAAAGAAAAACTATATTTTTCTTACATATATTTTTTTCTTACAATCACTTCCACAGCCTTCAAACAAATTCATCAAACATAAAAGCTAATCAGTAAACTCAACCAATCACAAGCAAACGTAATTTCACATTAACCAAACATGTAATAAGACTCCCACGAGATATTTTTTTTTTCAAGAATCAAGAAACTGAAAAACCACCTTGGTCTGAAAATCTGCTACATTAGAAGCAGCTTCGTAAGAGTCATCCAACAGCTGCTTGAAGGAAGGTTTGAAGGAGAGAGACTTATCGATCCAGAGGCCATTTGCCGCCGACAGTTTAGGGCCACCATCAGCGCTTCTGTCCGCGAGGACGGCGGAGAAGATATCGGAGGAGAATGTGTTGAGCTGATCAATGGAAGAGAAGTTGAGGAAAGAGAGTATCTGGTCCTTGGTTGCGCCAGTGGATCCAGCTGCGATTATGCTGAGGATGACGTTGACCGACGCGGGAGAGAAGATGACGTTGGAGCCTTTAGAGACAGTGGAGATTACGTGCTTTGCAAGGCTCACGGAGACATGGTTTTGCATTGAGATTAATTCTCTCGCTTCCATTTTGGCGGGACGAGGTGAGTTGGTCGATCCTAGATATTTATAAAGATTATCAATGGCATGTCGGTAAAATATTATAATATATGAAACATTAATTACACCTACGCGTCGAAGCGCCAAGCAAAGAAGATGGCACACCGGCAAAAAACAGTTTTTTTTTTTTTTTTTTTTTGGCAAAAAACAGTTGGCAAACGTATGGTGAATTAATGTGATTAAATATTATATGAAGAAAGTTTAATGTGAATATGTGCTTTGCTTATTGACGACTTTTTTTGTTGTGTTTACCTCCCAGGTCAAGCAATAATTAAACAATTGTAATTGAAAAATTTGCAGATAGTATGAAAAAGCTGATATTTGCAAATGCAATGAACGACGAATCTGATCCTATGTATACCAAACCCATGATGAGAAAATCTAGTTTATTAAGTGTGAAATTAGCTTTGAACCATCAATATACTCAAAGAGATTTGAAGATAGGGCTGGTGAAAACAGATAAAACTAACAATTTCAGACAAGATATTGGGTTTGGAAGAAACTCTTGAAATATAGAGATCTGGCTTATCCTCTCACAAAAATGCAACTAGAAAATGGTGCAACTGACTTCTTTCCGGTATGACACCTGGTCTCCTTTGGAAAGATTAATTGACATCACTGGTTTACGTGGGGCTTCAGATATGGGAATAACGCTAAATGCAACAGTTAGAGAAGCACTTCAGCACAGACAATCTCGCCAAAAAGTGGACTCGTTGAACCTGATTGAAGAGGAGATCTCACGCGTGAAACAAGTAGGACTCACTAATATAGCAGATGTTACACTCTGGAAACAAGGAAAGAAGTTCACATCTAGTTTCCGCTCTAAGGAAACTCTGAAATTGATTCGAGGCCCAAAACAACAAGTTATTTGGCATAAGGGTGTCTGGTTTTCTAACGCCACACCTAAGTTCTCCTTCGTGATGTTGATATGTTGGGATTTTTACCCTTTCTAACCCTTTTTATCTAATTGTTTTCTAGAGTTTTTGAGTATGTATTAGGAGTTCTAGGTGGCTTTGAAGCTGAAAATGGAGTTTGGAGCATTTGGAACCCTTGGAACAGAAAAGAATCAAATTTGAAGAAAAGAAGGAAAATCTGATGAAGAATCACCAACTCCACTCGTCGAGCACATGCTCGCAAACTTCAGCCACCAAGTGAGCACCTGCTCGCCGCGGAAGAGAACAAAAAGAAGGGTTTTACCCTAATCATTGGCGCCGACTTTTTAGAAGCCCAGCCTCCTTCCAGCCGCCTATGACACCTAATATAAATACTCCCTTTTAGTCCTAGGTTATATCTATCTTATCTTTTGTTTCTACCTCTTAGCTTTTGGAATTATATTGTAAGGGAGAAGATCTCAAGCTACAATTTGGAGAAGATTTCTGAACCCTAGTACTTCTTATTTAAAAAAAATCGATTTCATGCTTTCTTTGATTCATTTATTTATTTCTTTTATCCTTGATTATGTCTGAGTAGATCTATTAGTTAGGTTAAGGTTTTCAAAGGAATTCATGAGCTAGGGTTAAACACAAATAGGAATCAAAATCGTTAGTCTTCATCTAGGGAGTTCGTATTGCTTGAATCGATTTGGCCAATCTGTTCATGATCTTAGGTTTATCTAGACAGCGAGAGTTGCTAGGTTGCTAGAAGAGATCTAGATGAGCAATTTATTCATTACCTGCGAGAGTAGATGTATTGGAGATTGTGAACAAATCAAACTTGATCATTAATGCTTATCTGCGATTCTGATACCAACGAGAGTTAGGATTTTTAGGTTGCTAGATAAAGTTGTTAGTATCACGAGAGTGAATTAATATTATCATCGTGTTTGAGTTCTGGACTTGTTCTTAATATTAATCCTGAATAGTTGTTTGACCTTGCTCTGAATTTCCTGCGAATTGCCTTGACCTAACGCTTGCTTTATAGTTAAAACCGATTTGTTTTAGTAACTTGCTAGTCACGATTTCTTACAACCCAATATTGAATCTCTTAGCTCTTGATTTTAGCTTATTAATCCATAGTGTGAACTTGGTCTTCGTGGGATCGACCCCTAAGTACTACTCTGATTTGCTGTGCACTTGCAGTAGGAAATAGGGTTTAAAACTCGTACATCAAGTTTTTGGCGCCGTTGCCGGGGACCAAAAATTCACCTTTGGTTTACGGCTAGGTCATTAGACTAAGAACACCACTAAACTCGTTTTCTGTTTTTCTTCTTCTTTGCGTTTCAGGTGTATGACCAGGAGCACAAGGAGCAAGAATAACGAGAATCTTGTCAATTTATCTAACGACGAATTAGCAAGAAGGGAACGAGAGAACAGGCAAAGACGAAACACACCTGTTCCGGAACCAGAAACAACCGACACCGACTATCCGGAGATGGGCGAACAAGCGGACATGGCAGCTCAGCTGCGAACTCTTCAGGCGACCATGGAGCAGCTGCGCATGCAACAAGAGCGACAGCTTGTTCAGCAACCAGCGTTTGGGGATAAAGACGCAGCACATGCTTACTACCAGGATCGCTCAGCCATCGTCACTCCAACCATTCAGAGGCAAGACTATGAGATCAAGCCTCAGATGATTGCGCTTGTCAAGCAACATCTTTTCCATGGCCTACCTGCTGAAATCCCGATGGATCACATCGAGAACTTCGAGGAGATTTGTAGCACAACCGGCTCTAATGGTGTGACTCCAGATTTCCTGAAGTGTAAGCTTTTTCCATTCTCTCTTGCGGGAAAGGCTTCGCGGTGGTTGAAGTCTCTGCCACCAGGCTCTCTAGCGACATGGGCTGATGCAAGATCCGCCTTCCTGGACAAATTCTACACGAAGTCAAAGACCGCAGCTTTAAGGAGCAAGATATCCACGTTTGAGCAGCTTCCCGGAGAGACATTTAATGAAGCGTGGGAACGCTTCAAGGAGTATAAGCGTGAGTGCCCTCATCACGGCTTTAGCGATGAGCAGCTGCTCAGTACTTTCTATGATGGAGTAGAATGGGACTACAGAAACGCCCTCAATGCCGCCAGCAATGGAGATTTCTACACCAAATCAAAGGAAGGAGCCCTGGAGCTAATTGACCTCGCAGCAAGCTCCAGCAACAAGTCTCCGGAATATGACAGAAAAAAGGTCAATAGCGTGGAGTCAAAGAAGATAGATGAGCTCACAGCCAAGGTTAACCTTTTGCTTAAGGGAAACCAAAAGTCGGTCCACTTCGTGGATGAGCATGGAGAAGAGCCCATCGCCCAGGTCTTTGGAGAGGAAACAAGTGATGATCAGCTGGAGGTCAATTACGTGAGTGGACAAAGTTTTGGGCAAAGCCGTGGCTTCAACAACCAAGGTTTCAACTCTCACCCAACCTGTCCTACAGAAGCAACAATGTGGAGAACCCTCAGGATCAAGTCTACCCTAAGCAAGGAACTCAGCCTCAGACGAGTTTTCAGAGAGGCTACTCCAACAACTACCAGAGCCAGAACCGGCCATTCATCCCTAACCAAGAACCGATTTCAAGGAGGAAATCAACCTAGGCAGCCATACAACAATCCGCAACCCCAGTTTCAGAACCCACAGCCTCAGCAATTTCAGAATCCGCGACCTCCTTCTCCAGCATCCGGATCTCAAGACGAGCTGAAAAACATGATGCAACAACTTCTAGCTGGACAACAGAAAGCCGCAGCCGAGATTAATGCTAAGGTTGACACCATGTATGTGGATCTAAATGGGAAATACGAGGCCGTGTGGACACATATGAAGCAACTGGATGTTCAGATTGCTCAGACTGCAGAATCCATAAAAAGGACACCAGGAACTCTACCTGGAAAAGTTGAGGCACCTAGGAAGGAGTTTGTCAACGCCATTGAGCTGAGAAGCGGAAAGACACTCCAGGATAGATCACCCTCACGATCGGACAAAGGCAATGTAGGAGAAGCCAACTACGAGCACCTGCTCGGATCGGGTCACGGCACCTATGAAACCGGAGAAACAAGTAACAGCTCGACGCAAGCTGAATCCACACCTTCACCATTCGACATTTTAGAGGATGATTCCACCGAGCACCCTGAATGCTCAACCGAGCAGGTGCTCGGTCGGACCACTCCACTTACTCTAAAACTCGGCGATTCCAGAGGGTGTACAAGCCTAAGGTCCCTTACCCTTTGCCACCCAAGAAGTCTCGCAAGGACTTGGAAGATGCTAAGTGTAGAGAGATGCTTAAGGATCTTACCGTAAAGCTACCTCTCGCTGATGCAGTCCAGATGATACCGGCTCTCAAACGGTACATGAAGACTCTGGTCTCTGGAAAAATCGTGGAGGAAGAAAGGGTGATGACGGTTTCAAGGGAGTGCAGCGCCGTTCTTCAAAACAAGGTCGTCAAGAAGAGAGGCGATCCTGGACGATTTGTCTTGTCAGTTACAATCGGCCCAATGACTTTTTCATGCTCTCTGTGCGATCTTGGTTCCAGCGTGAATCTCATGCCTTACTCAGTTGCCAAGCGTTTGGGATTCACCAAGTTCAAACCCACGCGCATCTCCTTGGTTTTTGCTGATCGGTCAACCAAGCTCCCTAAAGGAGTTTTGGAAGATATATATGTGCGGATAGGAGATACTTTGATCCCGGCCGATTTTGTTGTTCTGGAACTTGATGAGGAGCCGAAGGATCCTCTGATTCTAGGTCGACCTTTCCTATGCACAGCTGGTGCGATCATAGACGTCCAGAATGGAGTGATCGATCTCCAGCTGGGAGACATGGTTATGACGTTTGAGATGGATAAGCTGCTGAAGAAACCCATGCTGGACGGACAGACCTTCGTTGTGGAAGGAGTAGACGACGTCTATGAGGAGGCAGCTGAAGAAATTCTCTGCCCGGACCCTCTCGAAACCGCCCTCACCCTAGCTGAAAGGGAACACGGTTTCATAAGTGAAGAAGCTGTGACAGCCATGCCAAGATGCTAGATTCGAGCCGCAGAATGGAACAGATGGTGGCCTACATGAGTCTGGACGAAGAGGAAAAACCGGCAGAAACAGATGGAGCACCCGCTCAGATTCCGCGAGCACCTGCTCCGCCTCTTGATCCGATTGACAGCCCCTGGAGCGAGTTGAAAGCTCCTAAATTGGAGCTTAAAACTCTTCCAACCGGCTCAGGTACGCATTTCTGGGAACAAACTCTACTTACCCTGTGATTATAAATGCTGACCTGAACAATGTAGAAGTAGCCTTACTCTTATGTGAACTTAGGAAGTATAGGAAGGCTATAGGTTATCTCTTGCTGACATCCCTGGTATCTCACCTGATCTTTGCATGCATAGGATACATCTAGAAGATGAATCGATGAGTTCTATAGAACATCAGAGGAGGTTAAACCCGAATCTAAAAGATGTTGTAAAGAAGGAGATAATGAAACTTCTAGAAGCTGGGGTGATTTATGCTATTTCTGATAGTACTTGGGTTAGTCCTGTTCATGTAGTCCCTAAGAAGGGCGGAATCACTGTCATTAAAAACGATAGGGATGAGCTAATTCCAACTAGGACAATAACCGGACATAGGATGTGCATAGATTACCGCAAACTTAATGCTGCAACTCGCAAAGATCACTTCCCTCTCCCTTTTGATCAGATGCTTGAAAGACTCGCTAACCATCCATACTACTGCTTTTTAGATGGTTATTCAGGTTTCTTTCAGATACCCATTCACCCAGACGATCAGGAGAAGACGACGTTTACATGTCCCTACGGCACATTCGCTTACAGGCGCATGCCGTTTGGTTTGTGTAACGCCCCAGCTACCTTCCAACGATGCATGATGTCCATCTTCACGGACCTGATTGAAGACATTATGGAAGTGTTTATGGACGATTTCTCGGTGTACGGGAACTCTTTCTCTGATTGTTGTCTAATCTGTGCAGGGTACTCAAACGATGCGAAGAGAAACATCTGGTTCTTATTGGGAGAAGTGCCACTTCATGGTCAGAAATGGGATTGTGCTCGGACATCGGATTTCAGAGGATGGGATCGAAGTAGACAAGGCCAAGATCGAAGTCATGATGAACTTGCAGCCGCCAACATCAGTTAAGGGATCCGCAGTTTTCTGGGACATGCCGGCTTCTACAGACGCTTCATCAAGGATTTTTCAAAAATCGCCAGGCCTCTTACACGCCTACTCTGCAAGGAGGTGAAGTTTGAGTTCGACAATGCATGCCTCGAAGCTTTCCACACGATCAAGGGAGCCCTCATCAGCGCACCCATTGTGCAACCTCCAGACTGGAGCCTTCCTTTTGAGGTGATGACTGACGCTAGTGATTATGCTGTTGGAGCAGTTCTCGGACAGAGAAAGGACAAGAAGCTTCATGTTATCTACTATGCCAGCCGTACTCTAGATGACGCACAATGCAAGTATGCCACAACCGAGAAGGAACTTCTAGCGGTTGTCTTTGCTTTTGAGAAATTCCGCTCCTATCTGGTTGGTTCTAAGGTCATCGTGCACACTGATCATGCGGCTCTCAAGTATTTGCTGACAAAGAAGGATGCCAAGCCGCGCTTGCTCAGATGGATCCTTCTCTTGCAGGAATTCGATCTCGAGATTAAGGACAAGAAAGGGATAGACAATGGAGCTGCCGACCATTTGTCTAGGATGAGGATTGATGCAGAAACGCCTCTTGATGACAGTCTCCCGGAGGAACAGATTTATTCCATCGGCGTTTTCCATATCGAGGAAGCACGTGCTCCCACCCAGCGAGCACCTGCTCAACTAGAGCTCTGCGCACAGGCTGCACACACCGAGCGCTCTTCTACGCCTTGGTTTGCAGAGATAGCCAACTACCTGGCTGCTGATCAGGAACCGCGGAACTTCGCAGGTACAGGAGGAAGAAATTTCTCAAGGACATCCGTCACTACTTCTGGGATGAGCCTTACCTGTACAAACATTGTCCAGATGGAGTTTTTCCGACGTTGTGTAACTGAAGAAGAGATTCCGGACATATTGTTTCACTGCCATGGTTCTTCATACGCAGGTCACTTCGCCACCTTCAAAACGGTTTCCAAAGCATTGCAAGCAGGATACTGGTGGCCGACGATGTTCAGGGATGCGCAGCGGTTTGTCTCACGGTGCGATTCATGCCAGCGACAGGGGAACATCAGTAGGCGCAACGAGATGCCACAGAACTTCATTCTCGAAGTTGAGGTCTTCGATGTCTGGGGAATCGACTTTATGGGCCCTTTCCTTCTTCTTTTGGGAACGAGTACATACTCGTCGCAGTGGACTATGTGTCCAAATGGGTTGAGGCGATTGCAAGCCCCACTAACGACGCACGGGTCGTGACCAAAATGTTCAAATCTATCATCTTCCCCAGGTTTGGAGTTCCGCGAGTGGTTATCAGTGATGGAGGCTCTCACTTCATCAACAAGATCTTTGAATCTTTGCTGCGCAAGAATGGTGTTAAGCACAAAGTCGCCACTCCCTATCATCCGCAAACAAGTGGGCAGGTTGAGGTTTCCAACCGCGAGATCAAGAGTATCCTGCAGAAAACCGTGAGTACTACTCGCAAGGATTGGGCTTCTAAGTTGGACGATGCTTTATGGGCATACCGGACAGCTTACAAAACGCCATTAGGAACCACGCCTTTCAACCTTGTCTATGGAAACTTGCCATCTTCCCGTTGAATTGGAGTTCAAAGCCGCCTGGGCAGTCAAGTTCCTTAACTACGACATAAAGCCGGCGTCAGAGAGACGAATGATGCAGCTGCATGAGCTTCAGGAGATTAGGCATCTCGCCTATGAAAACTCCAAAATATACAAGGAGCGGACTAAGGCATATCACGATAAGCGTATCTTGGCTCGCAACTTCGCCCCAGCTGACCAAGTCCTGCTTTTCAATTCTCGGTTAAAGCTATTTCCTGGGAAGCTGCGCTCAAGGTGGTCTGGACCATTCACCATCAAAGAAGTCCGGCCATACGGAGCAGTTGTTCTGATTAACAACAAAGGCGAAGAGTTCGTGGTTAATGGGCAGCGACTGAAGCCCTACCTTGCCGACGCACAACTCGAGGAAGGGGAAGATTTTCCCCTGACTGAACCTCCACAAGCCTGATCAGCTCACCAAGTCAAGCTAACGACTTAAACCAAGCGCTGAGTGGGAGGCAACCCACTAGTAAGTGTAATTATTTCTTTTTATTCTCCCTTTGCTATTGATTTTTGGTTTTGTTTTTCTTTGTTTCAGATATAAAAAAAAAATTTTTTGGAAAAATCGGCGATTCGATCCGAGCACCTGCTCGATCTGAGGAGACTTCCGAGCACCTGCTCGTTCCAGGTAAGTCCTCCAAAACTTCAAAACGGATTTTAATCCCGCGTTTTTCCAAAACAAAAAAAAAAAAAAAAAAAAAAACTTTTTCCTTTTTCCTTTTCTTTTTCTTTTTCTTTCTTCTTCCTTTCTTCTCCCCCGATTTCTTCTTCTCCCTTCTCGCCGATTTCCAAAACCCACCATAAACCAGGGTTTTCAAATCTTCACCGATTTTCACGTTTTTGGGATCGATTTTGGGTGCCTTCTCGCCCTCTTCTCGAATCTGCCATCGCTTTCCACAACCGAGCACGGTACGTCTTCAACACCCGATTTTTCAGTCCGCCATGATTAAGGGAAGTCTCGAAATCTCTCTCTCTTTTGTGTAAACTGGCTTAGATTAAACTCTATCTCTGTCTATTTACTATGATTTAGCATGTTTGGCCACGATTTCGCCCTTTAGACTTCACATGCAAAACCTCAAAAAGCTTGATGAGCCATTAATGGCGACTTGGAAACTGATGTCGATTTAGGGATTTAGACTAGCCTTCTCGGTTTTTCATACTCGTTATACCTTGACTAGAAATTGCTGAATGTGGATTGCTTGGTTGTTGGTTTTCTATTTCGGCGATTTGCGATTTGTTCCCCCCTCCATGGGCTCATTCTCGTTTGTTTTGTTTCGCGCAGGTACTAATGGCCCCGAAACAGAGTCGCAAGGGCAAGGAATCAGTCCCCTCACCGTGGCTGTACCCGTGGCCTCGACCGGAAAACACGCCTTTCGCCTTGCCGGATGACAATTTGCCCATTCAATCTGACGAAGTATGGGATCAACGGGATGCATCATACTACAATCAGATGCTGAAGCTCACTATTGCGCCGACGCGTTTTGTTTGCCGTGAAACATTGGAGATGCTTGGCCTGCACGACACCGTCACCAGGATACTCTCCAACGCCCAATGCCTTGCGTTCTCTTTTGAAGAGTCGATCCTTTATCCGGAGCTGGTCCGACAGTGTCTCGCCTCCGCACGGATCATTCACCAGGATCCCGAGAACCGGACTCTAGCTGGTGCCACTTTCACGTTCAAGGCCGGCGGGCGACGATTTGACATTCCAATGGTGAACTTCACCACTATGTACGGTTTCCGGCATGAGGTGGAGCGCCTCGACTTTCCCACACGGTTCAAGGAAGTAAAGACTTTCTGGGAGACGATTGGTCGCGGCCCTTACTCCTCGAACTCAGCCGCTCAGTCCTGCATCCGACATCCAGCTCTCCGCATCTGCGCCCGGATCTTCAGTAACATGTTGCTCAACCGCCCATCCGGAAACAAGGTACACACCGAAGAGATGATCCTGCTGTATCTTGGTTGCAGCGACGTCATTGTTGGTTCTCATGGAGTCAACACCCTTCTCCTTGGCGCACCACCACCGGAGTCTTACCGCTCCAACCTTGGCATGCACTTCGCCGAGCTGATATGCAGCATCAAGGACCGCAAGACGAAGCAAACAGAGCGGATTGGCAGCCTTCTGACCGGACTCTTCGAGATCGCGCACGTCCAGCTCTGCTACTTCAGTTACGTGGAGCAGGGCGAGCGTATGGACATTAGGCATCTGCTCCACTCTCGCATTCTCTCCCCTCCCGATCAGATCAGCTTCTCTATCAGTACACAGGTCTCAATGGGCTACCGCAGCACATCTACCTCCCGGACCCAGCCAAGACACAGCTTTGCTCTATCGAGGATATGCGCTTCATACACAAAGTCCTTCTCTTGGACGATTTCACGCGACGCTCTCTCTCAGACCAGGACTTGCCAGCTCTTCTCACGGCCCTATGCCTCCTCTGGAGGACGATTTCATCCACAATACTCCTCAGTCTCGTCGCCCCCTCTACATCCGCTACCACCGGCGAGTTCGACCTTCCCCCCATCTCCGACGAGGCAGATACCGCTGAGTACCGACGCTGGATGGTGGCTTCACAAAGGAAGAACAACAGCCTCATGCAGCGGATCTTAGAGCGCCTTTCCAGTGGCTGTTGCCAGCATTCTGCAGCTGCTGCGACGAGCCTCTCTGAGCGCCATCCGAGACGCCGTAGACGTACCGGCAGAGCCAGGAGCGAGAGCCCAGAGGAACCTGTCGATTGACGCACCGTACCCATCTCTCCCTTTGTCTTTTCCGTTTCTTTTATGCTTTCTTTGTTTTCTTTGTTTCCTTTGCTTGCTCCTCTAGTTTATTTTCACACCGGGACGGTGTGAAGTAAGTCTGGGGGAGGTTATTATCGAGTCTGCACTTTGTTTCTTGTTATTTCTTTATTTGGAGTCAGTCTGTTATAAGGGTCAAATCACAACTTCTGGAGATTATGACCAAAATCTATGATGAGTTCTAACCATTTGTGAGTATGACCTGCTTTCTAGTGAACATTGCTGCAGAATTTAGAGTACAGAGACGAGCCGACGCCTTCTCACATTCGGATCCTTCCTCAGGCCAGAAAACTTCAATCCCTTTAAGGTTTATCGGATAGGCTTTAGACTCTATTTTATATGGACATAATTTGGACTTTAATTCTTCTTGTTATTGGCACTAGGATTAGAAAACGTGTTATATTATATATTCAGGACTTCTTATCCCTTTTGCCACTCTTGTTGATCCTGAATAGCTAGCTTTTAGTTAGTACCTCACCCTCACCCTAACCATCTTTTTATACCACATGCACTTGTATTTTTATTTCACATCTATGCAGATATGTGCAAAAAGGTCGGGGAGGAAAGGACTGACGCAGCTTCTGATTCACTCTCGCTGAAGAAGATGTCAGGAGAAAGCCGGAGAAAGTTCACGAGCACATGCTCGCTATACTCGCTGATTTAGAGCACCTGCTCAGCGATGTCCAGAAAAGAAACAAGCCTAAAAACGACACCTGCTGGGTATGGAGACGAAAAAGGATCATTTTAGCCAAAGGACACATGCACAAGTAAAGCCCCCCTATCCATAAGGTAACTCTTTCAAAAAAAAAAAAAAAAAAAAAAAAAAAAAAAAAGAGAAAAGAGAAAAACCGAGCTAGTAGCTCAAAGATATGGGGTGGCGAGTTAGTAACTCAAAGTGTGTGTCCCGAAGCATGAGTAAATCGCAAGAAAGCAAGGAAAGGAAAAGAAGAATGAAGATAAAGTCGATTTAAGGAGGAGAGTGAATTAGAGGTTGTGGACATCAATGAGTCCATTCTCCCTTGCCATTTTGTGCGATATCCTGCACTCTCTTGAAACAAGGTAACCCTAAACACGCTTAAGCTCCACCATTAAATATAAGCCTGATTTTTACCGAGCCTCGTTTTACTTAGCTAGTGTCTTTAGCAAGAAGCTCACGCCACCTCTAATTGAATGTAGAGAGAGTCTATTGTCTTGAACTTAGATTTTTCTGGGATTGTAAGCCGTATGGTTTGAGGTTGGTGAACTTTGTTGTTGAGGTTTTCGGTAAGGCAATGTATCTCTTGTTCTAAGGTATGTGGTCTGATGAAATTGGTTTACTCTGGTTTCTGAGATTTTATGAGTCTCCACCGATTTCTCTAAGTCTTGATTTTAGTTTTGTTTGAGGACAAACAAAGATCTAAGTCTGGGGGAATTGATATGTTGGGATTTTTACCCTTTCTAACCCTTTTATCTAATTGTTTTCTAGAGTTTTTGAGTATGTATTAGGAGTTCTAGGTGGCTTTGAAGCTGAAAATGGAGTTTGGAGCATTTGGAACCCTTGGAACAGAAAAGAATCAAATTTGAAGAAAAGAAGGAAAATCTGATGAAGAATCACCAACTCCATCGTCGAGCACATGCTCGCAAACTTCAGCCACCAAGTGAGCACCTGCTCGCCGCGGAAGAGAACAAAAAGAAGGGTTTTACCCTAATCATTGGCGCCGACTTTTTAGAAGCCCAGCCTCCTTCCAGCCGCCTATGACACCTAATATAAATACTCCTTTTAGTCCTAGGTTATATCTATCTTATCTTTGTTTTCTACCTTTAGCTTTTGGAATTATATTGTAAGGGAGAAGATCTCAAGCTACAATTTGGAGAAGATTTCTGAACCCTAGTACTTCTTATTTAAAAAATCGATTTCATGCTTTCTTTGAATTCATATTTTATTTCTTTATCCTTGATTATGTCTGAGTAGATATTAGTTAGGTTAAGGTTTTCAAAGGAATTCATGAGCTAGGGTTAAACACAAATAGGAATCAAAATCGTTAGTCTTCATCTAGGGAGTTCGTATTGCTTGAATCGATTTGGCCAATCTGTTCATGATCTTAGGTTTATCTAGACAGCGAGAGTTGCTAGGTTGCTAGAAGAGATCTAGATGAGCAATTTATTCATTACCTGCGAGAGTAGATGTATTGGAGGATTGTGAACAAATCAAACTTGATCATTAATGCTTATCTGCGATTCTGATACCAACGAGAGTTAGGATTTTTAGGTTGCTAGATAAAGTTGTTAGTATCACGAGAGTGAATTAATATTATCATCGTGTTTGAGTTCTGGACTTGTTCTTAATATTAATCCTGAATAGTTGTTTGACCTTGCTCTGAATTTCCTGCGAATTGCCTTGACCTAACGCTTGCTTTATAATAGTTAAAACCGATTTGTTTTAGTAACTTGCTAGTCACGATTTCTTACAACCCAATATTGAATCTCTTAGCTCTTGATTTTAGCTTATTAATCCATAGTGTGAACTTGGTCTTCGTGGGATCGACCCCTAAGTACTACTCTGATTTGCTGTGCACTTGCAGTAGGAAATAGGGTTTAAAACTCGTACATCAGATGTGGCTGGCGACTCGCAATAGACTTGCGACTGGAGATAGAGTTTTAACCTGGAATGCGAATTTGGACGGTTCATGCATCCTCTGCCCTGGCCAACTTGAAACGCGGAATCACCTGTTTTTCTCCTGTGCTTACTCAGGTGAAATATGGAAAACACTTTCTCAGAAGTTATTAGATGGTAACTTTTCACAGGAATGGGACCGATTGATAGAGCTGGCACATAGTACTACATTGGACAAAACAACTCTGTTTTTATTCAGATATGTGTTGCAAGCTACAGTCTTCTTCCTGTGGAAAGAGCGCAATGGAAGGCGGCATGGTCAGTCACCAGTTCCGTTGGAGCAAATGGTCAGAAATCTTGACAAACAAGTTCCAAACCGCATCCTTTCTCTTCGTCTTCTGGGGAGGGAAAGACTGGAGGATGCCATGGAGAAATGGCTAATCACACGACCAACATAGATTTTGTGATTCGGTCTTAAATTTTTTTCGGCTTGCTGGTTTATAAAACTATTGCAGAAACTGTAAAACACGATTTTTTTGGTTGAATAATTTAATATTCTCTCAAAAAAAATATTCTTTTATAGCTAACCAGAAGTATATACATTCAAGGCAGAGTAAATACAGTTGCATGATGATTATTGTAACTTTGTGTTTGGAAATGATCATTAAACAAAAACATAAACACCATGGCTTTTAAGACCTTTGTTTGATATTTTTAGAATCTGTGAGGGTTTGTCTCACAGCAACAATTAACTTATAATTGTGTGCATCATAACCAACAAATGAACTCACTTCAACAAGAAAACTTAAGGCTAGTATGAGACTCAATCTGGTTTATAGAAGCAACAACACTAGAGGGTTTGTTCTCTTAACAAGAATTGGAATCAGTAAACTAGCATCTAAGACAGCAAGAAAGAATTTAAATGTATGATTTGGACAAGTAATATATGGCCAGCCCTTTGGGGCAGACCCAAAAGTTTAATACTATCTCTTTACATTGTGTATGATAATCAAAACATTAAGTAAAGAAGAGAGAACTAAACAATTCAAATATATGGCCAGCTCTATGGTGGCAGACCCAAGAGTTAAATACTATATCTCTACATTGTGTATGATAATCAAAACATGGTAAAGAAGATAGAACTAAACAATTGTATATAAGAACTTGTCTCTATTAATTTCTGTGTATTCCTTACATTGTACACAAACTTTATTTATAGGCAAAGACATGAGTTTGAATTCACGAAAAGAAAAAACAGGACCATCAGCTCTATTTTGAATGTGAATGACTCTTCCTTCCCTACACTACATGTGACTGTGGTTACAGTGAACAGTGCTTGTATAGTAAGTTGTACACAGGAACTTGTACACCAGAAGGCTTGTACACCTGTCTGTACACCCAGAAGGCTGTACATCATTTTGTATCATATAGTCGCCTATATTGATCCATGTAGTTGGGGTATATAGTCGACTATATGCTTAACACAGCAGACTTGTGCTTTATTTCAATAAGATCTTCATCTTCAGAGATATTTACTTACAAAGTCTTCTTCTCTTCTTTTTCTTTTTCTTCTTCTCACGACTTCTCCTTTGCCGCTTCTTTCTCTTCTTCTTCTTCTTTGATGGCTGTCTCCATCTTCTTCTCTTCAGTCTTTTTCTTAGACTGACTTCTTCTCCTAGGCAGGCTCTTAGGATGACTATAGCTCTGATACCATGTTAAACTTCTTGTTTGTTCTCTTCAGAACAAGTTTTCACTCTTTGATCTCACTTTTTGTTTGCTCACTTTCTTCAGTGTTTTACTCTTTGTTTTCATATTTTTGTTATTTGTTTTAGAGAGAATAAGAGATACGCATTTTACTTTAATTGTCTACATTACTTAACTTGATAGTTTTTACACAACATTACACACGCATACTTATAGTAGATTTACTCTACTTACCAAACACTTGCACTCATGCTTTAGACCATACTTCTACATCCTAGGCTCTCTTACACAAGCCACACTCATACTTAAGACTACTTTTACAAGTGAGGCTAACCAACTAACCTTACACATTCATCAACTCCTAACAACTCTCTTTACTCTAACTAGCAACAAACAACTACTTCCGTTGGGCTCTAACCAACACTCAACACTTTGGGCCTTGAACAAATCCGCTGGCCCAATGTCTCATTATTACCAAAGCCACACACAGCCCATGCTCTTCTTCTGTTGACTTTGCTTCTTCTTGTCGACAGCTTCTTCTTCTTCTTCTCTTTCTCCCCTGCTTTGATTCTTTTTTGTTCTTCATCTTCTTCTCTGTAACTGGAGCTTTCTCTTGTTGCAGGTTTAATCAAGGAATTCAAATCCAACAAACTTTCGGCAGATTTGAAATGTTCAAAACTGCCTCGACATCAGCTTTAGTTGGTTGATGACACATGGCTCACTTAAAAGTCATTTAAGCATACGTATTACACTTCTACACCAGGAGGTCTTGGGTTCAAATCCCCGAGAAAGCAATTTCTGCAGAATAATTGGAGGCAAATTTATAAGGAGATTTTCAGCGTGGTGCAAGTGGAGCCGTTCATCGTAATCGTGGATCCTAGTAGAATGGGTAAAGTTGTCCGTTGTTTAATTGTCCTTGTAATAGTTCTCATAATTTATATCAGCGTTAAAAAAAAGCATACGTATTACACTTTTGATGAATAAATTCAACCTAGTTACAGAGACAAAAAGATCAATTCAGCTTACATGGTAAGCCTAGAAATACGATTATTCTATATAAACAAAAGGGTTGTAAGACATATATTAAATATTATATTATTTAAAAATAAATATTTTGATGAACTAATATAAAAATTTTAGTTTTATAAACTTTAAAATTACAAAAAAGAATTTACATTAAAACATAAATTTTCTCACATATAATCATATACAATAACAATGTTATGAAGTAACTATTGTATATTTTTTTATCTTAAAAAATACTTTTACATGTGTTAAAATCTAATAAATAGATTTGACACATGTCGCGATCATATTAGTTACTAATTTTGAAACACAAGTTTAATTTAATAAGATAAAATGATTTTTATATATAAATTAAAAACTAAATTATTATTCTTTTATTTTATCTTTTATCTAAAAAGTAATTATTATTCTTTTTGTTTTTAATCTAATATATTAATTATTAACTTCGTGAACAAATCTTCATATAATGATTACTAATTTTGAGAAGCAGAATTTATATAATAAAAGTGGATTAGGATGATACGCGAGTAAAAATGATATATTCGAAATTTATAATTGATCACTAGTGTAACATATTTAATATATTTATAGCTAATAACTTTGAAAACCAGATAAGATGTAGATAATAAAATAAGATGCAGTGTCTCA